>JBBDGP010000004.1:11255000-11676932 GCA_037952835.1 Lithobates septentrionalis | reverse complement strand
TGTGGTGGGGATGCTTTTCTTCAGCAGGGATAGGGAAGCTGGTCAGAGTTGATTAGAAGATGGGTGGAGCCAAATGCAGGGTAATCTTAGAGGAAAACCTGTTAGAGCCAGCAAAAGACTTGAGACTGGGGCGGAGGTTCACCTTCCATAGAACAACGACCCTAAACATCCAGCCAGAGCTACAATGGAATGGTTTAGATCAAAGCATATTCATGTGTTAGAATGGCCCAATCACAGACTAGACCTAAATCACACTGAGAATCTGTGACAAAGAAGAAAGGGCAAAAAATGTCCTCTTGATGTGCAAAGCTGGTAGAGACATCCCCAAAAAGACTTGCAGCTGTAATTGCAGAGAAAGGGGGTTCCACAAAGTATTGACTCAGGGGGGTGCTATACAAATGTACCCCCCACACTTTTCACATATTTGTAAAAAATAAATAAAAAAAATTGAAAACCATTTATCATTTTCCTTCCACTTCACAATTATGTGCCAGTTTGTGTTGGTCTATCACATAAAATCCCAATAAAATACATTTACGTTTTTGGTTGTAACATGATAAAATGTGGAGAATTTCAAGGGGTATGAATGCTTTTTCAAGGCACTGTACACACACAAACACCATTAGAAAAGAACACCGGTCCTCTTACAGGATAGCAGGACTAAGTGCTTAGGAATCTGTTTCACATACAGAGCACCTTACCTGTCAGGTAGAGATCAGCAGGGACTCCGCTGAGGATGCTGCTTCCTGAGCCGGCACACACGGCCATCACATTAATGGAGGATTCTGGGAGTAGAAGAACAGTATACTGTTATACGCTTTAATACTAAAAGAAGGAGAAATAAGGATCCTAAGGGGGCAGAGAGACAAAGCATGTCATCATGGAAGAGGAGAAGGCAAGGGTCATTCTGGAAGTAGAGAGGAGAAGGTTAGGATCATCATTCAGAAGGAGAGGCGAAAGTAAGGGTCATGAGGGAGGTAGACAGAACTAGGTAAGGGTCATTATAAAAAAAAATAAATAAAAAAAAAAAAAAAAAAAAGGAAGAGAAGAAGCTAAGGGTCTTCAGAAGAGAAGCGAAGGAGAGGAGAAGCTAAGGGTCTTCAAAGAAGAAGGAGGAGAAGAGAAGCTAAGGGTCTTCAAAGAGAAGAGATGAGCGTAATCATGAAGGAGGAGAAGATAAGCGTCATCATGGAAGAGAAGCTAAGCATCGTCATGGAGGAGAAGAGAAGGCAAGTGTCATCATGGAGGAGAAGAGAAGGTAAGTGTCATCATGGAGGAGAAGAGAAGGTAAGTGTCACCATGGAGGAGAGAAGAAAGTAAGAGGTCATCATGGACGAGGAAAGGAAAAGGCAAGCAATATCAAGGAGAAGGAAAGGGTCATCATGGAGGAGTAGAGGAGAAGGTAAGGGTCATTATGGAGAAGGAGAGGAGAAGATAAGCATCATCATGGAGAAGGGAAGATGAGCGTCATCATGGAGGAGAAGAGAAGATCAGCATCACCATAGAGAAGAGAAACATCATCGTGGAGGAGGAGAAGAGAAGCTAAGTGTCATCATGGATGAGAAGAGGAGAAGGTAAGGTTATCATGGAGAAGTAGAGGATAAAGGTAAGGGTCATTCTGGAGGAAGAGAGAAGAAGGTAAGGGTCATCATAGACGAGGAGAGGAAAACATAAGCGTTATCAAGGAGGAGGTAAGGGTCATCATGGAGAAGGAGAGGAGGTAAGCCTCATCATGGAATCATGGAGGAGGAGAGGAAAAAGGTAACATATCTAAAAAGGTGTCGAGGAAAAAGGCAGGGGTCATCATAGAGGAGGAAAGAAGGAAATAATGGTCATCATGGAGAAGTAGAGGCTAAAAGGTAAGGGTCATCCTGGGAGGAAGAGAGAAGAAGGTAAGGGTCATGATGAAGGACAGAACTAGGGTCATGAAGAAGGTAAGGGTCATCATGGAGGAAGAGAGTAGAAGATAAGGGTCATCACTGAGGACAAGAGTAAAACGTAAGCATCATCACGGAGGAGGACAGGGTAAGGGTCATCATGGAGGAGGAGAAGAGAAGAAGAGGATAAGGTAAAGGTCATAATGGAAAAAAAGAGAGCATAAAAAAGGTATGGGTCACGTTGGAGGAAGATAGAACAAGGTAAAAGGTTATCAGAGAAGGAAAGGAGAAGGTAAGGGTCATCAGTGAAGAGGAGAGAAGGTATAGACCATAATGGAGAAGAAGAAGGCGAGCGCTCACCTAGAGCCTTCCCTCTTCCCAGTGCCAGACGGAGGTCACCCACTCTCAAGTAACGTTTGATGCGTTCCACGGCTGCAGAAATGGACACCGGCTCAGACAGAGTGCAGAGACGCCCCATGCCTGTGTCCAGTAGGGGGGGCTGCAGAGACAAAAAAAAATTTAACATAAAACAGTTACATTTTTGGAAAAAGAAAAAATTTTTTTAAGAAGTCTTCCAGGGCAGCATCTGAGAGATAGGCTCCTCCTCCCTGAAAGAGGAAACACATTAGTCCACCATTATAAATTTCACAGTCTTACCTGCGTGCCTCAGTTGTATTAAAGCACCAAAGGAAATCTCAGTTAGTTGAAAAGCTCCCCCGTTGTACCTGGTATTTGTCGTTTCAAGGGTGGGAACTAGTGCTGCCCTGGAAGACTTCTTAGAAAAAGAGTTGCCAGGTACCTAACTATTTTCTGGAATCGTCTTCCAGGGCAGCATCTGAGAGGATGTATCAAGCAATACTTACTAGGGTGGGGATAGAGACTGGAGCACCTTGCGACCAAATGCCTGGTCTTGGTCAGACAGCTGGTCTATACGGTAGTGCTTTGCGAAGGTACTGAAGCTCGACCATGTCGCTGCCCTGCAGATCTGCTCCGGAGTTGCTCAGGCTGCGGTTGTGTGTGCTCTGATCCCGTTAGTGTTTTTCTTACATCGAGTTTGTTGTAAGTGTCTCTTCTTTCGCTAGTCATAGTTTTTGGAAGCAAAGGTATGATGATATTTTGGGTTCTATGGAAGCTCGAGGAGACCTTGGGTAGAAAGGCCGGGTCTGGAGAGAGAATTATTTTGTCTAATTGTATTAGGCAGTATGGTTCCATTATAGACAGAGCTTGGATTTCACTCTCTTCTGGCTGATACTAGGGCCACAAGAAGTGCAGTCTTTAGAGTGAGGTTTTTGTCTGAGCTATCTTCCATTGGTTCAAATGGAGGGGAAAGAAATCCTCTAAGCACTGTGGCCATGTCCCAAGTTGGGGGTTCTATTAATTTTGACTGATCTAGCCCTTTTAAGCGACATTAGGAATCACTTTATCAGCGGGTCCTCTGCTAGTCTGTTGTCCATGAACGAGGACAGTGCTGCAACTTGTACCTTTAGCGTGCCTGGGGAGATATTTTTTGTCTGCTCCATCTTGTAGGAAATCCAGGATTGTTGGGTTTATTCCTCTGTTGGAAATTGGTTTGTTTCTGTTCCAAGAGACAAACTTTTTCCTCACTTTCTCGTAGATTGCCCTAGTCAAGGGCTTCCTGCTGTTTAAGATGGTATTGATTACCTTGTCATGCAGTCCTTTGTTCTGAAGTCTTACCCTTTCAGTAACCAAGCCGAAAGCTTCAGGATTCTGTGATTTGGGTGGTTGATTGGGCCCTGTGACAGGAGATCTGGCCGGTCCATCGGTGTCAGCTGAGGTTGGATGCTGAGTGGCTGAACCATGCCCTTTTGGGACAGTGCGGCGCTATTAATATCACAGTTGCTCTCTCTGCCTTTATTTTTTTTAATTACCCTTGGTATTATAGCAGTTGGAGGGAATGCATAGCATAGTCGCCATCACCAGCTTTGGTTGAAGGAATCTACTCCGCTGTTGCCATCTGTGGGGTTCAGCGAGAAGAATGTTGGAGATTTTGTATTCGCTCTGGAGGCGAATAGATCTACCTGGGGTACTCCCCACTTTTGAGTGATTTGTGCAAAGATTGTTTGGTTCAGTGACCACTCCGTCTGTTTTAGGATTTTCCGGCTCAGGAAGTCTGCCAGTGTATGGTCTGTTCCTTTCAGATGAATACCTGATATTGACTTTATGTTTGATTCTGCCCATAGTAGGATTGTCTTCGCCAGCTTCATCAAGCTTCGGGACTTTGTCCCACCTTGCCCGTTTAGGTATGCCACAGTCGTGGCGTTGTCCGATTGCACCTTTACGTCTCTCCCCTGTATCACTGGTCTAAACGCTTTTAATGCTTCCCCCATGGCTTTCAGCTCTCTCCTGTTTGAGGCTTGGGACCATTTGGAGGTCCATTTTCCCTGTGAGCAGAGGCCCTCCATGTGTGCTCCCCAGCCTAGGGCACTTGCATCGGTGGTGATCCTGATCGGATTGAGCCCATTTGCGCCCTTCGATGTATCGAAACGGATTGAGCCACCATTGGAGTGTTTGTTTGACTGAGGTTGAAATCGGAATGTACCTGTCTAGGGATGAGTGGCTGCAATCCCACTGAGACAGAATGTAGTTCTGTAGAGGCCTCATGTGGATCTGTGCCCAGGTGATAGCTGGAATAGGAGACGTCATCAGCCCTAGTACGGCCATTCCTTGTCTGATTGTTATGGCGTTGGCCTCTCTTAGGGAGGTTACTACCTGTGTGATTCTTTCGTTCTTTTCTTCCGTCTTTCGTTAATCTGGAGTCCAGTACATAGCCCAAATATACCACTCTCTGGCTTGGGGTCACCTGTGATTTTTCTGCATTCACTATCCATCCCAGGTTTTGCAGATAGGACATACTTGTGCGCAGGATGCAGTAGATCGTCTAAATATGGTATTATGCCAATACCTTGTTGTCTTAGACCTTTCAGCGCTTCTGCCATTATCTTTGAGAAGATTCTTGGTGCTGAAGAGATGCCGAAAAGGGAGAGCTGTGTATTATAGGTGCAGATTAGTTGCTGGCCCTTGTATTGCAAACCTCAGGAATTTTTGATGATCCTCCTTTATGGGGACATGTAGGTAAGCATACTGTAGGTCTATTGCCGCCATGAATGTCTCTCATGGAAGGATGTTCCTGATCGAGTAAATGGATTCCATTGTGAATTTTTTGTATTTTATTCCTCGGTTGAAAGGTTTGAGGTTCAGTATGAGTCTTAGCTTGCCTGACGGTTTTTTCCTTGCAAAGATATAGGAATAAACCCCCCTTTTTTCCCCCTCTTCCTGGAGGTACATGGCGAATCACCTTCTGATCCATTAGGTTCTGCAGATTCCAAAAATGCCTTTGCTCGAATGTCGTCCCTTGGCAGCATTGTCACCAGGTACTTTGTTGGGGGGGGGGCAGGTGGAGAATCCTATTGCGTAGCCATCCGTTATGGTGCGTATGATGAGTTTGTTTTTTGTTGCTTCCATCCATTGGTGGGAAAAGGCTGCAAGTCTGCCCCCCACCTGGTGGCAGTCATTGTTTTTTGTTGTTTGGGTTAGGAGGCTTGAGGATGACTTCACCCTTGCCTTTTTAGGTTTTGATGTCCCCATAGTTTTTTCGTTCCCGGCTTGTTGAATTTTTTGAATTGCCGAAAGGGCGCCCTTACCTTGTTTCTTTTTGGTTTGGGGAAAACCCTTGTTCTTTGCTAGTTCAGGCCCAAAAAGTAGGTCTCCAGTGAACGGAACCCCACACAGTCTGTTCTTGGAGGAGATATCACCTCCCCAAGACTTTAGCCACAGGGCTCTTCGGGGCTGAGTTGAGCAGAGCTGTGGCCCTTGAAGATATTCTGACGGTTTCGGCTGAAGCATCCGCTAGAAATGCTGCCGCTCTGGTTAGCGTAGGAATGTTTTTTTATCAATTCTTCCCTCGGTGTGTCACTCTCCAGTAGTTCTTGTAGCTGGGTTAACCAGATTAATAAAGTCCGGGCTGTGCAGGTGGAAACTATTGCTGGATTTAAGTTGGCAGCTCCTGCTTCCCAGGCCCCTTTTAAAAAGGGGGTCGCTTAAGGTACCTGCGTCGTTAAAGGCCAAGTCAGATTCATTTGTGACTTTTTGCCAGAGAGGCGTCCACTTTGGGGCATTTAGCCCAAGTTTTGGTGTCTGTCTCTGCGAAGGGTATCTGCGTTTGACGGTTGCTGGAACGAAGAGTTTTTTTCTCTGGGTCTTCCCGCGCTTTTTTTAACGATATCTTTGAGAGTTTGGTGTACAGAGAACATTCTAGGCTTCCTGGGTTGTAGCCCTTTGTACATCTTGTCATGTATTGTGAGCTCTGGGGCCTTTTGCCCTTTAATCCCTAGCGTGTCTGCTATGGCTTTTAGAAGGCTATCCGTATCCTCTGTGAGAAATAAGTGAAACCGCATCTTCCTCATCAGAGTCTGAGCAAAGTCCATCCTCCGATTCGGATTGTTCGGATTCATCCGAATCCTCCTCCTGTTCTGTCTGTTACCTGAAGGAACGCATGTCCCGCTGGTGGACGGGGGTACTGGTCTGACTGGCACTGGATGGCGCTTCCAACTTTTCAATAGCTGAGCGTAGTGGCGCCATGGTGCTCTGTATTTCTTTCTTGAAAGAGCTGAGTAGATCTTTCAGATATCCCTGCGATTCTTTGGCCACCATTTTGTCTATACATTTTTGACATAGGGTTTTTTTCCCCCCCCATTGGGGAGAAACCCGGTGGCTGCATGAAGCACAAGTTTTGTTGCTTTTCACTTTCCTTTCCTCAGAGGTCTTTGCCTAAAATCAAGCATAAAAAAAAAAAAGGGGTCCCCGTGAGGTAGGCGGTAAAAAGCTGCCCATTAACCTTTACTGTAAAACAGCCTACTAAGACAGAGGTGACTCTGGAGTATTCTGGCTTACCTTGGAGCTGTCCTGGCTTGCAGGATCTGAAGGGCAGGGTGGAGAAGCGTCAGCCACCAGGATCCTCTGCTTAGGAGGGGCCTTTTTAACTGCTACCTGCTTAAGCTCCAGGCCCCGCCCCCAGCTGACCCCGTGCAGGTTGGTGGATATACCTGCACATGCCGCTGCAGTTGATGTCCTCTTTTCTGGGTGCCCAACAAGGAGGGGGACCCTGCTGCGAGAAAGAAAAAAAGAGAAAGAAAGAAAAAAAAAAAAGAAAAAAAAAAAAAAAAAAAAAAAAAAAAAAAAAAGGAGAAAAAAAAGAGAAAAAGATCTCATGGCAGCAGGCTTCGGGAAGATAGCCGCTGCCCCGGAACCGGAAATGGCGTCAGCGCCATCTTGGTACACCCCGCAGAGCCTTCACGAGGGGAGGCTTGTTTTGTAGAGTGTGTAGGAAGCCGATCGCGGCGAAACTAACGGCAATCAGGCCAATTACAGTAGAGGGACACCAACCCATCCAGCGTCAGGGGTTAAGCCATCCACCATACCTCTGTACCCCTTGATAAACTGCAGCAGGTCCCTTGGTCAGCGGCATGGGGGAAATGACAGTGCACCATTTCAGCTTGGGGGGGGGGGGGGGGGGGATGATTGCAGACCCCTCTGCAGGGGTGAAATCTCAGGCAGAGCATTGCTGCTCAAGTTTGCTGCACCTGCTCGCCCTCCCAAGGCCCGCTCGGCTGAATGGGATGTCTCCTGCAACTAGCACAGAGATAGAAGTAAAATAATAAACGTTTCTTTTGCAGCTCCTGTGGGTCCAGAGGAAACACAAACAACTGAAGCACGCAGGTAAGACTGAAATCTATAATGGTGGACTAATGCGTTTCCTCTTTCAGGAGGAGGAGCCTATCTCTCAGATGCTGCCCTGGAAGACGATTCGAGAAAAAAAAAAAAAAAAAAGTTGAGCCCACTCACATATTTATATTTTTATTAGATGTTCTTTTATCTCTACAAAACAATGTATTTTTCATTGTATTTTCCCAACGAAACCAAAACACAGCCTACTGAGTTATCAGCCCCTCCCCCTCGACAGCATAGTTTTTGGTTGGGCCCGGTGTAAACCTTTGTGCAGAGTATCGCTCACCTTCTGCAGGGTGATGATCTCCACGCCGTCACGTAGACCTGGCTTCTCTGACAGAATAGCCAGGGCCTGCAGCAAAGCATCGCGGGAGCAGCTTAGGTGGATGTGGGCGCTGTCTTTAGTATCGTTCCTGGAAAAATGAACATAGGCCCTTGTAGAATGTGTATGCCATAGATTAGACAAGACATATATACAAAGAGTGCATCATTACAGGAGGGGGTAGGTGCGCACACGGGCGCCCGGCAGGGATCGCAGTCTGGGCAGGATGGTCTCCGAGGCGTCGCGGCCAAACCTCAAGATGTGGTCATATCCGCCAGGGTGAGTGAGGGAGGTGCAGGCCCGGATTGGCACCGACACACAGGGGCCTGCAGAGAACCCAAAACACATTCATGAGAGATCTGGCTGTCTTTCCGCACTTCTACAGATAACATTTAAATATGGGCAAGAACTGATCAAATATAACATTTGTATGGCCATGCTTATTTAATTTATTATAATATGTCCTTGTTTACTTTGAGGGCGACTCTGGAACTGAGAGTCAGCCCCGACAGATCCACTGAGGTCTGAAAGTTTCTTCCCTGTCAAATACCCAACTTCATACTGATCTCAAGTGCTGTCTCTGAGCTACCTAGAGAGCATGGAAGAGCCCTGCTGCTGTTTAAGTTCCTCTCAACTAGGGCTGCAACTAACGATTATTTTCGATTAATCGGTTAATAACCTTAATAAAAAATGTGTGGTGTATAATTTAGTTAATATGTAAAGTTTTAAAAAAAAAAAGGCAATTTATTTCTTAAATATCTCTATGCAGTGGTAAATATAAGTAACCAACTATATGGTTAGGGAGCAAAATATCTAATCCACTCTGAGAATAACAGACAGAAGAAATATACTGTATAAACTATTAGAGGAGAGATATTCTGTATATACTATTAAAGGGTGCATCTGGTAAATATCAGACTCAGAGATCAATTTTTTTTTTTTTTTTTTTTTTTAATAAAAAATAAAACACAATGTCCTTCTTCAAAATAAATTTCATTTTAAAAACGTTCGTTTAATTTTCTAATAGTTAGTGGGGTCAAATCGACGTTCATTTTTAACCACAGTGACGGGAAAGTTTGGAAATAATAGAAAACTTCTTGGTCAAAGGAATTTTCGGGCGGTGTCTGTGGTTTTCGTTCAGAAATTACATTCATTTTAAAAACAGGATGTTAAAAACAAGTGAAAATTTCAAACAACATTCTTTCTTTCATTCAGCGAATGTACAAAGATTTTTTGTCTGAATATTCGCATCTGAAAATTGATCTGTGTGGCCGGCATAAGGCTCGGTACACACCTATGCAGTTTGCTTTTGATCTGTTGCTGCAGTGCTTTTTGCTGTGCATTTTGATGTTTGCGCACGTGATTTTGCTGCGATTTGCGTTTTTGCATTTTTTTTGCCCAATTTGTTGGGCAGATTAAAAAACAAATTGCTGCAAAAACGCATTACATGCTTTTCTGCAGCTTCTCCATGGAAGTATATTGAACCAAAAAAAGCACAGTTTTTTGTTTAAAAAAAAGTCCCTGACCCTTTCCAAATACACAGTGGCTGAAAACAGAGTTAGGTACCTGGTAACTCTTTTTCTAAGAAGTCTTCCAGGGCAGCATCTGAGAGATAGGCTCCTCCTCCCTAAAACAGGAAACACATTAGTCCACCATTATAAATTTCATAGTCTTACCTGTGTGCCTCAGTTATGTTAAAGCACCGAAGGAATTCCCTGTAAGCTGCAAGCTCCCCCGCTGTACCTGGTTTTTGTCATTTCAAGGGTGGGAACTAGTGCTGCCCTGGAAGACTTCTTAGAAAAAGAGTAACCAGGTACCTAACTCTGTTTTCTCGAATCGTCTTCCAGGGCAGCATCCGAGAGGATGTATCAAGCAATACTTACTAGGGTGGGGATAGAGACTGGAGCACTTTACGACCAAATGCTTGGTCTTGGTCAGACAGCTGGTCTATCCGGTAGTGCTTTGCGAAAAGTACTGAAGCTCGACCATGTCGCTGCCCTGCAGATCTGCTCCGGAGTTGCCCCTGCCTTCTCTGCGACCGAGGTTGCCCAGGCTCTAGTTGTGTGCGCTCTGATTCCACTAGGTGGAGTGAGATTCTGTGCCTCATTGGTAGTCTGTATGGCCATCCTTATCCATCTGCTGGTGGTACTTTTGGAAGCTTGTTTCCCTCTGTTGACTCCTGCATAGAGAACGAAAAGGGAGGTCGTTCTACGCCATTCCTTCGTTCTTTCGAGATACGTAATGAGCGTGTTCCTTACATCTAGTTTGCTGTAAATGTCCCTTTTCCTACTATCCATGGTTGTTGGAAGTGAGGGTATGACGATGTTTTGGGTTCTATGGAAGGTAGAAGAGACCTTGGGTAGAAAGGCCGGGTCTGGAGACAGAATTATCTTGTCCAGATGTATCGGGCAGTATGGTTCTATTGTAGACAGAGCTTGGATTTCGCTCACTCTTCTGGCGGATACTAGGACCAGAAGGAGCGCACTTTTTAATGTGAGGTTTTTGTCTGAGCTTTCTTCAATAGGTTCGAATGGAGGGGAAAGAAAGCCCTTAAGTACCGTGCCCATGTCCCAGGTGGGAGTTCTGTACACTTTGGCTGGTCTAGCTCTTTTAAGTGCTATAAGGAATCGTCTTATCAGCGGATCCTCCGCTAGTCTAGTATCCATGACCGAGGAGAGTGCTGCAACTTGTACTTTCAGGGTACTTGGTGATATGTTTTTGTCTGCACCCTCTTGTAGGAAGTCCAAAATTGCTGGAATTATCCCGCCGTTGGAGATTGATCTGTTTCTGTGCCAAGAAACAAAACTTTTTCCTTACTTTCTCATAGATAGCCCTCGTTACCGGCTTCCTGTTTAAGATGGGGTTAATCACTCTGTCTGACAGTCCTTTGTTCTGGAGTTTTACCCTCTCAGTAACCAAGCCGAAAGCTTCAGGATCTTGTGGTTCGGGTGGTTGACCGGGCCCTGTGACAGCAGATCCGGCCTGTCCGTCAGTGTCAGCTGAGGTTGTATGCTGAGGTTTTTCAAGTGACTGAACCATGCTCTGTGGGGCCAGTGCGGTGCTATTAGTATCACCGTTGTTTTCTCTGCCCTGATCTTTTGAATTACCTTTGGGATTATGGCAGTTGGAGGGAGTGCATAGCACAGATGCCATTTCCAGCTTTGGTTGAAAGCATCTACCCCGCTGTTGCCATCCGTAGTGTCCAAGGAGAAAAATATAGGCGATTTTGCATTTGCTTTGGAAGCGAACAGATCTACTTTGGGTACTCCCCATTTTTGAGTGATTTGAGCGAAGGTTGTTTGGTTCAGTGACCATTCCGTTTGCCTTAATCGTTTTCCGGCTCAGGAAATCTGCCAATGTATTGTCTGTTCCTTTTAGATGGATACCGGATATCGATCTTGTGTTTGCTTCTGCCCATAGTAGAATTGACTCTGTCAGCCTCATCAAGTTGTGGGACTTCGTACCACCTTGTCTGTTTAAGTATGCGACGGTCGTGGCGTTGTCCGATTGTACTTTTACATCTCTGCCCAGTAATGCTGGTTTGAAAGCTTTTAGTGCTTCCCCCACAGCTTTCAGCTCTCTCAAATTTGAGGAGGCTTGGGACCATTTGGATGTCCTTTTCCCTTGTGAGCACAGCTTCTTCCATGTGGGCCACCCATCCCAGGGCGCTTGCATCGGTGGTGATCCTGATTGGATCGACTTGAGCCCATCTGCGCCCCTCGATGTACCGAAGTGGGTTGAGCCACCAGTGGAGTGTTTGTTTGACTGTGGCTGGGACGGGAATGGACTTGTCTAGGGATGCCTGCCAGCCATCCCACTGAGACAGAATGTAGTTCTGCAGAGGTCTCATGTGCATCTGTGCCCAGGTGATGGCTGGAATGGAAGACGTCATCAGTCCTAGTATGGACATTCCATGCCTGATTGTTGTGGAGGGATTCCTTAAAAAGGGAGGTAATTGCCCGTGTCATTTTTTCGTCCTTTTCCTTTGTTAGGAAAATTTTTGACAGCCTGGAATCCAACACATATCCCAGATATACCACTGTCTGGCTTGGGGTCACCCCTCGGATGAGTGGTTTGAGGTTTAGTATCAGTCTTAGCTTGCCTGATGGTTTTCTTTTTGCGAAGATATGGGAGTAGAAGCCTTTTTGTTCCTCCTCCTGAGGAACGTAACGAATCACCTTCTGATCCTGCAGGTTCGGATGCTAAAAAGCCTCTTGCTTGGTCGCTGTCCTTTGGTAGCATGGTTGCTAGGTATTTGGTTGGGGGGCGGGTGGAGAATTCTATTGCGTAGCCGTCCGCTATGGTGCGCAATATAAACTTGTTTTTTGTTGTCTCCTCCCATTGGTGGGAAAAGGCCGCAAGTCTGCCCCCCCCTGGAGACAGTCATTGTTTTTTGTTCTTTTGGTTGGGAGGCTTGAGGATAAATTCACCTTTGCCTTTTTTTTTGTTAACCCCAGCGCTTTTTTGCCCCCGGCTTGTTAAATTTCTTAACATGCCGAAAGGGTACCTTCCCTCGTTTCTTCTTGGTTTGAGGGAACCCCTTATTCTTTGCTGCAGTCCTATCTAGGAATGTTTCTAGTTCAGGTCCAAAAAGTAGGTCTCCAGTGAATGGGATCCCACATAGTCGGTTCTTGGAAGGGGCATCCCCTCCCCAAGATTTCAACCACAGGGCTCTGCGGGCTGAGTTCAGTAGTGCTGTGGTCCTAGAGGATATTCTGACAGTTTCCGCTGAGGCATCTGCTAAGAAGGCTGCCGCTCTAGTCAGTGTGGGGATGGTTTTTATTAGTTCTTCCCTGGGCGTGTCATTTTCCAGCAGTTCTTGCAGCTGGGTTAGCCAGATTAGCAAGGTCCGGGCTTGTGCAGGTGGAAGCAATAGCCGGATTTAGGTTTGCCGCCCCTGCTTCCCATGCCCTTTTCAGGAGGGCTTCTATTTTCTTGCCCATGGGGTCGCTTAGGGTACCTGCGTCGTCAAAGTCCAAGTCAGATTTGTTTGTAATTTTTGCCAGAGAGGCATCCACCTTGGGGCATTTAGCCCAGGTTTTGATGTCCGCTTGCGCAAGTAGATGGGATACTGGCCTGACCTACACTTGATGGCGCTTCTAATTTTTCAATAGCTGAGTGTAGTGGTGCCATGGTGCTCTGAATCTCTTTCTTAAAAGAATTGAGCAGGTCTTTCAAAAATCCCTGCGATTCTTTGGCCACCATTTTGTCTATGCATTTCTGACATAGTGTTTTTTTCCCCTCTGGGGAAAGCCTGTGGCTGCATGAGGCACATGTTTTGCCTTTCGCCTTCCTTTCCTCGGGGGTCTTTGCCTAGAAGCAAGCATAGTAAACAAAGTCCCCGTGAGGCAGGTGGTCAAAAGACTGCCTGAAGGTAGGCAGTTTTGTAAAGAGGTTAAGACAGAGATAACTCTAGAGTATTCTGGCTTACCTTGGAGCCGTCCTGGCTTGCAGGATCTGCAGGGCAGGGTGGAGAAGCGTCAGACATGATCAGCCACCAGGATCCTCTGCTTAGAGGGCCTTTTTAACCGCTTCCTGCATAAGCTCCGGGCCCCACCCCCAGCTGACCCCGTGCAGGTTGGTGGACACACCGCCACATGCCGCTGAAAATAACAAACATGCTTTGCAGCTCCTGTGGGTCCGGAGGAAACAAAACAACTGAGGCACACAGGTAAGACTGTGAAATTTATAATGGTGGACTAATGCGTTTCCTGTTTTAGGGAGGAGGAGCCCATCTCTCGGATGCTGCCCTGGAAGACGATTCGAGAAAAAAGCATAGATGTGAACGTGTCCCATAGGAATCCATGTAAATGAAATGTAGTGCGTTTCTGCAAAAAACACCAAAAAACACATAAGAGTGAACCAGGTCTAAGATGTTTAGTAACATAATGGGGTTAAAAAAAAACAAAAAAAAAAAACAAAAAAAAACTAAAATTAGCCCTTTTATAGTACAACAAAAAGCAGATAATCACTACTGTAAGGTGTTAATTTTTTTATTGTAGAACTGTGAAAGTTCTATTTACAATAGCGATTATTTGCTCTCTTTGTACTATAAAGGGCTCATTTTCGTTTTTTTTTTTAACCCCCATTATGTTACTGGCCGATTAATCGATTAATTTCAAAATCGATTAGTTGTTTCAGCCCTACTCTCAACCCAATCATGGCCAAGTATAATTATTTACCATCGGATTATCCAGTTCCTGCACAAGACCAGTTCTCATCAAAGAACTCCTGCAGGCAACAGAAATGTAAAGAAGGATGAAAGCACAGATCATGGAGGAGGAGGAGAAGGTAATGGTCATCGTGGGAGGAGGAGAGGAGGAGAGGAGGAGAAGGTAATGGTCATCGTGGGAGGAGGAGAGGAGGAGAGGAGGAGAAGGTAATGGTCATCGTGGGAGGAGGAGAGGAGGAGAGGAGGAGAAGGTAATGGTCATCGTGGGAGGAGGAGAGGAGGAGAGGAGGAGAAGGTAATGGTCATCGTGGGAGGAGGAGAGGAGGAGAGGAGGAGAAGGTAATGGTCATCGTGGGAGGAGGAGAGGAGGAGAGGAGGAGAAGGTAATGGTCATCGTGGGAGGAGGAGAGGAGGAGAGGAGGAGAAGGTAATGGTCATCATAAAGGAGGAGAGGAGAAGACAGACAATGGGGAGGAGGAGAGGAGAAGACAGACAATGGGGAGGAGGAGAGGAGAAGACAGACAATGGGGAGGAGGAGAGGAGAAGACAGACAATGGGGAGGAGGAGAGGAGAAGACAGACAATGGGGAGGAGGAGAGGAGAAGACAGACAATGGGGAGGAGGAGAGGAGAAGACAGACAATGGGGAGGAGGAGAGGAGAAGACAGACAATGGGGAGGAGGAGAGGAGAAGACAGACAATGGGGAGGAGGAGAGGAGAAGACAGACAATGGGGAGGAGGAGAGGAGAAGACAGACAATGGGGAGGAGGAGAGGAGAAGACAGACAATGGGGAGGAGGAGAGGAGAAGACAGACAATGGGGAGGAGGAGAGGAGAAGACAGACAATGGGGAGGAGGAGAGGAGAAGACAGACAATGGGGAGGAGGAGAGGAGAAGACAGACAATGGGGAGGAGGAGAGGAGAAGACAGACAATGGGGAGGAGGAGAGGAGAAGACAGACAATGGGGAGGAGGAGAGGAGAAGACAGACAATGGGGAGGAGGAGAGGAGAAGACAGACAATGGGGAGGAGGAGAGGAGAAGACAGACAATGGGGAGGAGGAGAGGAGAAGACAGACAATGGGGAGGAGGAGAGGAGAAGACAGACAATGGGGAGGAGGAGAGGAGAAGACAGACAATGGGGAGGAGGAGAGGAGAAGACAATGGGGAGGAGGAGAGAAGAAGACAATGGGGAGGAGGAGAGAAGAAGACAATGGGGAGGAGGAGAGAAGAAGACAATGGGGAGGAGGAGAGAAGAAGACAATGGGGAGGAGGAGAGAAGAAGACAATGGGGAGGAGGAGAGAAGAAGACAATGGGGAGGAGGAGAGAAGAAGACAATGGGGAGGAGGAGAGAAGAAGACAATGGGGAGGAGGAGAGAAGAAGACAATGGGGAGGAGGAGAGAAGAAGACAATGGGGAGGAGGAGAGAAGAAGACAATGGGAGGAGGAGAGAAGAAGACAATGGGAGGAGGAGAGAAGATAGGGGTCATCATGGGGGAGGAGAAGAGATGCAAATGGTCAAAGGAGTGCAGACATTCTGGTATGTAACTATTTAATGTAAATCCCTTTAGTGCTGCTAAACACATCACCAGGACTAGTACATGGATGATGTTGCTGGTCCCATCATCCAAACCCAGGGGAGGTGGGCCACGTCTATATCCCTCCCAGCCACAGAGGCCGGTATTCAGTCCTGCTTGGAGACACAATACCTCCCCTACACAATGTGCACCTACCCCTACCTACAGCACCTGCAGAATGTAAAAGCTGGGGGAGGAAAAACAGCTCTACCCTCCGCCCACACATGGCTGTCATGTGAATGCTTTGGCGTCAATGCTCTGTGGAATACAGAGATAAGGACTTCTGACACATTTCTGTCTCCCCTTTATATCATGCTTGTTCTATGTCAGACGAAGCCAGGCAACTAGCATTTTCACACCAGGAATGGCAACCCCCAAACGTCTTCATTTCATGGCCATGTTGAAAGCAGCATTGGAAAAGGTTGGTATGCAGAATCCCAGGCTCAGGATCTAGGTGTTCCCCAACATACATATAACAGACACACAGTGACCACTCACCCAGCGCCCTGCCCAGCCAGTCATTAACGCCGTTGCTCAAGGCATCGCAGGCGGTGTGCGGGGAATATATGGCCAGACGGTTCTCCAAGGCTTTCACCACCAGGCGCTCCTTCCAGTGTCCGGCCGTCAGCCGCTTCAGAGCCTTGAAGATGGGAGGGTGATAGGACAGGATCATGTTGGCTCCTATCCCCACCGCTTCCTCCAGGACCGGCTCCGTCAGGTCATTGGTCAGCAGGAGTCTGTGTACCTGGTGCGGGGGGCTGGGCTCCACCAATAGGCCCACGTTGTCCCAGCTCTCGGCCAGGGCCAGAGGGGCCAAGGCTTCGAGGTGGGAGACCACAGAAGGGAGGTCCATCGAAGGAAGCTCCGGGGAGCGGCGCCCGGACGAAGGGGATGGCGGGATAGGTCTGATCCACCAGGTACCCAACATTCACTTCACCCACGTAGAGGAATCTGAAGGGGGAAAAGAAAGCAGGAAAAAATGAAACCATACAGGAGTTCCCCGTACAATGCCAGCATGATGACAAGAGGTGCTTATTGGGGAACTATAAACTGGAACAAAATATGGAACTGATGTCCAAGTCATCTCCCTGGCCATTTCTCCCAACTCCGATATAAAGAACCAAATAATAGGCTAAATTAAAAAGTGTCCCCCCCCCCCCCCTACAACCCCAGCATGAGAAGAACAAACCCAACCAGGTGCTTATATGCTAATGTCGGGGAACAAAGACCTCAAGCAAAAAAAAAAAATGGAATTGATGACCAAGTCATCTCCTTCGCTCTCAACTCCAATATAAAGAACCAAAAACAACCCCTCCGAGGGGCTTCATAGGAAGGGCTGCCAAGGAACACTCAGCCAGGTGAGCGCCATTGTGGGAGGAGTCCAGCGATGGCGGCTTCCCCACCCCCCCTCTTCTTGTATATCGAGGATTGGGAGTGTCAGCTTCATATACAGAGAGGAGGAACTACAAGGAGGACACAGGACATGCTGAGACTTGTAGTTCCCCAGCACAGTGTTCATCTCCACCCAGATACTTCCTCTCTGGGGTAATGAGCTGCACATAGATTTCATTAACCGACGATAAACCAGATCTGATAATCATATATAATAATATGGGGTTATATAAAGCTACAGAACACTCACCAGCACTGAGTACATACCATCATGAGTCACTACAGGGGACGGCCATATTACTACACCCAGCATGACAACATCTTCCTGTACAGAGAATGATGACTGCCATATTACTACACCCAGCATCATCGCTTCTTCCTGTACAGAAGACGATGACGGCCATATTACTACACCCAGCATCGTCGCTTCTTCCTATACAGAAGACGATGACGGCCATATTACTACACCCAGCATCGTCGCTTCTTCCTATACAGAAGACGATGACGGCCATATTACTACACCCAGCATCATCGCTTCTTCCTGTACAGAAGACGATGACGGCCATATTACTACACCCAGCATCATCGCTTCTTCCTGTACAGAAGACGATGACGGCCATATTACTACACCCAGCATCGTCGCTTCTTCCTATACAGAAAACGATAACGGCCATATTACTACACCCAGCATCATCGCTTCTTCCTGTACAGAAGACGATGACGGCCATATTACTACACCCAGCATCATCGCTTCTTCCTGTACGGAAGACGATGACGGCCATATTACTACACCCAGCATCATCGCTTCATCCTGTACAGAGGACGATGACGGCCATATTACTACACCCTGCATCATCGCTTCTTCCTGTACAGAGGACGATGACGGTGTGTCGGAAGTGACGTTCAGTCGGCGCCATCTTGCTACACCCCCGCGCTCCTCTATAGTAAGGATGCACTGAGAAGGGGGAAAGCGGACATCTTGTTACACCCACCGGAGTTTTTGCATGTTACACCTATTTTTAACAGTAAAGTGAGTTTATATAGTGAAACACAGGACTGCGAATTCCGTCTGACTGGTTAGATGTTGAATTTTAAAAGCAGCGACAAGCCTGCGGATCTCACAGGCTCGCTAATCTGACAGAAGTTCGCTGCTTTTAAAATTCAACATCCAGCCAATCAGACGGAGTTCTAAGCACTGCATTTCACTATATAAACTCACTTTGCTGTTATAAATAAGTGTAAAAATGCAAAACTCCGATGGGTGTAACAAGATGTCCGCTTTCCCCCTTCTCAGTGTATCCTTACTAAGGAGGAGTGCGGGGTGTAGCAAAATGGCGGTGACGTAACGTCACTTCCGTTATACATTCTAACGGGTCGCCTAATCTGACGAAACAACGACCATCTTACTACACCCAGCATGATAACTTCTTCCTGTACAGAAGACAATGACGGCCATCTTACCACACCCAGCATACTTGATGTAATTGTAGCCGTATTAGTGGAATTGTGACAGAGAAAATTGAGTACTGTCCGTGTTCCTTTTTTTATTTGCACTAACATACAATTTTTCAGGACAAGCTTTCAGGGTATGTTAGTGCAAATAAAAAAAAAAAAAAAAAAGTATCACGGACAGTACTCAATTTTCTCTGTACACCGAGTATGAAAGCTTCTTCCTGTACAGAAGACGATGACGGCCATCTTACTACACCCAGCATGAAAGCTACTCCAAGTACAGAGGAAGATGACGGCCATCTTACTACACCCAGCATGAAAGCTACTCCAAGTACAGAGGAAGATGACGGCCATCTTACTACACCCAGCATGAAAGCTTCTTCAAGTACAGAGGAGGATGACGGTCAGCTTACTACACTCAGCCCTATGTTAGATGACATTCACGGGTGTTAAAAAAAAACGCCCATCTTACTACAGCTACCCAAGTACACACACTTATAAATAAAGACCTTATCCTCTCCCCGACTATACTGAAACCGCGGCGCACCGACTACAACAGCTGACTACCTGTTTGACGTCTGCGGCCGCCATCTTTCTACACCCAGAGCGCAGGAAGTGCTGGGCGGAGCCGGAAATTGGTTCCCAGGAAACGCAGAACGGTGGACAGGAAGTAGAGTGGCGGCCATGTTGGTGCACCCAGAGAAGGGAAGAGGTGAGTGTATGAGTGGTGAGAGGAGCTGGAGGGTGATGTGGATGGAATTGGGAATGGAGGAGGGGGGGCTGTGTGTTCTATGTTGGGTACAGGGTCGTGTATAGTGTTATGGGGGGAGAGGGGTGTGTATATATATATATATATGTGTTGTTGTGAGTGGGGGAGGGGCAGACCACATATAATCAGATGACACTTTCCAATGTCTTTGTTGTATTTCTAGGATCGGGGGAGGGGAGAGGATGGTGAGTATTGGAAGTCGGTGACTTTTCCTATCATGTGACGTCTGTGCGGAGGAATGTGATTGGCTGATTCCGGGTGTCTTTCAGGCGGTGACGTTACACACAGATCTGGGTGATATGAAGATTGAAGTGTTCTGTGAGAGAGCGCCCAGAGCCTGCGAGGTCAGTGTACCATCCCCCCCCTGCCATTCTCTCCCCCCCCCCCCCCCCCATGGGGTGTATATCTGCAGAATGATGGCGGGATTATTGTAGATTTAGGGACATCCAATTATCAAGGTCCATAAAGACATGGATGAGTGAGTTTGGGGTGGAGGAACTTGACTGGCCTGCACAGAGTCCTGACCTCAACCTGAGAGAGCACCTCTGGGATGAACTAGAGCGGAGACTGTGAGCCAGGCCTTCTCATCCAACATCAGTGCCTGACCTCACAAATCTTCTTCTGGAAGAATGGTCAAACATTCCCATAGACACACTCCTAAACCTTGTGGACGGCCTTCCCAGAAGAGTTGAATCTGTTAGGTGTCGGGGGAGGGGACATCTCCGGATTGAAGGTGAATGTTGCTGATTCTGAGGATTTTCTTCTTCTTCTCATTTTTCTCTTATTTTCTCCCAACAGAACTTCTTAGCATTGTGTGCCGGGAACTACTACAACGGATGTCTCTTCCACCGCAACATCAAAGGGTTCATGGTGCAGACCGGAGACCCCACCGGTGAGAGCTGACACTCCGCCCCCTGAGAGCCGACACTCCGCCCCCTGAGAGCCGACACTCCGCCCCCCCTGAGAGCCGACACTCCGCCCCCCCCTGAGAGCCGACACTCCGCCCCCCCCTGAGAGCCGACACTCCGCCTTCCCCCTGAGAGCCGACACTCCGCCTTCCCCCTGAGAGCCGACACTCCGCCTTCCCCCTGAGAGCCGACACTCCGCCTTCCCCCTGAGAGCCGACACTCCGCCCCCCCCTGAGAGCCGACACTCCGCCCCCCCCTGAGAGCCGACACTCCGCCCCCTCCTGAGAGCCGACACTCCGCCCCCCCTGAGAGCCGACACTCCGCCCCCTCCTGAGAGCCGACACTCCGCCCCCCCTGAGAGCCGACACTCCGCCCCCCCTGAGAGCCGACACTCCGCCCCCTCCTGAGAGCCGACACTCCGCCCCCTCCTGAGAGCCGACACTCCGCCCCCTCCTGAGAGCCGGCACTCCGCCCCCTCCTGAGAGCCGGCACTCCGCCCCCTCCTGAGAGCCGACACTCCGCCCCCTCCTGAGAGCCGACACTCCGCCCCCTCCTGAGAGCCGACACTCCGCCCCCTCCTGAGAGCCGACACTCCGCCCCCTCCTGAGAGCCGACACTCCTCCCCCCCTGAGAGCCGACACTCCGCCCCCCCGAGAGCCGACACTCCGCCCCCCCTGAGAGCCGACACTCCGCCTTCCCCCTGAGAGCCGACACTCCGCCTTCCCCCTGAGAGCCGACACTCCGCCCCCCCCTGAGAGCCGACACTCCGCCCCCCCTGAGAGCCGACACTCCGTCCCCCCCTGAGAGCCGACACTCCGCCCCCCCTGAGAGCCGACACTCCGCCCCCCCCTGAGAGCCGACACTCCGCCTTCCCCCTGAGAGCCGACACTCCGCCCCCCCCTGAGAGCCGACACTCCGCCCCCCCCTGAGAGCCGACACTCCGCCCCCCCCTGAGAGCCGACACTCCGCCCCCCCCTGAGAGCCGACACTCCGCCCCCCCTGAGAGCCGACACTCCGCCCCCTCCTGAGAGCCGACACTCCGCCCCCCCTGAGAGCCGACACTCCGCCCCCCCTGAGAGCCGACACTCCGCCCCCTCCTGAGAGCCGACACTCCGCCCCCTCCTGAGAGCCGGCACTCCGCCCCCTCCTGAGAGCCGGCACTCCGCCCCCTCCTGAGAGCCGACACTCCGCCCCCTCCTGAGAGCCGACACTCCGCCCCCTCCTGAGAGCCGACACTCCGCCCCCTCCTGAGAGCCGACACTCCGCCCCCTCCTGAGAGCCGACACTCCGCCCCCTCCTGAGAGCCGACACTCCGCCCCCTCCTGAGAGCCGACACTCCGCCCCCTCCTGAGAGCCGACACTCCTCCCCCCCTGAGAGCCGACACTCCGCCCCCCCGAGAGCCGACACTCCGCCCCCCCGAGAGCCGACACTCCGCCCCCCCGAGAGCCGACACTCCGCCCCCCCTGAGAGCCGACACTCCGCCTTCCCCCTGAGAGCCGACACTCCGCCTTCCCCCTGAGAGCCGACACTCCGCCTTCCCCCTGAGAGCCGACACTCCGCCCCCCCCTGAGAGCCGACACTCCGCCCCCCCCTGAGAGCCGACACTCCGCCCCCCCCTGAGAGCCGACACTCCGTCCCCCCCTGAGAGCCGACACTCCGCCCCCCCCTGAGAGCCGACACTCCGCCCCCCCCTGAGAGCCGACACTCCGCCCCCCCCTGAGAGCCGACACTCCGCCCCCCCCTGAGAGCCGACACTCCGCCCCCCCCTGAGAGCCGACACTCCGCCCCCCCCTGAGAGCCGACACTCCGCCCCCCCCTGAGAGCCGACACTCCGCCCCCCCCTGAGAGCCGACACTCCGCCCCCCCCTGAGAGCCGACACTCCGCCCCCCCCTGAGAGCCGACACTCCGCCCCCCCCTGAGAGCCGACACTCCGCCCCCCCCTGAGAGCCGACACTCCGCCCCCCCCTGAGAGCCGACACTCCGCCCCCCCTGAGAGCCGACACTCCGCCCCCCCTGAGAGCCGACACTCCGCCCCCCCCTGAGAGCCGACACTCCGCCCCCCCCTGAGAGCCGACACTCCGCCCCCCCTGAGAGCCGACACTCCGCCCCCCCCTGAGAGCCGACACTCCGCCCCCCCTGAGAGCCGACACTCCGCCCCCCCCTGAGAGCCGACACTCCGCCCCCTCCTGCTCTCAGGAGGGGGCGGAGAGCCGACACTCCGCCCCCCCTGAGAGCCGACACTCCTCCCCCCTGAGAGGCGACACTCCTCCCCCTGAGAGGCGACACTCCTCCCCCTGAGAGGCGACACTCCTCCCCCTGAGAGGCGACACTCCGCCCCCTGAGAGGCGACACTCCGCCCCCTGAGAGGCGACACTCCGCCCCCTGAGAGGCGACACTCCGCCCCCTGAGAGGCGAGACTCCGCCCCCTGAGAGGCGACACTCCGCCCCCTGAGAGCCGACACTCCCCCCCCCCCCCCCCTGAGAGCCGACACTCCCCCCCCCCCCCCCGAGAGCCGCCCCTCCGCCTTCCCCCGAGAGCCGACACTCCGCCCCCCCCGAGAGCCGACACTCCTCCCCCCCGAGAGCCGACACTCCTCCCCCCCGAGAGCCGACACTCCTCCCCCCCGAGAGCCGACACTCCTCCCCCCCGAGAGCCGACACTCCTCCCCCCCCTGAGAGCCGACACTCCGCCCCCCCCTGAGAGCCGACACTCCGCCCCCCCCTGAGAGCCGACACTCCGCCCCCCCTGAGAGCCGACACTCCGCCCCCCCCTGAGAGCCGACACTCCGCCCCCCCCTGAGAGCCGACACTCCGCCCCCCCCTGAGAGCCGACACTCCGCCCCCCCCTGAGAGCCGACACTCCGCCCCCCCCTGAGAGCCGACACTCCGCCCCCCCCTGAGAGCCGACACTCCGCCCCCCCCTGAGAGCCGACACTCCGCCCCCCCCTGAGAGCCGACACTCCGCCCCCCCCTGAGAGCCGACACTCCGCCCCCCCTGAGAGCCGACACTCCGCCCCCCCTGAGAGCCGACACTCCGCCCCCCCCTGAGAGCCGACACTCCGCCCCCCCCTGAGAGCCGACACTCCGCCCCCCCTGAGAGCCGACACTCCGCCCCCCCCTGAGAGCCGACACTCCGCCCCCCCCTGAGAGCCGACACTCCGCCCCCCCCTGAGAGCCGACACTCCGCCCCCCCTGAGAGCCGACACTCCGCCCCCCCCTGAGAGCCGACACTCCGCCCCCCCCTGAGAGCCGACACTCCGCCCCCCCCTGAGAGCCGACACTCCGCCCCCCCCTGAGAGCCGACACTCCGCCCCCCCCTGAGAGCCGACACTCCGCCCCCCCCTGAGAGCCGACACTCCTCCCCCCCTGAGAGCCGACACTCCTCCCCCCCTGAGAGCCGACACTCCTCCCCCCCTGAGAGCCGACACGCCTCCCCCCCTGAGAGCCGACACTCCGCCCCCCCTGAGAGCCGACACTCCGCCCCCCCCTGAGAGCCGACACTCCGCCCCCCCTGAGAGCCGACACTCCGCCCCCCCTGAGAGCCGACACTCCTCCCCCCCTGA
This sequence comes from Lithobates septentrionalis, assembly GCA_037952835.1. Classification (NCBI taxonomy): domain Eukaryota; kingdom Metazoa; phylum Chordata; class Amphibia; order Anura; family Ranidae; genus Lithobates; species Lithobates septentrionalis. Next base: position 11,653,157 of record JBBDGP010000004.1, on the reverse strand, counting down.
GAGCCGACACGCCTCCCCCCCTGAGAGCCGACACTCCTCCCCCCCTGAGAGCCGACACTCCTCCCCCCCTGAGAGCCGACACTCCTCCCCCCCTGAGAGCCGACACTCCTCCCCCCCTGAGAGCCGACACTCCTCCCCCCCTGAGAGCCGACACTCCTCCCCCCCTGAGAGCCGACACTCCGCCCCCCCCTGAGAGCCGACACTCCGCCCCCCCCTGAGAGCCGACACGCCTCCCCCCCTGAGAGCCGACACTCCGCCCCCCCTGAGAGCCGACACTCCGCCCCCCCTGAGAGCCGACACTCCGCCCCCCCTGAGAGCCGACACTCCGCCCCCCCTGAGAGCCGACACTCCGCCCCCTCCTGAGAGCCGACACTCCGCCCCCCCTGAGAGCCGACACTCCGCCCCCTCCTGAGAGCCGACACTCCGCCCCCTCCTGAGAGCCGACACTCCGCCCCCTCCTGAGAGCCGACACTCCGCCCCCTCCTGAGAGCCGACACTCCGCCCCCTCCTGAGAGCCGACACTCCGCCCCCTCCTGAGAGCCGACACTCCGCCCCCTCCTGAGAGCCGACACTCCGCCCCCTCCTGAGAGCCGACACTCCGCCCCCTCCTGAGAGCCGACACTCCGCCCCCTCCTGAGAGCCGACACTCCGCCCCCTCCTGAGAGCCGACACTCCGCCCCCTCCTGAGAGCCGACACTCCGCCCCCTCCTGAGAGCCGACACTCCGCCCCCTCCTGAGAGCCGACACTCCGCCCCCTCCTGAGAGCCGACACTCCGCCCCCTCCTGAGAGCCGACACTCCGCCCCCTCCTGAGAGCCGACACTCCTCCCCCCCTGAGAGCCGACACTCCTCCCCCCCTGAGAGCCGACACTCCTCCCCCCCTGAGAGCCGACACTCCTCCCCCCCGAGAGCCGACACTCCTCCCCCTCGAGAGCCGACACTCCGCCCCCCCCCCCCCCGAGAGCCGACACTCGGCCTTCCCCCCCCCCCCCCCCCCCGAGAGCCGACAGTCGGCCTTGCCCCCTCCCCCGAGAGCTGACACTTCCCCCCCCCCCCCCCACCTACAGACCTCTCTATTCTCTGTGATCTGTACTTTGGGGGAGGGGACACTTTTCTTAAACTGTTGCTTCACCACCAATTAGTCGCTTTTCTGCAGATTGAAGTGTGTGGTGGGGGGGGGGGATCATTGGTATCACATTGATTCCAGTTTTGCTGCCAACAAACAAACGAGGCCTCCGAAGTATCAGCCCCCCTCTACTGGGCCTAAGGGGAGGGGGGGGCACAGCCCAGTACATGAAACTGCAAGGACTATTTGCCCAGTTATTAGAGATGCACCAATAATATATCAGCCAGAAAATAAGGTTATCAGCGTTTTACTGATTTAAAAAAAAAAAAAAATCATGTGTCCCATTGACTTCAGTGCAGAATTGAGTCCCATTGACTTCAATGCAAAAACACCAGCCACTTATTAAATTTTAAACATTAAAAAAAAAAAAAAAAAAAACATCGGCATCCTGATTTTTTTTTTTCTGTATCAGTCCAGAATTCTTCATGTGGGCTCACCACTACGGGTTATGGGGACTCCACACAGCAGGGAGGGGGGGAGGGGCTCACATCATATCCGTCCAATGGGAGCCCCGAGAACAACACACACTATTGTGGACAGTACTGCACAGATCACTGCTTTCAGATAGTGGGCGTGGCCAGAAGAAGGCGGGTACTCACATGTGGGGGTGGGGTCCAGCCACCTCCAGACTCCTCCCACCTCTACACACTCATGCTTTATTAGAAGCTCTTTTTTTATATTGTTGCCCTTTACAAAGAGGGAGGGGCTTTTTTTTTTTTTTTTTTTTTTATATATTGTTCTTTCAAAAGAGGGAGGGGCTTTTTTTTATATTGTCCTTTACAAAGAGGGAGGGGCTTTTTTTATATACATTGTTTCCCTTTACAAAGAGGGAGGGGCTTTTTTTATATACATTGTTTCCCTTTACAAAGTGGGAGGGGCTTTTTTTATATACATTGTTTCCCTTTACAAAGATGGGGGGTGGGGTTATAGAATAAAACTGACACATACCGGGGGGGGGGAGCCCCTTTATCCTCCCAGCATATCTAATCCTCTCTTGTGGTTTCCTCTCCTCCAGGGACGGGGGAAGGGGGGGCTGAGCATCTGGGGACGGAAATTTGAAGATGAATTCAGTGAATATCTCAAGGTAAGTGTCACCCCCCCTCTCCCGTGTCACCCCCCCCTCTCCCGTGTCACACCCCCCTCTCCCGTGTCACACCCCCCTCTCCCGTGTCACACCCCCCCCTCTCCCGTGTCACCCCCCCCTCTCCCGTGTCACCCCCCCTCACCCCCCCCTCTCCCGTGTCACCCCCCCTCACCCCCCCCTCTCCCGTGTCACCCCGTGTCACCCCCCCCTCACCCCCCCCTCTCCCGTGTCACCCCCCCTCACCCCCCCCTCTCCCGTGTCACCCCCCCTCTCCCGTGTCACACCCCCCCTCTCCCCCTCTCCCGTGTCACCCCCCCTCACCCCCCCTCTCCTGTGTCACCCCCCCTCACCCCCCCTCTCCCGTGTCACACCCCCCTCTCCCGTGTCACACCCCCCCTCTCCCGTGTCACACCCCCCCTCTCCCGTGTCACACCCCCCCTCTCCCGTGTCACACCCCCCCTCTCCCGTGTCACACCCCCCCTCTCCCGTGTCACACCCCCCTCTCCCGTGTCACACCCCCCTCTCCCGTGTCACACCCCCCTCTCCCGTGTCACACCCCCCCTCTCCCGTGTCACACCCCCCCTCTCCCGTGTCACACCCCCCCTCTCCCGTGTCACACCCCCCCTCTCCCGTGTCACACCCCCCCTCTCCCGTGTCACACCCCCCCTCTCCCGTGTCACACCCCCCCTCTCCCGTGTCACACCCCCCTCTCCCGTGTCACACCCCCCCTCTCCCCCTCTCCCGTGTCACACCCCCCTCTCCCGTGTCACCCCCCCCCTCACCCCCCCTCTCCCGTGTCACCCCCCCTCACCCCCCCCTCTCCCGTGTCACACCCCCCTCTCCCGTGTCACACCCCCTCCCCCATATAGGAGATCCATGTGACGGGTCATGTGATGCAAATATCAGATCACTGTGTACATTTGTGCTGTCATTGCAGAGCGACCAGCAGTGGAAAATTAATAAATAAATATCTTCTGTTTAACCCCTTCAATACCAGGAACTTTTACCCCCCTTCCTGCCCAGGCCAATTATCAACAGTCAGCGCTCTCACACTTTGAATGACAATTGCACGGTGATGCAACATTGTAGCCATATGACCCCCCCCCCCCCCACAAATAGAGATTTATTTTGGTGGTATTTGATCACCTTTTATTTTTTGCGCTATAAAACGCATCCAATAAAAAAATGTTAAAAAATCGATTTTTTTTTTTTTTTTTTTTCATCAATTTTTAGGCCAATATATATTCTTCTACTTTTTGTTTTTGGCTAAAAAAAAAAAAAAATCCCAATAAGCGTATATTGTTTGTGTAAAATTGATGGCGTCTACAGACTATGGGATCGATTTGTGGGATTTTTTTGTTTTTCTAGTAATGGCGGCGATCGGCGTCTTTTCATAGCGGGACTACGACTTTGCGGTAACCAGTGTTAATTTTGGCAGACAAATTTCGCTTTAGTTTTAGTCTTAGGACTCGATTGTTTTAGTCGACTAAATTAACACTTTGCGGGAACCAGGGACACCAATACAGGGATCAGGGCTTAAAAATGTGCACTGTCACTGTACTAATGACACTGATTGGGAAGGGGGAGGGCGAGCAAAGAGTTAAACGTGTGCCTAGCCGGTGTTTTCTGTGTGAGGTGCTTTTACTAGGGGAAGAGATGGATTTTATTGGTCCGTTCCCAAGCACAGCCCCCCCCTCCTTCCTCGTCATGGCCCTCTGCTCTAATGAAAGAATTGTCTATGCTGGCCCAGCTCCTCCGCCCCTCCCCCCTCCTGTAACCCTTTTTGTATGTTGCTGCAGGGGAGGAGTAAAAAGGGGGATTACTATAGTGTGACATCACATCCAAGATGGCGGCGGGTCCCAGCCGCGGTCTCCGGGGATGGTGAATGTCTCCGCACGGGAGGGATTCACTGGTGAATGATATTTATAGAACACGTTCCTCTCACATATAATCTGATAGGACAGTGATGGAGAACCTCGGCACCCTCAGATGTTTTAGAACTACATTTCCCATGATGCTCTGGCACTCTGCAGTGTAGAGGAGCATCATGGGAAATGTAGTTCCAAAACGTGGGGTGCCAAGGTTCACCAATCACTGGTGTAGGAGGACTGTGGGGGAGGGGATGGTCTGCTGACACCGTCTCTCTACTATACAGAGAATTCTGTTTATCAGTGGTAATTCCTATTTCCGGAGCTCCACCTCCTGATTTTATATATATTTTCTCTAGAAGTCTCCTTTCCTCCGCTGCAGACGTTGTAGAGATTGGTATTGATGTGGGTAGGAGATTAGAGAGTGATTCCTGTGTGTTCTCTCCCCTCCCCCCCCAGCACAGTGTAAGGGGCGTGGTCTCCATGGCCAACAACGGCACCAACACCAACGGATCCCAATTCTTCATCGCCTACGCCAAGCAACCCCACCTGGACATGAAGTACACCGTCTTCGGAAAGTGAGTGATCGGGGGAGGGGGGGGGGGACCGGGGGGGTCACCTCTCCCTCCTATTATCCCTTCCTCTAGTCTTATACATCTCCAGGTCTGATATCCTGATATAAAAGACTAGAGAAAGGGGAAACCCCCCCCCCCCCCCTATATATACATCTCCAGGTCTGATATCCTGATAATAAGACTAGAGGAAGGGGAGACCCCCCCCCCCCTATATATACATCTCCAGGTCTGATATTCTAATAAGACTAGAGGAAGGGGAGACCCCCCTATATATACATCTCCAGGTCTGATATCCTGATAATAAGACTAGAGGAAGGGGAGACCCCCCCCAGATATACATCTCCAGGTCTGATATCCTAATAAGACTAGAGGAAGGGGAGACCGCCCCCCCAGATATATATCTCCAGCTCTGATATCCTGATAATAAGACTAGAGGAAGGGGAGACCCCCCCCCCCCAGATATACATCTCCAGGTCTGATATCCTGATATAAAAGACTAGAGGAAGGGGAGACACCCCCCCCAGATATTATTAGCATATCAGACCTGGAGATGTATATCTGGGGGGGTCTCCCCTTCCTCTAGTCTTTTATATCAGGATATCAGACCTGGAGATGTATATCTGGAGGGTCTCCCCTTCCTCTAGTCTTATTAGGATATCAGACCTGGAGATGTATATCTGGGGGGAGTCTCCCCTTCCTCTAGTCTTATACATCTCCAGGTCTGATATCCTAATAATAAGACTAGAGGAAGGGGAGACACCCCCCTCCCAGATATACATCTCCAGGTCTGATATCCTAATAATATCTGGGGGTCTCCCCTTCCTCTAGTCTTATTAGGATATCAGACCTGGCGATGTATATCTGGGGGGGGGCTCCCCTTCCTCTAGTCTTATACATCTCCAGGTCTGATATCCTAATAATAAGACTAGAGGAAGGGGAGACCCCCCCCAGATATACATCTCCAGGTCTGATATCCTGATAAGACTAGAGGAAGGGGAGACCCCCCCAGATATACATCTCCAGGTCTGATATTCTGATATAAGAGACTAGAGGAAGGGGAGACCCCCCCAGATATACATCTCCAGGTCTGATATTCTGATATAAGAGACTAGAGGAAGGGGAGATCCCCCAGATATACATCTCCAGGTCTGATATCCTAATAATATCTGGGGGATCTCCCCTTCCTCTAGTCTCTTATATCAGAATATCAGACCTGGAGATGTATATCTGGGGGGGTCTCCCCTTCCTCTAGTCTTATCAGGATATCAGACCTGGAGATGTATATCTGGGGGGGTCTCCCCTTCCTCTAGTCTTATCAGGATATCAGACCTGGAGATGTATATCTGGGGGGGGGGTCTCCCCTTCCTCTAGTCTTATTAGGATATCAGACCTGGAGATATATATCTGGGGGGGGGGGGTCTCCCCTTCCTCTAGTCTTATTATCAGGATATCAGACCTGGAGATGAATGTCTGGGGGGGGGGGGGGGGTCTCCCCTTCCTCTAGTCTTATTATCAGGATATCAGACCTGGAGATGTATATCTGGGGGGGGGTCTCCCCTTCCTCTAGTCTTATTATCAGGATATCAGACCTGGAGATGTATATGTGGGGGGGGGTCTCCCCTTCCTCTAGTCTTATTATCAGGATATCAGACCTGGAGATATCTATCTGGGGGGGGGGGGTCTCCCCTTTCTCTACTCTTATTATCAGGATATCAGACCTGGAGATGTACAATACTCGGCATAAATGAATTCACCCCAACAAATTTTGTCAGCCTTTTTACTTTCCTTTCAGAATCCAAATTTTCTATGGGACACTAAACTCCTCCCACAAATGTGGGCCGTTGGTTGCAGCCAAGATTTGTTCATTTGCACCCGCACAAAAAAAAGGATTTTTCCAACAAATTCATTCAAGACCATGTTGCAAAAATGAGTACACCCCAATGAAAGTCTTAGGAGTAGAGGTCATTTATATCGGCCGATATTTGGGCCATTTTGGAGAAATCGAAATCGGCCGATTATTATCCAAATTTAGGCCGATATTAAACACTGGCCGTGAGGAAAAGACGACCCGCACTCCGGTGATTGCTCTTAAAAAGTGTAATATTTATTGACAAGCCACAGTGACCAAACGCAAATGAGAACGGTTGACGCGTTTCGGCCTATAAGGCCTTAGTCATAACCACCACAGCAGAGTGTGGAGAAGGGAGGAGGAATGTGGGGATCTTCTTCCCTTCTCCACACTCTGTTGGCAGAGCAGCACCGCGGTGTGTGAAGATGTATAGAGAGAGAAGAGCTGTCAAAATTGAGGTTGGATGTCGGGGGTGGGCGGGACCCGGCTATCCAACACCGGCCGACGGGATCTGGGCGGGCCGCTACGTATATATGGCCCTGCCCCTTTCTTAAACGGCCCAATCATTGCCTGGATAGCTGCTGGGTCCCGTCCACCTCCGACATCACGCTGAATATGTCAGCTCCAGCATGACTGCGCAATTGTCAGAGCGACGCAGTGCCGTATCGCAAAAACGTGCTCTGGTCAGGAAGGGGGTAAAATCTTCCGGGGGCTGAAAAAAAAAAAAACTAAACAAAATCTTTAGTTATCCTTTTACGCCTGAGCCCCATTCCCTGCTCTTTGTTCCGGCTCCCACATCGTTCTCTCATGTTTCTTGCAGAGTAATCGACGGACTGGACACTCTGGATGAGTTGGAGAAGCTTCCGGTACATGAGAAGTCATTTCGCCCGCTGACGGAAGTGCGGATAAAAGACGTCACCATTCACGCCAACCCGTTTGCCCTCTGACCTCCTGTCGGCTGGAGGTGAACTCTGTACTCATCTGTATCAGATGTTACATTGTGTACTGCCTAGGAGGGGGGAGGTAACCAGCAGGACTTGTACTGCGCTATTACTGCTGTTTGTGATGCTCACTTTGCGTTCCTTTTTTTTTTTTGTACATGAAAATTGTTTTGTTAAAAATAAAACTTTTTTACCCACTTTGTGTCTGTACCCGATACACTTCATGGGGGGGGGGGGGAGTATGTTCCTAGAACTCTTCTGGCCTCGTATCTTTTCCTGCGGATGGACAATATTCAGAAAGTTTGTCTGTATGACGGTTATCCAGCTGTGGAAAGTTCTGCAGATTGCAGGCGTGACCAGCGGGGGGGGGGGGGCTGACTCTGTTATTGCTCAATTTTTTTTTTATTACATTTTTAAAACTAATCTCTGGGCTCCCCCTGTCCTCCACCCTCTAATTCAGCCATTTTCAACCATGGTTCCATGTGACTGTAGGGTTCCTCCAGAGTTTGGACTGTAGGGTTCCTCCAGAGTTTGGACTGTAGGGTTCCTCCAGAGTTTGGACTGTAGGGTTCCTCCAGAGTTTGGACTGTAGGGTTCCTCCAGAGTTTGGACTGTAGGGTTCCTCCAGAGTTTGGACTGTAGGGTTCCTCCAGAGTTTGGACTGTAGGGTTCCTCCAGAGTTTGGACTGTAGGGTTCCTCCAGAGTTTGGACTGTAGGGTTCCTCCAGAGGGTGGACTGTAGGGTTCCTCCCAGAGGGTGGACTGTAGGGTTCCTCCCAGAGGGTGGACTGTAGGGTTCCTCCCAGAGGGTGGACTGTAGGGTTCCTCCCAGAGGGTGGACTGTAGGGTTCCCCCAGAGGGTGGACTGTAGGGTTCCCCCAGAGGGTGGACTGTAGGGTTCCCCCAGAGGGTGGACTGTAGGGTTCCTCCAGAGGGTGGACTGTAGGGTTCCACCAGCGTTTGGACTGTAGGGTTCCTCCAGAGGTTGCTAGGGGTTCCTCGGGCCGTAGTTGATTGTCCTCCCCATTTAATGGTGCCATCAACATTCCAGGCCTGCAGCATGACTCCCGCTGCCTGTATCGGTGTCATTCTAAACACCAATGTAACTTCTTGTGTTACCCTCTTACTGTAGTGATCAGTAGGCATATCTTTCCCACTGATCTCCAATAAACTGGTTTTAGTAAGGGTTCCCTGAGACCTGAAAATTATGTTAGGAGTTCCTCTGGCATACAAAGGTAAAGAAATGCTCTAATTGATCACTAGGTGAGTATGTCTTGCATCCCGTGGGAGCAAAGGAGATACGGGAAAAGGGGATGAGGGCTACCCCTGCTGGTTGCATGTGTAAACATAAATAACCATTTATTTTGCTGTATATTTTCATGGTTATAACATTTTTCTATCAGACTATATTAACATATCTTACAGACAGGTCCTTGGAGTTATAGGGGTTGCTGGAGACAAAGGACTCACTAGAGTCACAAGAGAAGTTGGAGACACAGAGGATGTTGGAGTCACTGGATGACACATAAGTGCACAGTGGTCACTGTAGGACCAGGAGTACTGGGGTATTTGAAAATACAGGGGCCACCAGAGACCAAAGGGTTGCTTGTGTCATATGGGTCTCTAGAGACACAGAGGTTGCTGGAGTCACAAGGGTTGCCGGGGTCAGTGGAGACAGAGAATTCTGGAGTTAGAAGGGGTCACTAGAGACACAGGGAACATTGGAGACACAGAGATCACAGGAGTCACAAAGGATGCTGAAGACACAGGGAACCTTGACTCACAAGAGGAAGCTGGACAGACTAAGGTCCCCAGGGCCACTGGAGACATGGGGGTCACTGGAGTCACAAGGAATGGTGGAGATACTGAGGTCACAAGGGATACTGGAGACACTGAGGTCACAGGGATTACTGGTATCACAAGGGATGGTGGAGATATGGGGGTCACTGGAGTCACAAAGGATGCTGGAGACAATGAGGTCACAGGTTTACTTGCAACACAGGAGTTACTGGAATCACAAGCGATGATGTAGACACCAAGGTCACAGGGGATACTGGAGACATAGCGACCACTTGAGTCACAAGGGCTGCTGGAGACAATAAGGTCACAGGAGTTACTGGAATCACAAGGGATGCTGGAAACGCCAAGGTCACAGGTTACTGAAGACACAGGGGCCACTGGAGTCACAAGGGATGCTGGAGACAATGAGGTCATAGGTTTACTAGAGTCACAGGGGATGCTGGTGACACGGGAATCACTGGAGTCACAGGGGATGCTGGAGATACTGAGGTCATGAGGAGACATAGAGGTCACTGCCATCATGGGGTGCTAAGGTAACAGAGCTTCAAGGAGACACAGGGGTCACAAGGGATGCTGGAGACACTGAGGTCACAAGGGTTACTAGAGTCACAAGTGATGCTGGAGACACAGGTCAGGAATGCTGGAGGCACTGAGGTCACAGGGGTTACTAGAGTCACAAGTGATGCTGGAGGCACTGAGGTCACAGGGGTTACTAGAGTCACAAGTGATGCTGGAGACACAGGTCGGTAATGCTGGAGGCACTGAGGTCACAGGGGTTACTGGAGTCACAAGTGATGCTGGAGACACAGGTCGGGAATGCTGGAGGCACTGAGGTCACAGGGGTTACTGGAGTCACAAGGGATGCTGGAGACACTGAGGTCACAGGGGTTACTGGAGTCACAAGTGATGCTGGAGACACAGGTCAGGAATGCTAGAGACACTGAGGTCACAGGGGTTACTGGAGTCACAAGGGATGCTGGAGACACAGGTCAGGAATGCTAGAGACACTGAGGTCACAAGGGTTACTGGAGTCACAAGGGATGCTGGAGACACTGAGGTCACAGGGGTTATTGGAGTCACAAGTGATGCTGGAGACACAGGTCGGGAATGCTGGAGGCACTGAGGTCACAGGGGTTACTGGAGTCACAAGTGATGCTGGAGACACAGGTCGGGAATGCTGGAGGCACTGAGGTTACAGGGGTTACTGGAGTCATGAGGGTCACTGGAGTCACAAGGGATGCTGGAGACACAGGTCGGGAATGCTGGAGGCACTGAGGTTACAGGGGTTACTGGAGTCATGAGGGTCACTGGAGTCACAAGGGATGCTGGAGACATAGCGGTCACTGCCATCACAGGGGTACTATGGTAACAGAGGTTAATGGAGACACAGGGGTCACTGGAGTCATAAGGGATTCTGTAGACACTAAGGTCACAGGGGCTCCTGGAGATACTGATGTCACAGGGATTACTGGAGACACAAGGATGCTGAAGAACCTGGCAGGCATTGAGAAGTGCAGCAGAGGGCTTGGCTTAGGTGCAGCAATGTGTTAGCCTATTCATGGGGCATCTATTAGTTGATTGGCTGTGGTGCCAGCACTCTGGATGAAAGAGGGATGTGCCAGAAGCCACACACCAGAGAGGAGACCCAGTGCCTAGATCAGGGTGAAGGTGACCACAAATAACCACAGCATGTTGCCTTTAATGTGGTTGTAAACCTCAAACATGAAATCTGAACAAAGCATATCCCCATACAGTGCGTACTTGCGTCTCTCCAAAGCACAGTGCCATTTATCTCTCCTGTCTAGTTCCTCTGCTATAAGCACGAGTCACTTCTGATGAGTTTTCCTGTCATCAAGGGAAAAAATTGTGACAGAAGGGCACAGCCTGTGATTGACAGCCTTGGCTCTGCTCCTGTGACGGAACCGCTTGGCACCCCACTTGAGTGCTTCCTTCCGCCAAACAGTGCCTCCTGCCCTCCAAACCGTTCCAGCAGGCCGAGAGCTAATACCCGCCCTTTACCCCAAACACACCACAGAGAAGGTGTTGGGATAGAACCAAAGGAATGTTAATTGAAACTCAGACACATACTTTATACCCCACAGGAGGACATTCCCCTCTTGAGTAGCATGACGATGCAAACTTCAAACTACAATCCAATTAACAGCTAACCACTAACAGTGATCTTAATTAAACAATAAATTAATCAACAAACACAACATCCCAAGATAATTTGGTTACAAAGTGAAGTGGACACAATACTAACAGATAGGGAATTTGAAGTGATCGATTCCCAAAATTATTTAATTAACACCAATGTCCCTTTGTATTAAAAAGACAACAAGAGCCCCCCTAACGGGGAATGGATGGGACTTTCTGGGTGCTGTTCATATACTCATCAACAGTTATGATTAAAAAAAGGATATTTTATTTTGACACAAATGCATGAAAGAAGAACAGTGTATAATAATACATTTCTTCCATACAACAAAATACCACGCTTTTTTTGTTCTACACGTTTCGCCTTACGACTTCTTCAGGAACATGCGTTGGATATTCATGTCTAATAAGTAAGAATACAAAAGCTATAGATACAAATTTTAATGCTCTTACAGCAAAACATTTTTCAACGAAGATTTTATAAATTTTATTAAGCATCATATGACAGTACCTGGATATTTAGCAAGAACCTTGGGAAATGAAGCTCTTACCCAATGTCTGTTTGACATTCGACATTACCCAATGTCCTGTAATCCTGAGCTTTAAGGTTCTACCCTGTTTCCCCGAAAAAAAAGACCTAGCGTGATTGTCGGTGATGGCTGCAATATAAGCCCTACCCCCCAAATAAGCCCTACCCTGTTTCCCCGAAAATAAGCCCTACCCTGAAAATAAGACCTACAAGGACTTTAACTAGGGCTTATTTGGGGGGTAGGGCTTATATTGCAGCCATCACTGACAATCACGCTAGGCCTTATTTTCGGGGAAAAAGGGTATTAAGGTCATGGTTGATCGCAGACTCTGCCAACAGACATTGAGTAAGTACAAGCGTTGTTCCCCATGAATATTATCCCCTAATTTGCACAAAAGTAGCAGCAAAGGTTACCGATGTTCTAATAGAGAAAAAGTAATTTTTTTATCACCTGTCTGCAGTGTCCAAGAGGTGATGTGGCTCCTAGAAGGCCCCCGCGGACTGTGTGTTGCCGCGTGGGTCTATTTATATTCCCCATTAACACGTCATTGGCGGCGCAACGCATGACGTAACGCCGATGCCGACGCTGCACCGGACATGTGTGTGTGGGTGGCGTCTCATGTGCAGAAGCCTCCTCCCCAGACTGACCTGGGACTGATGGACGCACGCAGCGTCTTGGATTAGACACACTCACCCCCCCCCCCGTCGCATGCGCATCTCCCGGCCGCTGTGGCAACAGAATGTAATTGTTGCCAGTCGCCATGGGAGCAATAGGCGCGGTTACTATCAACCCTGCCCACCCCTGGCCAGGACGTCACCGCTAATTCGTACATGCATAACACCCCTGTCTCCACCAGACATGTGCGCCGTCAATAACTTGGTTCCGTTCCGTTCGTTTTCGTATTAGCCGTTAATTCGTATTTCGTAATTCGTGTCCGAAACTCAATTTGGATTCGTACGAAATACGAATTTTCGTTGGGTTCGTTAACTTTTCGTAACAATTACGAATGTTCGTTATGATGAATTTAAAAAGCAAAAAATACTTTTCTCAATATGGCAGCCGTCGGACTCATTATGCTCATTATGAGGGGCTCCCACCATCCCTGTGCTGTGCTGACTTCCCCGAGGAAGTCAGCACAGGGATGGTGGAGCCCCTCATAATGAGCACAGCAGGGGTACAGCCCCAGGAGGAAGTCAGCACAGCCAGGGATGGTGGGAGCCCCTCATAATGAGCACAGCACAGGGATGGTGGGAGCCCCTCATAATGAGCACAGCAGTGGTACAGCCCCAGGAGGAAGTCAGCACAGCCAGGGATGTTGGGAGCCCCTCATAATGAGCACAGTATAGGGATGGTGGGAGCCCCTCATAATGAGCACAGCACAGGGATGGGGGGAGCCCCTCATAATGAGCACAGCACAGGGATGGTGGGAGCCCCTCATAATGAGCACAGCACAGGGATGGTGGGAGCCCCTCATAATGAGTACAGCACAGGGATGGGGGGAGCCCCTCATAATGAGCACAGCACAGGGATGGGGGGAGCCCCTCATAATGAGCACAGCACAGGGATGGTGGGAGCCCCTCATAATGAGCACAGCACAGGGATGGTGGGAGCCCCTCATAATGAGCACAGCAGGGGTACAGCCCCAGGAGGAAGTCAGCACAGCACAGGGATGGTGGGAGCCCCTCATAATGAGCACAGCACAGGGATGGGAGGAGCCCCTCATAATGAGCACAGCACAGGGATGGTGGGAGCCCCTCATAATGAGAACAGCACAGGGATGGTGGGAGCCCCTCATAATGAGCACAGCACAGGGATGGTGGGAGCCCCTCATAATGATCACAGCACAGGGATGTTGGGAGCCCCTCATAATGAGCACAGTAGGGGTACAAACCCAGAAAGTCAGCACAGTACAGGGATGGTGGGAGCCCCTCATAATGAGTACAGCACAGGGATGGTGGGAGCCCCTCATAATGAGTACAGCACAGGGATGGTGGGAGCCCCTCATAATGAGCACAGCACAGGGATGGTGGGAGCCCCTCATAATGAGCACAGGGATGGTGGGAGCCCCTCATAATGAGCACAGCACAGGGATGGTGGGAGCCCCTCATAATGAGCACAGCACAGGGATGTTGGGAGCCCCTCATAATGAGCACAGCACAGGGATGGGGGGAGCCCCTCATAATGAGTACAGCACAGGGATGGGGGGAGCCCCTCATAATGAGCACAGCACAGGGATGGTGGGAGCCCCTCATAATGAGCACAGCACAGGGATGGTGGGAGCCCCTCATAATGAGCACAGCACAGGGATGGTGGGAGCCCCTCATAATGAGCACAGCACAGGGATGGTGGGAGCCCCTCATAATGAGTACAGCACAGGGATGGGGGGAGCCCCTCATAATGAGTACAGCACAGGGATGGTGGGAGCCCCTCATAATGAGTACAGCACAGGGATGGTGGGAGCCCCTCATAATGAGTACAGCACAGGGATGGTGGGAGCCCCTCATAATGAGTACAGCACAGGGATGGTGGGAGCCCCTCATAATGAGTACAGCACAGGGATGGTGGGAGCCCCTCATAATGAGCACAGCACAGGGATGGTGGGAGCCCCTCATAATAAGCACAGCACAGGGATGGGGGGAGCCCCTCATAATGAGCACAGCACAGGGATGGGGGGAGCCCCTCATAATGAGCACAGCACAGGGATGGTGGGAGCCCCTCATAATGAACACAGCAGGGGTACAGCCCCAGGAGGAAGTTCCCACCATGCCTCTGCTGTGCTGACTTTCTAGGTTTTTAACTTCATCATAACGAATAATCGTAATTATTATGACAATAATAAAACAATATCAACAAACATTCTTATTTTGTCCAATTCTGGATCTCCCATCCACTACCAGTACCAGTCTCCCACTCCCATATTAAAAAAGGTAATTTTCCCAACCCTCACTCAGCAGCAGAAGAAAACCTCTGATTGGTCAACAAAACACCATGTTTTGTTGTAACGGAATTTGGATCCGAAATTCTTAAACGAAATTTCGTATAAAATTCGGAAGCATAGAAATTCGTATTTCGGATGTTTCCGAACGTACGAATTTTCGATTCGTACGAAACGTATCGCACATGTCTAGTCTCCGCAGGGGTTCAGTATGGGCTAAATACATGCCGTGCTGATGTATGCCCCTGGGTGTCCGTTAAGGAGGAAGAAATGCATATAGCCTGTGCCCAAGAATAGCTCTGAATTGGGGAAGGAAAAAAAAAGAAGAAATTACAATAAAGTGTATAGGTAAAAAAGGAAAAAACTGGGAGTGATGATGAATGTGTTGCTGCATGTGATTATGATCGCGTGCTGCAAGGTTCTCTCGATATACAGTCACTGCATGCAATTCATTTTCACAATCAATACAATCATATAAAAAAAAGGGGGGGGGAGCACATAATACGTTATAGGGTAATAGTTAATCCTACATACATTGACATTAATCTTCACATTATACCCATAAATTTGGTAGAACAAGAAAGGGGGATGCATGGCAACAAAGAACAATGTCGCATCCCATCTAAATTAGTGGCGCTCAAGCAGCCACACCAGCACAGGGCACTCAAGGAAAAAGGGAGTCCTAAATAGAAATCGGCAAGAAGGGTGCAAATGAAACCCGGCCATGCGACTTACTAATCGCTACAATACTAACAGACTGACAGAAACAATAGGTGACTCAATTAACTCAATACTAACAGACTGACAGAAACAATAGGTGACTCAATTAACTCAATACTAACAGACTGACAGAAACAATAGGTGGCTCAATTAACTCAATACTAACAGACTGACAGAAACAATAGGTGACTCAAATAACTCATTACTAACAGACTGACAGAAACAATAGGTGACTCAAATAACTCAATACTAACAGACTGACAGAAACAATAGGTGACTCAATTAACTGAACACCTAGGAGTCACACAATTGGAGAGACACACTTAAAGGGACTGTAAACCCTCATGGTTTTCCCCCCTAATGCATTTTATACATTAAGGTGAAAAACCTTCTGTAGTGCTGCAGCCCCCCAGCCGCCACCCCCCCTCCCCCCCTTTTACTTACCTGAAAGCTGTATTCTTCAGGCCGGGAACGAGCACACCAGCTCCAGCATCAGGTGGCTGGAGCTGATTATACTAACACCTGCACTGGATCTCACAGTCTGAAGCAGTCATTGCTGGTTTGGGCATAGAGACCCCAAACATGTATCTGGGTCCCCCAGTTCCCAGAGTCTGTGTGTTTTGGAGAAACATGGACTTGAATCTTAAGCAAGACCACTCCAAGGGTACCCCCAAGTGCACACCTCCCAAAGAGTAGTGTTCCTTTAAAATCTAAGGCCCGTAGTGGGTAGGAGGCTTGCCCCTAGTCCTCTCCTCAAAAAGCCTCTGCCCCAATTTGGTCTGTCACATGTTCTGTCCCTCCAATCAGATCTCAGAGCTCTTGTACACTGTGTACCCGAGGCTCCCCACTACCTGCTTTGTGAGTCTGTCAAAAATCCTTTTCATCTCAAGAGTTTTACACGGATGTACAGGACAAGATAAACAGGTACAACTTACAAAGCAGGATTTGTTTCATCTCTCTGTGTATCACCTGAGTCCAGGTATATGTAAGGGTTTACAACCACGTTAAAGGAAACCTGACTGAATTATGGGGGCTGAAAAACATTAGAAGCTTGACTGCCTCCGACTTCGGTCCTCTGATCTGCTGGTCTGGATGAGCATGCAACCAGTAAAGTCAGAAATACTGGCCTGTGTTCTGGTTTTGTGTCGGTGACTCTGAAAGCCAGAGGATTGTCTCGGCTCCGAGCCTTCAACCAGCAGTGGCAAGAGGAATGCAGAGGGAAGGAAAGTTGGCACATCCCCTATACCTCTGCATTTCTCTTGCCTTCAATTGTCTCAGAAAATGTTGTGATGTAAGTACTGGCTGTCTACTTCCTAGCTATATTCAGGGCCGTCTTTAATATTGATTGGACCCTGGGCAAAACTTTTCTTGCCCCCCCCATGCAGTTTCGGTCTCCACCTGCTCTGAGACCTACAATAAATAGCAGCTAGACTCAAAATCAGTTTACTGAATCAGATCAGGCAGCTATTGCGATTGGTTGCCAGAGGTTACAGTGTATCATTACCACTCAGTGACTGGTTGCTAGAGGTTACAGCACACATTACGGCTCACTGATTAGTTGCTAGAGGTTACAGCACATGATTTCTGCTTGTTGATTGGTTGCTAGAGATTACTGTGGATGTGACCTCAGGGGGACATGATATACATATCAATACCGCCGGCCACCGCTATTTACATACCCTGTTTCCCCGAAAATAAGACCTAGCGTGATTGTCAGTGATGGCTGCAATATAAGCCC
Source organism: Lithobates septentrionalis (assembly GCA_037952835.1). Classification (NCBI taxonomy): domain Eukaryota; kingdom Metazoa; phylum Chordata; class Amphibia; order Anura; family Ranidae; genus Lithobates; species Lithobates septentrionalis. The sequence goes on along the minus strand of JBBDGP010000004.1, from coordinate 11,635,835 downwards.
TACCCCCCCAAATAAGCTCTACCCTGTTTCCCCAAAAATAAGCCCTACCCTGAAAACAAGACCTACACAGACTTTAACTAGGGCTTATTTGGGGGGTAGGGCTTATATTGCAGCCATCACCGGCAATCACGCTAGGTCTTATTTTCGGGGAAACAGGGTATGAATGCAGCCGCTATTTGCATATGAACGCCGGTAATTTACATGTAAACACAGGGTCTGCAGGTGAGTCACCTGTACACAACAATAGGGCAGAGCTGGGCAGCATTAGTAGCAAAACTTCACACTGAGATATCGGGACACAGCACAGGACTAAAACCTCAAGGGACAAGGGAATTTAAACCGGGATAGTTGGCAAGTATGAGGCAGCTGCTTTGGGCCCCACAACAATGACAGGGCCCCTTTTGCCCTGCCTTAAAGACGGCCCTGGCTATATTGTCGGACAGCTGTGGGGGGGTGGACGGGACTTAGGAAGCACCTAGCAGCACGGGACAATGTACGTTGTCCTATAGGGGACAGAACAGTGAAGAAAATGTAATGAGTGTTATTTAACCTTCATTAGAAAAAAAATCAATCCAGCAGAATACTAGATCCACTGTCTTCCTTGCTGTCCTCTATATGTGTGTCTTCTGCAGGGCCAGGACAAGGTGTGCTGCCCTGGGCACTGTGGTATCATGTGAGGTGGGGGGGGGGCACTACAAGGAGATTGAGGGGGGAGGGGTTTCGTGTTGGAAGGGTGAATTGGGGGGGGGGGGGGCGCAGGGTGGTGTGTACATATTGTTCTAGGAGAGGAAATTAGGGGGGTGGGGAGTGCTAAGAGTGGGTGATATAGGGGGATTTGTGTTGGGAAGGGGAGAAGATTTGTTCATTAGGGGGTAAGCATGCAGATTAGTACTTAGAGTGTGTTTGTCGGGGGATTTTCGCTGACACATAATTCTTATACATCTTGGGGGGGGGGGGGGGTTGTGCAGTTCGGCATGTTCACCCTGAGCTCTAGATGACCTTGTCCCGGTGTTCTATCGATGTGTGCCCTCCTTCGAAAAAGTGCCCCCGCATGCGCAGAACGGAAGGGGCACTCCAGCTGATTTGCCGATCAGCTGGAGTGACGTCGCCATAACACATGCGCACATCGTAGAAGGGGTTCTTTTTCGACGGGAGACACCATTTCACCATTAAAAGCTATGCAAAGAGCCAGAGGGACACCGTAGATGTCAGATTGTGCCTCGCTGTTAACCCGCGGCGCCAACAGCGAGGCACAATATGGGCAAATACAAAATAGGCAAATACGGTGTCCCTCTGCTGTTTGCATAGCATGAAATTATGCCCGAGAAATGGTATCTCCCGTCGAAAATAGGCTCCTACGATGTGCGCATTGGCTATGGTGACGTCACTCCAGCTGATCGGCAAATCAGCTGGAGTGCCCTTCCATTTCGACGGCGGGCACATATTGACAGAACAACGGCACTGGCCGACGGTCATTTCTGTAAATTGGTGTATAGAATTTTTTTCTGTCTTGTCTTTCTGCCTCTCAGATGTCCATGCTGCCTCGCAGGGTCCCCTAGAGACCCAGCATAGCCACCCCTACGTGCATGCTCCTGGCTGGAACCACGCCTGACCCGCCAACGCTCTGTGCACGGAAACTCAGACGGTCCGGAAGTCCGGCATTTCAGGCCACGCTCCGCCTCTAAGGGTTTGGAGTGACAAGAGCCTCCGAGACAGCATCTTAACCCTCTACAATAACAAAGGGCCTGGCGTGTGAGCGGGAAATGAGACCTTTCCGTGACCCCCAACAATGTTCTCTCCCCTGGGCAAGAAAGGCAGCGACATTGGAAAGTGGAGTGTCTAGGGATAAACTAATAAGGATACTGAATAGGTAATCCTTAATTAGTAGACCTAAAAAGAAAAAAATAAATGTTTTTGTAAAGGTTTAATAAAAATAAAAGGAACCCGAGTGTGTAAAGTTCATTTTTTAGGTTATAATCAGAAGAAAGAAAAAAAATGTAAGGAAACATGTAAGAAGGAGCTTATAGTGCCACCTGCTGACAAAAAATAAAAACGATACATTTTCAATATTCACCATTTCATATTTATCTCACTAAAAGAAAAAGAGAATATACAATCTTTAAAGCGTATACGTTTATACAATAGCCCATTACGTCACATTTTGCTCTTTTATATGGGGAGATCTTTGGCTTGTATTGCTGTCTTCTCCCGGCCGAAGAAGAGAACATCTCTGGCCAGTGTGTGGAGGCTGGGCTGCTGTGCCAAGATCCACTCCTTCTCCTCCCCGCTCTGGTCCTCCATGTCATCGATCACCACAAGGACATTCTTCTTCCCTGATAGGAAGAGAAGTGATAGGAATCAGCGGCCAGAATCATTTTTTGTTTTGTAATTTATAGAGTTTAAACCATTTTTTTTTGCACACGTTTAAAAAAAAAAAAAAAATCATTTTAGGCCTCATTATTAAAGTGTCATTAAACCCACATCATAGAAAACTATCAATAAATGGTGTATTACATGCTGTTCATAGCCACCTTCTGCAAAAAAAAACCTGTTTGATCCTGCTGTTCTCCGACTCCCCCTCTTGTCCATGTCCCCAATGCAGTTGGGGATTTTGCAGAGCAGTGTTGGCAGCTTTGCACATGCACAGTTTTCAGTGAGTTTCTATGCTGAGCGGGGGGGGGGCGGAGCTAGCGGCGAACATGTAAGCAGCACTGAGTGAGAGCTCTGGCCGGGACGAACTCTCCTACAATCATCCTGAGTGTCAGAGACACGGATCCTGATCAGCACCAGCACCCTCATACACCCTGGAGCGGGCAGAACAGTGGGTGATGGTAAAATACGGGCCAGCACCCATGGATTCGGCCGCAGAACGTCTATCACGGGGATCCCAAGATGGTGGCCGCCACAAGGAGACGAACCAGGGCCCAGGCAGCACACAGCAGAATGGAGTGACTCAATCGACCACTACTTCCAATAAGGTAAGCCCACTGCCCCGCAGACCTAGAAGGCCTCTCCTTAGACAGGCTACCCCACACAGATCTGGGGGATGCAGCACTGGCGAAAGGAGAAGGGGAGCCCTCCCCAAAACAAATAATGGAGGTCATATACACATGCCAAACCACCACTATGACAGCACACATAGACGGCATGCGGGCGGAAATGTCATTTATAAAGCAAGATGTGCAGAATATCGGAGAGAGGGCCACAGAAGCTGAACATAGAATCAGTGACCTGGAAGATGTAGTCCGCCCATTAGAAAGCACCACACAAACTATGCAAAGAGAAAAAACTGCCCACACTGATTAACTGGGAGACATGGAGGACCGTCAAAGGAGGAACAATGTCCGTTTTGTGGGGTTCCCTGAGAAAGCAGAGGGTAAACAACCCGAAGATTACTTGGAACTTCCTGAGAAAGCAGAGGGCAAACAACCCGAGGATTACTTGGAACTTCAAGAGAAAGCAGAGGGTAAACAACCCGAGGATTACTTGGAACTTCCTGAGAAAGCAGAGGGTAAACAACCCGAGTATTACTTGGAACTTCCTGAGAAATCAGAGGGTAAACAACCCGAGGATTACTTGGAACTTCCTGAGAAAGCAGAGGGTAAACAACCCGAGGATTACTTGGAACTTCCTGAGAAAGCAGAGGGTAAACAACCCGAGTATTACTTGGAACTTCCTGAGAAATCAGAGGGTAAACAACCCGAGGATTACTTGGAACTTCCTGAGAAAGCAGAGGGTAAACAACCCGAGGATTACTTGGAACTTCCTGAGAAAGCAGAGGGTAAACAACCCGAGTATTACTTGGAACTTCCTGAGAAAGCAGAGGGTAAACAACCCGAGGATTACTTGGAACTTCCTGAGAAAGCAGAGGGTAAACAACCCGAGGATTACTTGGAACTTCCTGAGAAAGCAGAACGTAAACAACCCGAGGATTACTTGGAACTTCCTGAGAAAGCAGAGGGTAAACAACCCGAGGATTACTTGGAACTTCCTTAGAAAACAGAGGGTAAAAAACCCGAGGATTACTTGGAACTTCCTGAGAAAGCAGAGGGTAAAAAACCCGAGGATTACTTGGAACTTCCTGAGAAAGCAGAGAGCAAACAACCCTAGAATTACTTAGAACTTCCTGAGAAAGCAGAGGGTAAACAACCCGAGGATTACTTGGAACTTTGGCTTAAGGACAATATGGCAGATACCACATTTTCACATTCATTTGCCATAGAGCGGGCTCATAGAATACCATCTAAACCTCCTCCACCTGGTGCCCACCCACGCCCAATTATAGCACGCATACTGCACTTCAGAGATCGTGAAGACATCCTCCGTGCGGCACGCTCCCTGGGTGACCTACAGTATAATGGTAATCGCATTTCAATATACCCTGACTTCTCGGTGGCCACACAGAAACAAAGGGCCAGTTTTGTTCATGTGAAGAAAAGGAATGCGAGATTTACAACTATCATATAGTATGCTATATCCTGCAAAATTAAGAGTGGGGGACAGAGGCAAAGTTCTCTTTTTCAACACCCCCCCCCACAGAAGCATCACGTTGGTTGGATGCTAGGGGGCGCAATAGCCCTACAGCACATGGATGAGTTTCTATGCTGAGAATTTCCTCCCTATCATAGGCCGGGTGACTATAGAGTGACATATGTGGATGTATACACAGTGCTACATGACAGCCCACTCCCTTCCTCCTCCTCCATGCCCACTAACTAGCTAAACACAATCGGGAAGGGATATTACATGTAGGTTAATGGAGGCTTCATCTCCCTCTTAAACTTGTAATGAAATGCAGCGCTTATATATATATATATATATATATATATATATATATATATATAAAATTAGCAATACCGTGGAACCTCGGTTTAAGATTAACTTGGTTTGAGAGCGTTTTGATTTGAGAGCAACTTTTTTAAAAAAATTCTGACTCGGTTTGCGAGTGTTGTCTCACAAGATGAGCAGAATTCAACCTGATAGGGCCTGCAGTACCGCATTTGGCCTGATGTGCGGGGGTGCCGGAGCCAAGCAGAGCCGAACAGCGACGATCGCAGCCGATCGCCGCTGTTCGGCAATGCTTGGAAAGACACGGAAATACTCATTTTCCGACGTTTGTCGAGGTCAGCCGACGTGTCCTCGGGCCTTTCCTGCCGTTTCCGAGGCTCTCTGGCGCCCCCCCCCCACCTCTGGCCGCATGCGGTATTGAATCCCATTGAAGTCATACAGAACAAATTATTTTCGTTTCCATTGACTTCAATGGGAAAACTCGCTTTGATATGTGAGTACTTTGGATTACGAGCATTCTCCTGGAACGGATTATGCTCGTAATCCGAGGTTCAACTATATATAAAAATGACAATATATATTGTGATCAGTTTAAACACACACTGAATATAAAAATAGTCCACCAAGTGAAAAATTTATAATAAAAAAGTATTTAGATATTGTCCACCAAGTGAAAAAGTGAACATCTCAAAAACATCCATAAGGTAAGTGACATCAATGTGAAAAGGCTCTATGAAGAGAGAAACCTCTGTGAGGAGAAGCTTGTAGAAGACACCACCACCAATTGAATGAAGGCTTACCTGGAAGTAATGGACTTTAAAGGGGCTTATAAGAGGGAGGCGCATGAGGATGTGACGTGCTCGGAGAAGGGGAGGGGCCGGGTGGTGGGGCTGTGGAAGGCGGAGGGCAGAGGCTGGAGCGATGGCGGCGCAGGTGTAAGCGTGGGGTGAGAGCCCAGATGTGCCACTCATGGTCTCCAGCCAAAAGCAGCGGAGGAGTGAATCAAGCAGCCGCCTACCTTTAAAATGACACAGCGTTCTGTGTACTAGTAGAGGCGGAGAACGCGACGGCTGCCAAAGCGGCCGTTACCACGGATCCCCTTGTTTAAAACCCCCCCGCCCCTGGTGGCTCGGCTCCATCCGGAACCCAGAGCTCTGCCTACACCTCCCGCACGCCCCCTTCATCGATTCCAGCGTCCCCCGTAGCCAGGGGGAACGGCCATCTGCGAAGAACCCAGGAGATACCGCTGCCCTGACCGTCCTGTCACCAAGAAGTAAGAGTAGCGGTGGAATGATTGCTAGATCACAGACGTGAAAGGTTCAGCGGCGAGAGCGGAGCCTTGTGACAACATCAGGACGAACACCGGTAACCCCGTCTAGGTTCATAGAGGTCTGCAGGCTTAAGGTAGGATCTTTCCTGTCCTTGAGGGAGAAACAAGGTACAAATAAGTGGTGAAGGCACTCAGTTTGTGCTCTATGGGGACTGTAACCGATCCATAGGAGATAATGCATGACCTCAAGGGCAGGGGGATCTGTATTATATTTAAATGAACCGTCCTGTTTGTTGATTTTTGGTCTACACAAGAAACCAGAGGGATAGTGGACACTGCAGCAGCCCCAGTAACCCCAGTTGAAAGGGGGAATAACAGTGACCAAGAGATAGGGGGGGAGAAAAGCTGCATGTGAGTTTTCCTACGTCTCTAGTACAAGCCAAAAGGAGAGCCTGGGGGGGCAGGGTAATACCGAACAACGGGAACCGGGCCTGCTTCTGGTGTGTTCCTCACCCTTTGGCCTAGGGGCGCGCTCTCCCTGAGCCTGGGGGGTGGCACAAACTTGAGGCAGGGAACATGAGAGGTCGTTCTCAAAAGCAAACAGAGTCCAACAAGCCTAGGGAGAGTTTGAATTCAAGCACAATACAAAAATACTTAAAAAGCCCCGGTCCAGAGAACAAACAACAAGAGCCCAAGGAAAAAAAAAAGGTCACTGCCAAGAACAAAGGAGGACAGGGGGGCAGTCATAATACAGAAGCTCAGGCAGTGGCAGAACCAGGCTCAAGCCTGGAACCCGAATACGCTGCAGAGGCCCCCCCAACGAAACATGAGATGCAAGACATGCTCATTAAGTTGGAAAACTCAATTAAAACTGAAATTTCTAATGTTAGGTCTGATCTAGGTCACCTCCTCAGGCGAGTGGAGGAGGCGGAAAAAGCGGTGGAACAGCAGGCCCTGGACGTAGAGATTCTTAAAAAGCAAGTGAAAACCCTCCAGGGGGACCAGTATGAATTGAAGTTCAGATTGGAGGAACAGGAAAATCAAAACAGGCGCCAGAACTTAAGGATCAGATCTATACCGGAGCAAAGTGGGGAAGATTTGTTTTCAGTAATGAAAGAATTATTCAACCCCCTCTTAGGAAGGAACCTGGAGAGTGACCTAAAAATAGACAGAGTTCACAGAGTAAGGAAGCCCCGAAACATAGGTGAAGTTGTGCCCAGGGACATAATAGTGAAGTTCCACCAATTCGAAGACAAAGCAAAGATCTGGAAAAACCTAAGAGGGGCACAACCAGTGAAATTACACAATAAAGAGGTTCAAATATTCTCGGATTTGTCAGCAGGAACCCTGGCGAGAAGGCGTCTTCTTAAACCGTTGGTTGACTCACTAAAGGGAGCCAACCTGAAATACAGCTGGGGCTTCCCACTGTCACTAAATGTGACAAAGGAAGGCAGGACTTTTAAAATGAAAAATATGGGGGACTTACAAGTTTTCTGCCGGAATCTGGGGATCCCAGTCAGTGGCGGCTGGTGGTCAAAATTTTAGGGGGGGCGCAAAACAGACCTGGCCCCATCACTCCCCCCCCCTATAGATGGCAGATCTATAGGAGATTGCACAGACTGTATTGTGTATGGTCTGATGAAAAGGGGGATTTGTCAGAGTATGGTCAGCTTTAGGACAATACCAAGAAATAAACTGCTTTCATATAGGAAAGAGGAGGGATAGACAGGATATACAAAACCAGCAGGAAGGGGTGTGCAGGGATAGGTAGGTGGGTGGATGGATGGATGGATGGGTGGGGTGGATAGATGGGATGGATAGGTGGGATGGATGGGGTGGGTGGATGATGGATCGATAGGTGGGTGGATGGGTAGGTGGGTGGATGGATGAATAGGTGGGTGGATGGATAGGTGGATGGATGGATGGGTGGGGTGGATGGATGGATGGATGGGTGGGGTGGATGGATGGATGGATGGATGAAGTGGATGGTTGGGGTGGATGGATGGATGGGGTGGATGGATGGATGCGTGGGATGGGAAGATGGGATGGATAGGATGGATGGATGGATGGATGGATGGATGGATAGGTGGGTGGGTGGATGGATGGGTGGGATGGATGGGTGGGACGGATGGGTGTGACGGATGGATAGGATGGATGGATAGGGTGGATGGATGGATGGATGCGGTGGATGGATGCGTGGGATGGGAAGATGGGATGGATAGGATGGATGGGTGGGACGGATGGATGGATGGATGGATGGATGGATGGGTGGATGGATGGATGGATGCGTGGGATGGGAAGATGGGATGGATAGGATGGATGGATGGATGGATGGGTGGATGGGTGGATGGGTGGATGGATGGGTGGGACGGATGGGTGGGACGGATGGATAGGATGGATGGATGGGGTGGATGGATGGATGGATGCGGTGGATGGATGCGTGGGATGGGAAGATGGGATGGACGGATGGATGGATGGATGGATGGATGGGTGGATGGATGGATGGATGCGTGGGATGGGAAGATGGGATGGATAGGATGGATGGATGGATGGATGGATGGGTGGATGGATAGATGGATGGATGGATGGATGGATGGGTGGATGGATAGGTGGATGGATGGATGCGTGGGATGGATGGGTGGGACGGATGGATAGGATGGATGGATAGGTGGGTGGTTGGGTGGGGTGGATGGATAGATGCGTGGGATGGATGGATGGATGGATGCGTAGGATGGATGGATAGGATGGATGGATGGAAGCAGCGAGGAAGGAAATATTTAATGATCAGAGATGGTAGATCTACCTGTCAGTGTTCTGATCCATCACAGATCGGTGTACAGTGAAGGAAGCTCGTCTTCCCCTCCTGCTGTCATCTCCTGTCCTCCCAGCACCATCCAGTATTATCAGATCCCCCCTACCAGGGAGAAGCTCTGGTCTCTGCTCTCAGACTGGGTGTAAATGCAGCTGGATGAGAGGAGAGGACAGCCTGAACTAGCATAACATCTACCATTATCCACTGTGTGCCAGGCTGCTCCTCCCCCTACCTGCCACACATGTAACACTAGCAGCCCCATCCAGATTTACTGTCTCCGGAATGTGCTAAAAGCTTCTCTCTCAACCCTTCACTGCACTCCCCCTCCTCCTCCCCAGATCCACTACACAGGCAGCTGCTGCAGGTCTGAGAGCACAACAGTTGCTTAATCTTACCTGCTAGCAGCTTCAGTGATGTGTGTGACGGCTCATCCATTCCTTTCTGTTTTTTTCTCCATGTGCTCAGTGGAGAGGGGAGGGGCCTCCCCTCTCCACTGAACACAAGGGATTAGTCCTCACAGCGGCCATCTTTTTGTAGCCCGCCGGAAGTTACTTTGTTCTCACACTGAGAACAAAGCACCCGTCCGGGCGGATGCTGGTCGGCGCGATCGATTGCGCCGCAAAGCATCTCCAAACCCCGCCAATGAAGCGCCGCGTCTGCAATCTCGTGATTGCATTGACGTGGCGCTTCCCATAGTGCACTGTGTGTCCGGCGCCCGCCGAGCACAGTGCACTTGGTTAAAGGACATCTTGTTTTTTTGTTTTTTTAATTTTCTTAAAGGGGCGCCACTGATCCCAGTCCCAGATATACCAGACGGGGTTTTGCCTAATTAGAAGGGTAGATAACCAGTTATAGGGGTGGTGTTGGGGGGGTGGGTTGTGTGAGGGGGGTGGAGCTGGGCTGGTGGGGGGGGGGTGGAAGGGGGGAGCAGGGATAAGGAGTAAGGAAGGGGATAGAAGAAGGCCCTCCAAGGCCCCCCAACAATTGAAGGGGGGAGGGCTCCATAGATGTCCACGCCTAGTGCCCCACCCTTGAGCACGAGGGGAAACAGGTCGGCAATATGCTATATCCGACGCTGGATCCCACTGGCCAATTAGTGGCCGTAGGAGGGAGGGAGGGGGGCTGGGGGGGAGAAGGTGGGGGGGGGTTAGGGGGCGGGGAGAGGGGGGTGGGATCGGGGGGGGCAGAGGTACCCCTGCAGCTGTCCTATAAGTAGAAAGGTGGTGGATGGCTGGGATAGAAGTTAAGTGTATGTCCTACAATGTGAAAGGTTTGAACTCTCCAGGAAAAAGGCGTAAAGTTCTGAAAGAATTACAGAATTATGATGCTGATGTGGTTTTCCTGCAGGAGACTCACCTGGTGCAGGAGGAAAATATCAAGCTAAACTCAAGGAATTTTCCAGCATGGGTATATGGGGATTCACCCATCAAAAGGGCGAAGGGAGTTGCTATCGGGTTCTCACAAAAGATTAAATTCACACTGATCGAGAAGCTTGAGGATGAAGAGGGGCGGTTTTTGTTTGTAAAAATTAATATAGGGGATAGGAAATATACCTTAGCTAACGTTTACTGCCCCAATAGAGACCCGATAAAATACCTTTCCCGGACCCTAAAAAGACTGAATTTATTTAAAGAGGGGGTAACTATCCTGGCAGGCGACCTGAATTTTTGTATGGATCCGGCCTTGGATAGGTCCTCTGGGGCACGGGACATGGGGAAGGGATCACTGACGAGATTAGGGAAAAATCTGTATGATAGCCAGCTTACAGATGTTTGGAGGGTACAACACCCCAAAGTGAGAGATTATTCTTTCTTTTCCCTGGCCCATGGGACCTATTCAAGGTTGGACTACCTGTTAGCTGACCACAGCCTACTGGAGTGAATAGTAGATTCGAAAATAGAACCCATTACCCTATCAGACCACGCCCCAATCTCCATGACATTAAAGCTCGAGGGACTGTTGAGGGCCCCGTTTTCTTGGAGGTTCAATGAGGCCTTCCTTATGAAAGAGTCAGTGGTGGAGAAATTACAGAGGGAAATAGATGAATTCTTCACACATAATGAGTCGAGCGAGATATCGGGGGGAGTCCTGTGGGAGACATTTAAGGTATACATAACAGGGATAATAATGTCCATAGACGCAGGGGAAAAGAGGGAGGGGAGAGTGAAGAAAGGAAAGCTTATCGCCAAAATCCATCAGCTTGAACAAATACATAAAGCATCACCAGGAAAAGACGAGGATATATTCAAAGAACTGACATTAAAAAGAGAAGAACTCAGGGAGTTAATGGAAGAAGAGGCGGCGAAATTTAGGGCCACACAGTTAAAAAGGTTCCATATACAGGGCAATAAGGTGGGGAAACATCTAGCGACAGTAACGAGGAAAAAAAAAGATGAGAACTATATAGAAAAGATCAAAAATAGTAAAGGTGTAATGAGCCAATATACCAAGGATATAGCAGAGGAATTTAGATTATTCTACGCAGCACTTTACTCAGGTGGCAGTGAAAGGAAAAGCAAGGGAAACAAGGAAGAGAAGACGCTGGAGTATTTAAAAGGGGCGGAACTTCCCACACTATCGGAAGAAGATACACTAGAGTTAGAACGCCAGATAACGGATGAGGAGATCTATCAGGCATTAAAGGCTACCCCTACGGGTAAAAGCCCTGGACCTGACGGCTTCACAATTAGTTTCTATCGGAAATTTAGCAGATCCCTGGTCCCCAGGCTGCGCCATTTATGGAATGGTCTGGGGAAACAGGGAGTCCTATGCGGAGACGCTCTGCTAGCATCTGTGACACTTATACCCAAGGAGGGAAGGGACAGGACCCTGTGCTCAAGCTATAGGCCAATCGCGCTCCTAAATGCGGATACCAAGCTATACGCGAAGGTTTTGGCAACCCGGCTGAAAGAAAAAATGCCCTTCCTGGTCCATCCGGACCAGGTGGGATTTATTCCTGGGAGGGAGGGAAGGGACAATGGGGTGAGATCACTCCTTATTATAGAGGCATTCAGAACGAGTGGGGTCCCCAGTCTACTCCTGTCTATTGACGCTGAAAAAGCGTTTGACAGGGTAGACTGGGGATTCATGTTTCACACACTTGAGGCAATGGGAATAGGACCAACAATGTTAAATTGGATGAAAACTTTATACAACCAACCGGCAGCTTTTGTTAAGGTCAATAAGACTCCCTCAGCACAATTTGTCATGAAAAACGGGACAAGGCAAGGCTGCCCCTTGTCGCCTCTCCTTTTCGTCTTGGCCTTGGAACCCCTCCTAGCTACAATTAGGAAAAACCCGGATATAAGTGGATGCAGAGTGGGTGGGGAGGAACACAAATTAGCCGCTTTCGCAGATGATGTTCTTCTCGACATCAGCAACCCTAGAATCACGATCCCTAACCTCCTAACCAGTTTGAGGGACTATAGCGAGCTCTCAAACTTTAAGATAAATTTAGATAAATCAGAAGCATTAAAAATAAATATCAACAAAATGGAGGCAGTTAGACTAGGGGAAGTGTTCCATTTCCCATGAAAAAAATCCCTGAAATATTTAGGGGTAAATTTAACAAGCGATAAGGGGAAACTGTATAAGCAGAATTTTATCCCCTTGCTAAACGAAATAAAAAGGGTAATAAATAGAATTAAATATTGCCCCGTTACATGGGTAGGACGAATTAACCTCGTTAAAATGGTGCTAGCCCCAAAAGCCCTGTATATGATGCAGATGCTCCCGATACCTCTTCCGGAAAATTTTTTCAGAGCTCTATCCAGCCTTGTATGTAAATATGTCTGGGAAGGAAAAAAGCCCAGGATCGCCCTAAAGATACTGAGGAGAGAAAAAGGAAGTGGGGGGCTCGCCCTTCCTGATTTTAGGTTATATCATAAAGCCGCAGTTATAGCACGAGCACTTGATTGGACACATAGCAGGGAAACTAAAAGATGGGTAAGTTTAGAAGAAAGGATGAGTAAAACACAACTAAGCCATACGATATGGAACCCACCACATTTGAGGGGATTGGATAAGGGTACACACTTTATCACGCAATACACATATAAAATTTGGGATCAGATCCACTTAAAAAATAAATGGGATTACAATTCCCCTTTAATATATTTAAAAGAGAATCTGCTCTTTCCACCGGGGATGGAGACAGTGGGGGGAAACTGGATATTAGATAGGGAGGCACAGGTAAGGGGAATAATTAAATGGGGTAAAATAATTACCTTTCACGAAATAGCAGCACAAGAGGGGGCATGGATTTTAAATGAGTGGAGATACACACAGTTATGTCACTTTATTGCGAGTCTCCCCAGACCTTTAAGGGAGGAAGCAGAGTACAGACCTATAGAAAAACTTTTTTGTAAAGATCATAAGAAGGGTAAAATATCGGCAATCTATAGAATTTTGGTAAGAGAGTTGGGGGCAGAGCCTCCCCCGTTCATTAGGAAATGGGAAGAGGAACTGGGCTCCTCCGTAGACAGTGAAGAAGTAAAATACATACTTGAGGCAACACATGGAACGGCAGCGGACTCGAAAACTAGAGAGAGCAATTACAAGTGCCTGTCTAGATGGTATATGACCCCGGCCAGAGTTAATACATTCGCTCCAGATAAGTCGCCGAACTGCTGGAGGGGCTGTGCAATTCCAGGAACTATGTCGCATCTATGGTGGGAATGCCCTAAAATAAAAAAATTCTGCCAGGAGGTGACCAAAATAATTGCGGAAATAACTGGCAGGGAGACACCTTGCGACCCGTGGGAATGTTTGTTCCATGGGTCGCAAGGGGGTAGGAGAAGATATAAAAACTCACTAACACCGGTATTACTAAATCTAGCCAAAAACAGCATCCCTAAGAATTGGCAAAAACAGGAAGCACCGAGGATAGGAGAGTGGGTAGCCAGCGTTAATGAAGTATATGCGTTAGAGCGATATGAAGTAGGTGATAGAGGAGGTGATTACGCTACACAAGGGGGCAAATGGGAATGCTGGACTAAATTCAGAAAGTCAAAGCGTTATGTGGAAGTATTCACATTATAGGACGAGACCAGGAGCATCAACAGTCTGAAGGGGTGAAGTGGGACAGCTGCAGGGGCCACGGTGGGGGGGGGGGGGGGGGGAGGGGATATATTTGGGTTAAATGGTTGTGGGTAACTGTCAATTTTGTAATTGCATTAAAAAATTTATAGAAAAGGCTACTATGATGTGAAGATAATCAGATGGGATGAAATGAGCTAATCATAGTGATTTAATCCTCTCAAATGCAATCGCTGATGTAGCAAAAAAAAAGAGAAAAAAAAATAAAAAAATAAAGGGGCTTATAACTCTTACGTCAAAAAGGCTTATGGCCATCTACACCGTATATGGAAAACCTATCAGAAATCCTGGACAAATCTTTGAATGGTGTTGGTTAACATCAAGTCCACAGCGTACAGGCACACGAGGCTCAAAATGGAAGGAGGAAAAGCCCTTTTGCTCACACGTTGAAACAAAAAAATCAAAGAAAGGTTCCACATAGTGTGATGTCGTTTAAAAATAACATTTATTTAAAAGGAGTAACAATGGAATACTCATGTTTAAGAGGTGCATAGAAATCTCATAAAAGGACATGAAGAGGCACAGTAATGTTGGCAGAGGTCGACACAGGCTGGAGGGGCGTGACACTGAGAAATCCACGCACACCAGAATATTTTCACAAAATAATATTAATGATTTGATTTCAAATATACAGTATATTTGTATGATGATTTAAAGGATTTTTTTGATATTAATTACCCGTACTTATTATTATGCTAAATTCCAAAGACTGTTTTTTTAAATTTTGAACATGTGACCAGCAGCAGAGGACTAGAAGCTCCTCCTGCTTATGTTTCCCTGCAGACAGGCTGGGAGAGAGCCGGGTCATGTGACAGCTCGATTAGGAAAAAGGTACTTACAGTATCTCACAAAAGTGAGTACACCCCTCACATTTTTGTAAATGTTTTCTTCTATCTTTTCATGTGACAACACTGAAGAAATGACACTTGTCTACAATGTAAAGTAGTGAGTGTACAGCTTGTATAACAGTGTAAATTTGCTGTCCCCTCAAAATAACTCAACACACAGCCATTAATGTCTAAACCGCTGGCAACAAAAGTGAGTACACCTCTAAGTGAAAATGTCCAAATTGGGCCCAAAGTGTCAATATTTTGTGTGTCCTCCATTATTTTCCAGCACTGCCTTAACCCTCTTGGGCATGGAGGTCACCAGAGCTTCACAGGGCGCCACTGGACATCTCCTCCACTCCTCCATGACGACATCACTGAGCTGGTGGATGTTAGAGACCTTGCGTTCCTCCACCTTCCATTTGAGGATGTCCCACAGATGATCAATAGGGTTTAGGTCTGGAGACATGCATGGCCAGTCCATCACCTTTACCCTCAGCTTCTTTAGAAAGGCAGTGGTCATCTTGGAGGTGTGTTTGGGGTCGTTATCATGTTGGAATACTGCCCTGTGGTCCAGTCTCCGAAGGGAGGGGGATCATGCTCTGCTTCAGTATGTCACAGTACATGTTGGCAGGTACTGTGAGGGGTGTACTCACTTTTGTGAGATACTGTATGTAATAAAAATGAAAAGCTTTTATTAAAAATGTCATTGCCATAATAGGGGAGGTGGGACGACCAAGTCAAGAAAAAAATAGAAGCAGATTAATCTCCAGCTTTATAGGACCCCCTTTACTAAAAGTGAAGTTCATATCATCTCCTTTATTGTAGCCCACATAAATAAAAACCTCCAGACCTCTTCCTGACGTCTTTACTGTGTCTCACTGCCTGACAGACAGAAAAACAACCCGTCCGGGTCCCGTGTCCCTTTAAATACTGCTAGAATATGGAGACCGACACTCACCGAGTCGGGAGGAGAGGTGTTTCAGATAGTAGTCATACAGAGACCCCGGCACATCGGTGATGAGCGCTCTCTCGTTCCTCTTGCTGTGACACAAGATCCCGAATGTACACTCTGAGACCTCCCACTCAAACCATTTCCTGGCATTCTCTGAGAAGTTGTCCTGGATGTAGCCGTATTTGACCTCCTGGACTTGACCCTGGAATGCCGCAGACTTCAGAAGATCCCGTAACCAATAATGTTCCCTCTGCGGAGACCTGGAGAAAATCCCAACAACATGCTTCCCCGACATCTACAGAGAGGGAGGTCATCAGTGATGTGGTGTATACTTCATAAAAGACAGTTTACAGTGGCCAAACTAATCCTCAGTTCTTTATAAATGATAGGCCAGGAACAAGTATGGATATTGGGCGTCCTGACTTTTATCCTGATCACTGGCTGCTTGTTTCTTTTGGTTGTGTTCTGTTTCCAGTGCTGCCCTTTTCATTGCCATACCACCTTACACCCAGTCTGTCCTTACAGTATGGTCACCTGCTGACTTGGCACCATCCACAGACAGCTTATCTTTTCAATAAGACACAGAAGTTGAAGCCAACGCAACTTTACTTCAGATCATGTCATTCAGGGCCGAGACAAGGGGTGGGCAGGAGGGGAGGGCTGCCCTGGGCACTGTGGTATCATGTGAGGTGGGGGGCGCCACAAGGAAAATGGGGAGAGGAATTTGGGGGGCAGCAGGGGGTAAGTATTGTTCTAGGAGAGGAAATTTGGGGAGGGGGTGCTAAGAGTGGTGATCTAGGGGGATATGTGTTGGGAGGGGGAAGAAGATATGTGCTAGAAGAGGGGGATTTGTGCCGGGAGGGAGAGATTTGAAGTGGGGGGTAGAAGATGTGTACTAGGAGGGGAAAATTTAGCGGTAAAGGATTTGTGTGCTAAGAGGGGTGATTTCTTTTGGGGGGGTCATTTGAGCTGGGGGGGTTGGGGGGATTTGGGAGATGGGGCAAAGAATTTTGCTGAGGGGGAATTTCAGCAGGGGGTGGTTTGGACTGGGAGGAGGGGGATTTTATGCTTAGGGGGTAATCATGCAAATTAGTGCTCATTGTTTTTGTTGGGGGAATTTTGCTGATACATAATGCTCATACATCTTATGGGGGGGGAGGCGCAATTTGGCATGTTCGGCCTCGGCTCTAGATGGCCTTGTCCCAGCACTGATTTCAGTATAGAGGACAATGACTGTCATGGATATGCAGTAATGTTTGTCTGTCAGCTTACCTCTCCGTGTGTTCAGCTTAAGAGGCCAGCCACTCTCACCTGGCTGCTTAAGTAATCTCTCCTCAAAGCATGGCTCCACCCCAGCCCCTATCAGGGAACTCTATATTAACCTGTGCACTGCAAGCCAGCTCTGCTGATCAATATTGTGTGCTTGGCTTTCGTGTGCGACTTGCTGTGTCTTCTACGTCTGATTCCAGTTACCGATCTTGGCTTGTTCTTGACTATCCTTACCTGCTTGTTCCCCTGACCTTTGGCTATCTCCTGACTATCCTTACCTGCTTGTTCCCCCAACCTTTGGCTATCTCCTGACTATCCTTACCTGCTTGTTCCCCCGACCTTTGGCTATCTCCTGACTATCCTTACCTGCTTGTTCCCCTGACCTTTGGCTATCTCCTGACTATCCTTACCTGCTTGTTCCCCTGACCTTTGGCTATCTTCTGACTTTTCTTACCTGCTTGTTCCCCTGACCTTTGGCTATCTCCTGACTATCCTTACCTGCTTGTTCCCCTGACCTTTGGCTATCTCCTGACTATCCTTACCTGCTTGTTCCCCTGACCTTTGGCTATCTCCTGACTATCCTTACCTGCTTGTTCCCCTGACCTTTGGCTATCTCCTGACTATCCTTACCTGCTTGTTCCCCCGACCTTTGGCTATCTCCTGACTATCCTTACCTGCTTGTTCCCCTGACCTTTGGCTATCTCCTGACTATCCTTACCTGCTTGTTCCCCTGACCTTTGGCTATCTCCTGACTATCCTTACCTGCTTGTTCCCCTGACCTTTGGCTATCTCCTGACTATTCTTACCTGCTTGTTCCCCTGACCTTTGGCTATCTCCTGACTATCCTTACCTGCTTGTTCCCCTGACCTTTGGCTATCTCCTGACTATCCTTACCTGCTTGTTCCCCTGACCTTTGGCTATCTCCTGACTATCCTTACCTGCTTGTTGCCCCGACCTTTGGCTATCTCCTGACTATGCTTACCTGCTTGTTGCCCCGACCTTTGGCTATCTCCTGACTATCCTTACCTGCTTGTTCCCCTGACCTTTGGCTATCTCCTGACTATCCTTACCTGCTTGTTCCTCTGACCTTTGGCTATCTCCTGACTATCCTTACCTGCTTGTTCCCCTGACCTTTGGCTATCTCCTGACTATCCTTACCTACTTGTTCCCCCGACCTTTGGCTATCTCCTGACTATCCTTACCTGCTTGTTGCCCCGACCTTTGGCTATCTCCTGACTATCCTTTGTTGTCGCAGTCTGCTGCTTCCTCTCTACCTCCCTGTACTCTACCGTGAGCGTGAGCTGGGAGGCCCTAGGGGTCGCGACCTGGAGCCAGACTGCAGTTAAATCCATTCCCACCACTAGGGGGCCTCTGGTGAACACCCGCTGGCTCTTAGATTCCGCACCCTGGGAAATCTCATGCTCTAGCTCTCAGTGTGATCCGTGTAGGTACTACAGAGTACCTGCTCTCCTGTATATCCTAGAGCTCCATCCACAACAGTCAGTCGTAGGGTCCACTACCTTGCGGTGCACTCCTGACCCCAATGGGGTGCATCTGTCACCTGGACTCAGGTGACCTGACAATGACTTTACTAAGTATCTCTGAATAACTAACAATGACTGAGGGAACAGTCTTGTGAATTGACTTAAACATCGTCTTATGCGGTATTTACCCAGCCTTTTGCTTTTTGAGGTAAATACCGCATAAAGGGATTGACATTTTCAGCACCGTATGCAGTATTTGGAAACGTGGCAGATCTCCTAAATACCTCATGTGACCCGCTTTAGTGAACGGTGAGGCAGACTTTGCAGCCCGTCTAAAAAGCACTGTGGGTTGCTTTTCAAATGCGTTTGACAGGCGATGAGTAGGCTATATGTTCCTCCTCACCTCCTATTCTAATCTTGTAAATGCTGCACAACTGTGTAGTACACACGTGCATTGCATACCTTTGCAGGGCAGTTGTGATGCGGCCACGTTTAGCGGCAGTCCTGCCCTGCTGAAGGCAACGGGGGGGGGAGGGGGGGGGTAATATTTTCTGTGATGTTTTGCTTCCTGGCCATGGCAAAAATAATCCCCCGCGTTGTGCTTCAAGTGAATGGGGCTGCAATGTAACCATCTTGCAACCACATGTGTGCAACCCATCCTGCTGCCTTGTAGGGGGCAGTAAAAATGTGGCTCATACACCTGTTTTTACTGCCCCTACGACCACAAGTCTAAACAAGCCCTTAGTGTACAGTTGTGCTCATAAGTTTACATACCCTGGTGATTTTGGCCTGATAACATGCACACAAGTTGACACAAAGTGGTTTGAATGGCTAATAAAGGTAACCATCCTCACCTGTGATCTGTTTGCTTGTATTTAGTGTGTGTGTATAAAAGGTCAATGAGTTTCTGGACTCCTGACAGACCCTTGCATCTTTCATCCAGTGCTGCACTGATGTTTCTGGATTCTGAGTCATGGGGAAAGCAAAAGAATTGTCAAAGGATCTGTGGGAAAAGGTAATTGGACTGTATAAAACAGGAAAAGGATATAAAAAGATATCCAAGGGATTGAGAATGCCAATCAGCAGAGTTCAAACTCTAATCAAGAAGTGGAAAATGAGGGGTTCTGTTGAAACCAAACCACGGTCAGGTAGACCAACTAAAATTTCAGCCACAACTGCCAGGAAAATTGTTCGGGATGCAAAGAAAAACCCACAAATAACTTCAGGTGAAATACAGGACTCTCTGAAAACATGTGGTGTGGCTGTTCCAAGATGCACAATAAGGAGGCACTTGAAGAAAGATGGGCTGCATGGTCGAGTTGCCAGACGAAAGCCATTACTACGCAAATGTCACAAAGTATCCCGCTTACAATACGCCAAACAGCACAGAGAGAAGCCTCAAACCTTCTGGCACAAAGTCACTTGGAGCGATGAGACCAAAATTTAGCTTTTTGGCCACAACCATAAACACTACATTTGGAGAGGAGTCAACAAGGCCTATGATGAAGGGTCCACCATTCCTACTGTGAAACACGGAGGTGGATCACTGATGTTTTGGGGATGTGTGAGCTACAAAGGCACAGGAAATTTGGTCAAAATTGATGGCGCAATGAATGCAGTATGTTATCAAAAAATACTGGAGGAACATTTGCATTCATCAGCCAGGAAGCTGTGCATGGGACGTATTTGGACATTCCAACATGACAATGATCCAAAACACAAGGCCAAGTCGACCTGTCATTGGCTACAGCAGAATAAAGTGAAGATTCTGGAGTGGCCATCTCAGTCTCCTGACCTCAAACTCAATGAGCCCCTCTGGGGAGATCTCAAATATGCAGTTCATGCAAGACAGCCCAAGAATTTACAGGAACTGGAGGCTTTGTGCCAAGAGGAATGGGCAGCTTTACCATCTGAGAAGATAAAGAGCCTCATCCACAAATACCACAAAAGACTTCAAGCTGTCATTGATGTTAAAGGGGGCAATACACGGTATTAAGAACTGGGGTGTGTAAACTTTCGTTTAGGGTCATTTGGGTAGTTTCTGTTGCGATTATGATTTAAAAAAAGAGTAAACAGAGTTGATTGATAATAAATGGCTTCAGCCAAACGCTAACCATGTGTGAAAGAAAAGTATTTGTGTTATCATTCATACTCTCTGAAAGATGGCCAAGAAATCATAAATTCTGCCAGGGTATGTAAACTTATGAGCACAACTGTATGTTATTTAACCACTTCCGGACCGTCGCACACCGATATACATCCTTACTTTGAAGGGGGGTATCGTTGTTATGGCAGCACCGGTATCCTCTTGTTCGGCCGGCGGTCCCTTTTCCGATAAGAGTGGTCTCTGTGGTGGATTCGCCGCAAGATCACTTTTATTGGTGGCGGGAGAGGGCCCCCCGCCGCGCACATTCAGAGGTGAGTAGGGGAAGTGAAAGGGTTAACAAAAACAATTCCACAATCAAATTAATTAATTAATTAAACCCCCACCTTCAATCTGCTGCAAGCTACCCTTCACTCATTCATTAAATCCACCTCCCTCAGTTGTGACAAGAAGGGGCGGGCTCTCAGGTGTAAACAGATCTCAGTGTTTCACTTGCGGTGGCTGTGATTGGTCATTACAGCAATCACAAGGTACAGAGCCAATCGGAAAGGGCTCTGTACATTGGAGTTGATTTACTAAAACTGGAGAGTGCAAAATCTGGTGCAACTCTGCATAGAGACCAATCAGCTTGCGGGGTTTTTGTCAGAGCTTAATTGAACAAGCTGACGTTAGAAGCTGATTGGCTACCATGCACAGCTACGCCACGTTTTGCACTCTCCAGGTTTAGCAAATCCACCCCATTGCGTCTGTGAGCCAATGGCAGCTCAGATCACAGCCATTCATGAATACGCTGGTCATCTGAGGGCGATTACTGAAGCACCGTTTATAAATGGCCCTGAAAAAGACATCTACACCCTCATGTTTTTTTTTTTTTTTTTTCACAATACTGTAAGGAGGGGTTTAAAGTAATGCACCTGAAAAAAAAAAGGCAAAGAAATGCAAAAGTCTCTTCTTACCTGTTTTTGCTGTGTTCCGGGAAGGTTCAGATAATCAAGGAAGTATTCTGAAAAAGACAAATGAATGAAGGTTGTTGGGTATTGGAAGGGAGGTTGCTTGGAAAATGATGGGAGGTTGTTGGGGCAGAACAAGAATGGAGGTCCCTTGGAACAGAAGAGGATGGGGGGTTGCTTGGGACAGAAGAGGATGGGGGGTTGCTTGGGACAGAAGAGGATGGGGGGTTGCTTGGGACAGAAGAGGATGGGGGGTTGCTTGGGACAGAAGAGGATGGGGGGTTGCTTGGGACAGAAGAGGATGGGGGGGTTGCTTGGGACAGAAGAGGATGGGGGGGTTGCTTGGGACAGAAGAGGATGGGGGGTTGCTTGGAACAGAAGAGGAAGGTGGGTTGCTTGGAAGTTGGAAAAGAACAGGAAGGGAAGCTACTTAGGACAGGACAGGATGGGAAGTTGTTTGTGACAGGACAGGATGAAAGGTTGCTTGGAACAGAACAAGAAGGGAGGCTGCATGGAACAGAACAAGAAGGGAGGCTGCATGGAACAGAACAAGAAAGGAGGCTGCATGGAACAGAACAAGAAGGGAGGCTGCATGGAACAGAACAAGAAGGGAGGCTGCTTGGAACAGAACAAGAAGGGAGGCTGCATGGAACAGAACAAGAAGGGAGGCTGCATGGAACAGAACAAGAAGGGAGGCTGCATGGAACATAATAAGAAGGGAGGCTGCATGGAACATGACAAGATGGGAGGCTGCATGGAACATAACAAGAAGGGAGGCTGCATGGAACATAACAAGAAGGGAGGCTGCATGGAACATAATAAGAAGGGAGGCTGCATGGAACATGACAAGATGGGAGGCTGCATGGAACATAACAAGAAGGGAGGCTGCATGGAACATAACAAGAAGGGAGGCTGCATGGAACATAACAAGAAGGGAGGCTGCATGGAACATGACAAGAAGGGAGGCTGCATGGAACATAACAAGAAGGGAGGCTGCATGGAACATAACAAGAAGGGAGGCTGCATGGAACATAATAAGAAGGGAGGCTGCATGGAACATGACAAGATGGGAGGCTGCATGGAACATAACAAGAAGGGAGGCTGCATGGAACATAACAAGAAGGGAGGCTGCATGGAACATAACAAGAAGGGAGGCTGCATGGAACGTGACAAGAAGGGAGGCTGCATGGAACAGAACAAGAAGGGAGGCTGCATGGAACATAACAAGAAGGGAGGCTGCATGGAACATGACAAGAAGGGAGGCTGCATGGAACATAACAAGAAGGGAGGCTGCATGGAACATAACAAGAAGGGAGGCTGCATGGAACATGACAAGAAGGGAGGCTGCATGGAACAGAACAAGAAGGGAGGCTGCATGGAACATAACAAGAAGGGAGGCTGCATGGAACATAACAAGAAGGGATGGCTGCATGGAACATAACAAGGGAGGCTGCATGGAACATAACAAGAAGGGAGGCTGCATGGAACATAACAAGAAGGGAGGGTGCATGGAACAGAACAAGAAGGAAGGCTGCATGGAACATAACAAGAAGGGAGGCTGCATGGGAAACAACAAGAAGGGAGGCTGCATGGAAAATAACAACATGGGAGGCTGCATGGAGCATAACAACAAGGGAGGTTGCTTGGAACAGAACAGGAAGAGAGGTTGCTTGGGACAGAACAGGAAGGCCAGTTGTTTGGGACAGAACAGGAAGAAAGGTTGCTTGGAACAAAACCAAAAGGGAGGTTGCTTGGAACAGACCAGGAAGGGAGCTTACCTGGGACACGACAGGAAGGGAGGTTTTGTGAGACGAAGGGAGGTTGCCTGGAACAGTACAAACCTGCTGTCTCAAAATCTAGGGGCTCCGCTCTTCTGAGGTGTTTTTGCAGTGGGTTTGGATTAGTCCTCTGGCTTTGAAATCTGCTTGTCGATTCATTTCCTAAAATCAGGAACAAATATTTTAATAAAAAGAAAACAAAACAAATCAATGTCCTTAACCCGTTCCTACCAGTGTAACACATGTGCCCAGCATCATGGAAGTGGTCTGCATTCCGTGTGGTGTCATATGTGAACCTGTACTTGTGCTGGACGCACATTATCAGACTGATGCTATGAAGCTAAAAGTGAGCTTTGGAGATTAAGTTTGAGAGAGGGCAGTTACACCCAAAATTTTTTTTTTTTTTGCTGTGTATCCCTTCAGATGCAGTAAGAAGGATGTTCAAGGTTCTGCAGCAGATGTGTTCCAGGATCATGAGATCATCAATAAAATATCTGCAGGAGAAACTAAAGGTCTGAGAAGATAGACTAAGCTTGTTGTATGCATCCCAATGCTTTGTATTCAGCTTTGACTGGAGTTGCCCCCCTTCCCCCTTGTGGCTATGACAGCCTCAGATCATCAGGGAAGCCTTTCCACAAGATTTTGGGTTTTTTAGGAATATATGCCCATTTGTGAGGTCAGGTACTGATGTTGGATGAAAAGACCTGGCTCACAATTAGCCTTCCCTATCATCCCGAATGTGTTCAGTAGGGTTGAGGTCAGTGCTGGTTAAATATCCTATTCCATGGTTAGGAATAATGAACCATGGTCATTAATATACTGTAGGGTTGCTCCCCTGTGCGTCTATAACATTCTCCACTCTTCTGGGAAGGCTTTCCTCAAGATTCATCCCTGAGGTTTTCAGTAGGGTTGAGGTCAGTGCTGGTTAAATATCCTATTCCATGGTTAGGATTAATGAACCATGGTCATTAATATACTGTAGGGTTGCTCCCCTGTGCGTCTATAACATTCTCCACTCTTCTGGGCAGGCTTTCCTCAAGATTCATCCCTGAGGTTTTCAGTAGGGTTGAGGTCAGTGCTGGTTAAATATCCTATTCCATGGTTAGGATTAATGAACCATGGTCATTAATATACTGTAGGGTTGCTCCCCTGTGCGTCTATAACATTCTCCACTCTTCTGGGCAGGCTTTCCTCAAGATTCATCCCTGAGGTTTTTTAGTAGGGTTGAGGTCCCTGTGCAGGACAATCAAGTTCTTCCACGCCAAACTGGTCAAACCATGTCTTTATGGCTTTGTACACGGGGGGGCACAGTCATGGTGGAACAGAAAAGGGTCTTCACTAAACTGTTTCCACAAGGCTGGAAGAGCACAACTGTCGACTATTGAAGTGATGCCACTGGGACTGGAAGTGACATCAGCCATAATTTTGGGTGATACAAAATGAGAGATATTATTTATAGGGAGCCAGAGGCATAATTAGAACCTTCAGGGCCCTCTGGTGCAAGAAATCATGAAGCCCCCCCCCTACGAAAAAGCATGATTTTGATACATGTGGTAGATGAGGTCAGTGGCAGTGGTGGTGGTGGTGGCATGGGATCAGTACACTGATGCCACCTTCACATGATCGGACTTTCCGACAACAAAACCGTGGATTTTTGTTCGAAGGTTGTTGGCTCCAACTTGTCTTGCATACAAACGGTCACACAAATGTTGGCCAACAAGACGTACGTGATATCTCCATTATGAACGCTAGTTTTACAAGACTGAGCGCTTCCGGCTCGTGCTTGATTCCGGACTTGTGTACACACGATCGGAAAGTCCGACAACAAAGTTTTGTTGGCGGAAAATTCGAGAACCTGCTAGCCAACATTTGTTGGCAGAAAGTCCGACAACAAATATTCGATGGAGGATACACGCGGTCGGACTTTCAGCCAACAAGCTCACATCCAACATTTCCCGTCGGAAAGTCCGACCGTGTGTACGCGGCATGAGGGTGGTGGGGGATAGGACGAAGCTGTAGATTGAAGGTTAGAGAAAGATTCAGATACTTTGCATAATTTTATACTAATCAAAATGCTATGACCTGCATATGAAGAGCCTAACATTTCTGCTGCATCTTCCCGGAATAAATCTGCAACACGTTCTAGACATTGAGGGTCTTCCTCTGCACTCTTCTCTCTGCACAGCATCTCAATTTGGTCATCGTAAGTTCTGGCATGACTGGTAAGGCCTCTCGACATGTATGTGTTGCACTCCTGGATAAAAGAAAAACACTTGTTACAGCATAAACACAGTGAGCAATGTGCCAGACATCCAGCATAGTGCATTTTACAGAAGAATACCAAAGGAGAAATAAATTGGCGCAGCTGGGGGAAAATAATGGGGTTAAAAGTCCATAAATTGTGTTTATGCAAAGGTGTGTACTCACACCGCCTTATCGTCCACCCCTGGACCGCTAACCTTGATAAAAATGAATCCAGAATTCCCCCCAGGCATGTACCACCACTTTCTTATAAATCATTGGTCACATGAGCTAGTTCTAGCCCACCACTTCTATAATCAGGGGAAGTTCCTGTCTTCCTATCGCCTTTCCACCCAAATGGAAAAACCACCCATACCCCACTGGACGTACTTACTACTCACACACTACCTAAGATCTCTAGACAAAAACTCCCTGTGCTTAAGACAACTCACACCCTTTGAAAATGCTTTGCACTCGAAAATCTCCTCAAAACCAACTTTTATCCACCACTCACTCTCTTCTCTTTGAAGATCAACACTCCAGCGATAGTAAATCTTGCAAAGCATGGGGAAGGGATCTATCTCTATCCCTCACAACAGAAGATTGGGAACATTTTTTTCTGAATATCCATAAGGGTTCAGTAAATGTCTCCACACAGGAGAATTGGTATAAAATCCAAGTCTAAATGGTTTTGTACCCCAGCTCTCTTGCACAAATTCAAACCTGCAACACCAGACACGTGCCGGAGATGCCATAAAGACGGAGGCACACTTATTCGTATATGGTAGGTCCTGTCCTCTCATACAAACTTTCTGGAAAGAAATACGTCGCATTACTTCTCAGGTGACATCCTACGATTTGGAACTCTCCCCAGCCCAATTCCTACTGCACCATTCACCCCTATCACACAAATCTTACCACAAATCCTTAACGATGCATCTGATTAATACAGCAAAACAATGCATCCCCCCCCCCCCCCACATTGGGATTCTTCCCACACTCCCTCAATGAAGGAATGGTTTAAAAGAATCCATAAAGTTGCTGAAATGGAAGAACTGATCCACATTTCACGTGGCACTCTTACAAAATTCAGTACCAAATGAGCATGCTGGACACACCTTCAGACAACGCCAGAGTACTCCCACCTATAGACCCGACCCACGTGAAGACAAAAATGACCTTCCCAGGTAACATGACCCTAAAACATGACCTTTCCATTACCTAAACTTCTGTTCAGTACTCTCTACTCCTCTAAGGGCCGTCCCCCCTCTAATATTCACATGAACTGTCATTTACATTCAACCAGCCACTGAGGAGGGAAGTCAGAGACAGTCTCTATCCCCTCTCCCACCCCCCCCTTTTTTTTTTTCTTCTTTCTCCCTTTTTCTTTCCCCTCCCCCTCTTCTCCTGCACCCACCACCCCCCCATATCTATACTCCCACCTCCCCCCAAAAAAACACTTCAAAAAACACTGTCTAGCACAGAACGACATTTGGCTTCCCTTGACATTAGTAGGGTAGCACTCTGACGCTATCTAGTAGACGGTAGCTGCAGGTCTCAGGTCCGGGGCCTGGATACCTAGGGCCTTAACCTAGCATTGCCTTTGAAAAATTACTGCCTGCTTAATGAGACATAACAGAGCCCCAACTTTTAGTACATCGATTGTTAACAATACAAACACTGAAGACGAATTGTTGTCCAGTACTTACCCTGCACTTGGCATGGATTACATGGCGCCGTCTTTCCTGCCGCTTGCTGTTGTCGTTCTTTGTCCTGTTCAGCTGTTGGTTGAGATGCATCGATAAAGTTTTTTTCTGATCTTCTGCAACCACTGTTTCATTTGCTGATTTCAATTCTTGTATCTCATTTTCCCTTTTCCTATTTTGTGTGTTCAGATCGTATTCTGTAAGTTGAATGAAAGCAAAAACAGTCATTTGGATTTATTGTATTATGCCAGACCTTCTGGGCAGCCATTTGATCTTTCAACTTAAAAAAAAAAAAAAAGTTTAATGGCCACACTGCATGACATTATTTTAATTTTGGGAAAGCATTGAGTTTCAACAATTTTAATGAGCCTCCAGGTCTGTATAAGATCTGTTCTTAAAGGAGAGCTTTTAGCTGTAAAACAAACTTCTGTTAAATAGATATTTTGCCAGGGGAAGCTGTTATTGAAGGACGGGTCAGAGGAGCTTTGTTACAAATAAGAAAGGGTATGGCCAGTAGGGATGGGCTTTGTGTTTTGAACAACCATGAGATCAACTCAAACCTAAACGGTTTACAGTTTGTTGAACGGGAAAATGAAATGGGCAGTAGGGATGAGCCGATGGTTTAGTTCAAACTTTGGCTGTTCGGCTTTTCTACCGCTTTTATATATGACAGCTTCCCTCTGCCTCTGGTTCTTAAGGATACCACAGATGGCCTCTACAACTAAGCCTCCACTGGTTGAAACATGATAGAGAGGGTTCTCCCTACCAAGCTGAAGCAATTTTTTCTAAGAGGAGTTCACTATATGCTAAGGCAGTGTGCAGACGGGTGCCATCTTGTTGTAATCCTAACTAGTCCCACTAAATGATATTTTTTTTTTTCCATTTTTTTGTGGATCAAGATCCCAGTGAACCAGACTTTGCTCAGTTCACTCTTTACTAATAATGGCCTAAATTGAAAATGATTAGCCAGGGACATTTTTTTTACTCCTGCTGTATAATTTTCCCTGGAGATTTACCTTCTTCCACCTTCTGTTGCTTAGTCAGGTCTTGGTCAATTTTCATGATAGACATTCTGAAGGTGTCTTTGGACTTTATGAAGTCGTGAAGAACGGACGCTGCCTGTAAGATAACGGAGAACAGTGAGAACCAATTATTACAAATTCTATTTTCATCATGTTCTGCCATTTTACAACTGATTGTGGAATATGGGAGCTCTGTACTCATATGAAGCAACCCTAGATTCTAATTGCATATGTAGCCAGGTGCTGGATAACTTTCCCTGTGTCATTGTAAGATATTCTGCAACACCAGCTGCAGTGAGCCTGTTTCCCTCAGCCTGGACGCTGTGTCATCATCTTCTGAATGCAGAGCAAGTAGAGACCACAGCTGAGAGCAAGGGATCATGGGATATGTGTTCTGATGAGAAAGAATTTGCATTGGAGCCAAACTGTTACAGACTACAAGTTCCAGCCGGCTGGGAGAGAGAGAAGAATGCTGGGTGAGGACATAAATAGCCTGGTCTGGGGAGGAGCATTTCTCTGGGGACCATGGCCTTCATCTGAGAGCAGGGACCCAGGTACTCCTGGGGATGCGAGCAGGCACCGCAGCCTAGACAGAGTGGAGAGTCTCCAGTGTACAAGTGGATCCATCATTGCCAGCTCCCTATCAGCTGTTGGGGGGTCGCTCTCAATGTCACCGGTACAGTTACAGCAGAATCCCAGTTTCTACAGGTACATGACCAGGCACCCATCACTGGTTGCAGATTTTTCAAGAGCCTGTTCCAGGACATCCTATTCTCTTGAGCCTTGGTATCATCAGGATTGGTGAGTGGGCAGAAGCCCATCCTTTGTACACCCTACAAAGACACTGCATGCAGACACCTTGATCCCATCTCTTTACATTAAAGCCGCAAAAAGGAAATGCTTTGCACATGCTATTTTCTGTTGCTGGCCACCAATGCACAGCAATCCTGTTGGGGCCTTGTTGAGCTAGCTGAAGAGACTGAACATCCACATCACAAGGACTCCTCCACTCTTCTTTTACTTTCAAAATGTTTTTATTTTTCTCAAAGAGCAAAGAAAATTTTAAAAAAAAGAGTAAAACATGTACAGTGAGGATGTGTGGGATACAAGTAGGGTCGAGCTTCGCGTTCGAGTCGAACCCATGTTCGACTCGAACATCGTGTGTTCGACCATTCGCCAAATTGCGAACGTTATGGGCTGTTCGCGCCAAATTCGAGTGGCGCGTCACGGCACATAATTCACTGTGGCATCGCAGTGCATTGCTGGCTGATGATTGGCCAAGCATGCACTATGACCCACATGCTTGGCCAATCACAGTCCGTGGGACACGCTTGTCCTTTTTTTCGGCAGCTGGCCGTGTTGAGCCGCAACATGCGGAAGACTTGGTAGAGTGGATGACCAAGCCGTCCTCATTCTCCTCATCCTTTCTCACTCAGGCTCAGGGTACTTTGTCTGGAAAAGCAGCTGCCAACGCGGCCTCTTCCCTCGGCTCAATGGCATCAGTCACTCCTTCCCTAGCCCCACCATGTCCTCCTGAGGAGTCCCCCGAACTGTTTGACCACAGTGTTGGGTACATGCTCCAGGAGGATGCCCAGTGTTTTGAAGGCTCCAATGATGGTACTCAGCTAGAGGAAGGCAGTAACGTGAGCCCAGACATAGGGGGTGCCCAAGAAGGACAGCAATCTGGCAGTCATGTTCCCCCAGCTGCAGCATACTGCCAGGTTTGCTCCAGTGATGAGGAGGGAGGGGATGATAAGGTCACTGACTCCCCGTGGGTGCCTAATAGGAGAGAGGAGGAGGAGGAGGAGGAGAAGGAGGCACATCACCAACGAGGCAGGATACCCTCCAGGGGCCAGCTTAAGGGCAGCACACCGACTGCATCACAACGCAGAGCTCCGCATGTGCAGGGCGCTGCTGTCTCTGTGCGTTATTCCAAAAGTTCTTTGGTGTGGGCCTTTTTTGGGACGAGTGCATCAGATCCTACCACTGCTATTTGCAACATATGTCTCAAGAGCATCTCGCGTGACCAAAACATCACCCGCTTGGGCACCACATGCTTGACCAGACATATGTTGACCTGCCATCATGCAGTTAATTGGCAAGCATACCTAAAAGACCCACACCAAAAAACAAAGAGGACCTCTCCTTGCTCCTCATCAGCTGGGATCTCCAACCCCCCCTCCAAGACCTGCACTGAGAGGAATGAAGGTGTAGAATTAGGTGTGTCACAGCCAAGTACTTGCGGGCAACCTGCTATCAGTACACCGACATTAGATTGTACCAGGCAAATTTCCCTGCCCCAGCTGCGTACCACCGAAAGAAGTTCACTCCCAGCCATCCACATGCCCAGCGGTTGAATGCTAGCTTGGCTAAATTGCTAGAACTTCAACTGCTGCCTTTTCAGTTGGTAGACTCTGCCCCCTTCCGTGAATTTGTGGAATGTGCGGTTCCTCAGTGGCAGGTTCCCAAACGCCACTTTTTCTCATGGAAGGCGATTCCGGCTCTCTACCGGCATGTGGAAGGCAATGTCTTGGCCTCGCTGGACAGGGCGGTCAGCGGTAAGGTGCATATTATCGCTGACTCGTGGTCCAGCAGGCATGGACAGGGACGTTACCTAAGTTTCACGGCGCATTGGGTGACTCTTCTGGCAGCTGGGAAGGATGCAGGACAAGGTGCAGTAGTGTTGGAGGCTGTTCCGCCACCACGCCTCCAAAATGCTACCACTGGTGATTCTGACACACCTCTCTACTCCACCCCCTCCTCTTCTTCTTCCTCCATGGCCTCTTCCTGTGCTTTGTCCTCGGAACCAGCGGTGCTCTGTAGGCGTTCAAGGGGCTACGCAAGTACTTAGGCCAAAAGATGCCATGCGGTGCTTGAGCTGGTGTGCTTGGGGGACAGGAGCCACACTGGGGCAGAGATTCTGCCAGCTCTGCAGGGGCAGGCTCAGAGGTGGTTGATGCCACGCCAGCTTAAGGCAGGAATGGTGGTTTGCGACAATGGCATCAACCTCCTCTCTGCCCTCCGACAGGGACAACCGACCCATGTGCCCTGTTTGGCTCACATCCTTAACTTGGTGGTGCAGCGGTTCTTGGGCAGGTACCCGGGCTTACAGGATGTGCTGAGGCAGGCCAGAAAAGTCTGTGAGCATTTCCGCCGGTCATATAATGCCAGTGCTCGGCTGTCTGACCTCCAAAAGGAATTTAACCTGCCCAAGAACCGCCTAATCTGTGACATGCCCACCAGGTGGAACTCAACGTTGGCCATGCTGCAGCAGCTGCACATGAAGCAGAGGGCCATTAATGAGTACCTGTGCGACTATGGCACCAGGACAGGGTCAAGGAAGCTTGTTTTTTTTTCCCCACGCCAGTGGGCCATGATCAGGGATGCATGCACTGTCCTGTCACCATTTGAGGAGGCCACGAGGATGGTGAGCAGTGACAGTGCTTGCATCAGTAACACTTTCCACCTTGTCCACCTGTTGGAGCACACGCTGCGTGGAATAATGGACAGGGCACTTGAGGCAGAACAGAGTCAGGAAGAGGAGGACTTCCATAGCTCTCAAGGCCCCCTTTATCCAGACAGTGTTCCTGCATGCCTGCCTATCACACAGGAAGAGGACGAGGAGGAGGATTGTGTCAGCATGGAGGTGGAGCCTGGCACTCAGCATCAGCAGCAGTCTTTAAGGGATCACTTACAGACCCAAGAAACCCATGGACTTGTACGTGGCTGGGAGGAGGTGGCTGCGGATCATGTCGTCCTTAGTGACCCAGAGGACTCCGGACCGAATGCCTCAGCAAACCTACGCTGCATGGCCTCCCTGATCCTGCAAAGCCTGCGGAAGGATCCTCGTATTCATGGTATAAAGGAGAGGGATCAATACTGGCTAGCAACCCTCCTTGATCCACGTTACAAGGGTAAGGTTGCGGACCTTATTTTGCCGTCGCAGAGCAAGCAGAGGATGAAACATCTTCAGGAGGCCTTGCATAAAGGTCTGGGCAATGCATTCCCAGAGACTGGGAGGTTACAAACTCCTGTTCCTGGACAACGTGTTGCTGAGGCTTCGGTCAGTCAAAGAAGGAGCGGTGGAGAAGGTGGCCGTCTGACCGATGCGTTCAGACAATTTTTTAGTCCGCAGTCCCAAGGTATGATCAGTTCCAGCAACCATCGCCAGCGTCTGTTTTACATGGTGCAGGAATACCTAGGGGCAAGATCTGACTTGGACACCTTTCTCATCGAAAATCCTCTGGGTTACTGGGTCTTGAGGATGGATCACTGGCCAGAGCTTGCACAGTATGCAATTGAGCTACTGGCCTGTCCTGCATCCAGCGTTCTTTCGGAACGCACATTCAGTGCTGCTGAAGGCTTTGTAACTGATCACAGGGTGCGCCTGTCCACCGCCTCAGTCGATCGACTGACGTTCATAAAAATGAATCAGTCTTGGACCACCAGATACCAAGCACCTGATACTGATGTAACCGAATAATTTTTTTTGAAATGTCAGATCCCTTCAAGACTGCCTATGCTGATGCTGAGTGACTATCTTGTTATGCTCAGTGACTATCCTCTTCCTCCTCAATGATCATGCTGATAGCTTGTAAGAATATTTTTGGTTCTGGGTGCCGCCACCAGTGGCTAAGGCCTAATTTTTCAGCCCTTGTTTAACAGGAGAGCATGTAATTACAATTTTTGATGCAATATTTTGCAAGGAGGATTTGTTGCTGCGCTCAACTAGAGTATTTGTGAGGGGTTGCAGTGTTGTGGCACCAGCACCAGTGCCTAAGGCCCCATTTTCAGCCCCTGTTTAACAGGGGCGTGTAATTACAATTTTTAAACAATATTTTGCAGGAGGGCTCGTTCCTGTGCTCTAACTAGAGTATCTGTGAGGGGTTGCAGTGTTGTGGCACCAGTGCCTAAGGCCCAATTTTTCTGCCCCTGTTCAACAGGGATATGTAATTACAATTCTTGATCTAATATTTCACAGCAGGGCCCGTTCCTGTGCCCACCAAGAGTAACTGTGAGGGCTTACAGTGTTGTGGCAACACCAACACCTAAGGCCCCAATTTCTGCAGGGTATATAGGGCAGGCCCCTACTTTCAAACATCCAACTTACAAACGACTCCTACTTGCAAACGGAAGGAGACAACAGGAAGTGAGAGGAAATCTACCCCTAGGAAGGGAAATTCTCTCCTGTAAGAGTTAATACTGATGCTTTATCACCAATCCTTGTTTCACTAAAAACCCCAAATTATCAAAAAACATTTGTCATTGGGACAGAGAGTGAGGTGAAATCTTCTGAAGAGGTGCACAGACAGCAAAACAAATGTTACAGGGGTGATAACCCTTCCCTATTTTTTCCAAAAAGCTTAAAATTGATTTTTTGGCTCGAGCTACACTTTAAAAATGTACCAGTTCAAAATTACAAACAGATTCTACTTAACAACAAACCTACAGTCCCTGTCTTGTTTGCACCGCCTGTATACTGCTGTTCAGAGTATATAGGGCCTGGGGGCCCCACACCTTTCCTTTTTTTAATTTGGGTGCGGGGTTCCCCTTAATATCCATACAAGACCCAAAGGGCCTGGTAATGAACTGGGGGGTACTCATGCCATTTGTCTCACTGATTTTCATCCATATTGCCAGGACCCGACATTACATTAAAGCCGCAAGCAGTTATAAATGACTTTTATTCCTTCAAAAATGTAATTTTGTGCAGGGACTGTTCTAAGCACAGGAAACACGCGCCACTTTACAAGCATACTATAGACACCCGCCAGGTATGATATTTAAAGGAATATTTCACTTTTTTTTTTTTTTTACTTTAAGCATCATTAAAATCACTGCTCCCGAAAAAATGGCCGTTTTTAAAACTTTTTTTTGCATTGATACATGTCCCCTGGGGCAGGACCCGGGTCCCCAAACCCTTTTTAGGACAATACCATGCAAATTAGCCTTTAAAATTAGCACTTTTGATTTCAAGCGTTCAAGTCCCATATACTTCAATGGGGTTCTAAAGTTTGGGCAAATTTTCGCAGGTTCTGGTGCGAACCGAACCGGGGGGTGTTCAGCTCATCCCTAGATACAAGTCACATAATAACAATGAACAGACAAGAGATGGGACAATCTCTGAAGTTCTAAAATAGACCTGTACGCATACCACCTCTGGCGGAAGCTTCCGCCAGAGGTTAGAGGTTCTTAATTCTCGAGTCATGGCAACCCCCAGGGAAGGCGGAAGGAGCAGGGGGGTCCTCCCCTTGGCACCCCTATTGGGAACTTACTGTGCCAGGCAGTGGGACACCCCCCCCCCCAGGGAGGGCCCCCTCACAAAATATTTTGAATGCTAGGGAATAGCCCTAGTGTAATCCCAGTAGAAATTGTGTAGGATACCAGAGTGGGAAAGAGGCAGGAAAGCTAGAGATAAGAAGGAAATAGAATAGAGTGTGGGGGAATAGAGGTAAAGAGGTAGAATCATTCACCAGAACATTGGGTTAAACTTTGGGGGGGTGTAATACCCGGGGTGATTCAGATTCTCATAAATAGGGCCCAAGGTTCCCAGGTAATTTCGAACTTGTGTGCTGAGTCTGAAAGGATACTAGCCAGTTTTTCTTGGGCCATAATCCATAAGACTTTCCATTTGACCGCCTTTATTGAGACTGAGGGTTGCTTCAAGGCCTTAGCTAGGGTTAGTTTGGCCCCTAACAACATGAAGTGTTGTTAGGAGCCAAACTGGTTACATCTGGAGATCCTTGGAATATATGAATTCAGTAGAGCGTCCTCTGGGGACCTGGGGATCTCGCAGCTCGTGACCTTTTTAATAAGGTTAAAGATCTTTCTGCAGAAAAACCTGATTTTAGGGCACTCCCATCAGATATGGGCTAACGTGCCCAAAATTTGGCACGGCCTAAAACATAGGGGATCCGCTGAGGGATAAATTGTGGCTAGTGTGGTGGGGGTCATGTACCATCTAGTCATGACCTTTATGTTTTCTTCCATTAGGGATGTGTTGAGAATGCCCTTAAATGAAGTAGACAGGGTGGAGTGCCAGGTCTCCAGGTTCCACTGAAATTGGAGGTCATCCTCTGAGGCTAACATATATGGGGATTTACTTGATGGCTTGGAGAGTGACGCATAGATGACTGAAATCCTGCCCCTCTGCTCCATGGCTTGACCACACCACAGCTCAAAGGGTGTGAATTTGGGGGGTTCAGGTTTATCTTTCCAGATGCTGTGTAGAAAGTGCGAGATTTGACTGTATTGGAAATGTTCCGATTGTGGAAGATCTCATTTGCTGACATAATGGGCTAGGGAGATGGGGCCCCTAGGTGTAAAATATTGTCCTATATGGTACAGCCCTTACCCAGCCACCACTGGAAGGCTTTAATATCGAGCCCTGGAGATAAATTTGGATTACGAAACAAATGTGACAGGGGATTCATTACTGAAATGAGGTGTGGTTCCTATCTTAATGTGTCCCACAAAGAAAAGGAGTGAGAGAGTGTAGGGGCTAGGATTGGTGGACGGTTTCAGGGTGGGTTCCAGAGGAGAAAGTCCAGCGTGTAGTGTGGTACAGCCTGGCGCTCCATCTGAACCCAATCAGGTTTTTCCCTGTATGTATAGATTGTGGAGAGTTGGGCTAATCTGAAGGCTTGGTAGTATCTGTATAGGTGAGGGAGACTCAGTCCGCCTTGTTTACGGGGGAGGTATAGGGCTTGTTGTCGAATCCTATATCCAGATGTTCCCCAGAAAAACGTAAGTATTTTGCTCTGAAAGGACCTAAGGTGGTCTCTCCTTATTGGGATGGGGAGGGAGCGGAACAGGTAGAGTATTCTAGGGAGCATTGTCATTTTGATGGCATTTATTCTCCCTAACCAGGAGAGGTTTTGTTTGGACCAGGACTTTAGATCTTGTTCTAGTATGTGGTACATAGGGGGGTAATTTCTGGTATATAACGTGTCAAATTTGGAGGTAAGGGAAATACCCAAATAGTTGATGGAAGAGTCGTTCCAGTCAAATTTGAAGTTTTGTTTCAGCAATGATACCGTCTCTGGGGCGAGAGAGATGTTTAGGGCTTGGGATTTGTTATAGTTGACATGAAGGACAGAGATGTTCCCAAAGGAGGT
Organism: Lithobates septentrionalis; assembly: GCA_037952835.1. NCBI lineage: Eukaryota > Metazoa > Chordata > Amphibia > Anura > Ranidae > Lithobates > Lithobates septentrionalis. Next base: position 11,599,415 of record JBBDGP010000004.1, on the reverse strand, counting down.
AAGGGTACTACAAAGGTTGGGTAAGGTGGTTAAAGGCGAGGTGATGAATAAAATTAGATTGTCAGCGAAGAGGCCGCATTTGTGGACCTGAGGGCCACAAGACACTCCTTTGATATCAGGATTTTCACGTATTGCTATTGCTAGGGTCTCTATGGCTATAGCGAAAATCAGTGGTGATAGCGGGCAGCCTTGTCTTGTGCCTCTAGCAATGTGAATGGGGGAGGAATAATAGCCTTGTAGACGTATTAGTGCTTTGGGAGAGGAGTATAGGGCTCTCATGATGCCTAGGAAGCGGTGACCAAAGCCCCAATGCTCCAACAGGGTTAAGATATATGGTCAGGACACTGAGTCAAATGCTTTCTGTATATCGAGGTAAAGCAGTAATCCCTGTTGTTTAGCGCCCCAGGCCAATTGGATTTGAGGACGGAAATTGTATTTATGGCCCTTCTGGTTTAGTCTGGGCCTTGTCTCCCTGGAATGAAACCCACCTGATCCTTGTGGATGTAAGAACTTATGAAAAAAGCTAGTCAGTTTGCTAGGATTTTGGTGAGGATTTTCAGGTCGTTGTTTATGAATGATATTGGTCGATAATTACCTACCTCCTCTGGGTTCTTGTCAGGTTTTGGGATAACAGTGATGAAAGATGTATTTAGGTCGGAGCTAAGGGGGTCACTTTGGCATTGAAGAATTTGGCCATGTATGGGGCTAGGGTATCAGCAAAAGCTTTGTAATATGGGACCAACAGTCTGCCTGGGACAGGGGCGGAGCCCCTTTTTAGATGTCTAATGACCTCCAAAATTTCCTCTACCGTGATAGATTTTTCCATAATGGTTTTATGCTGATCTGAGAGTGAGGGGATGGGGAGGGTTTTGAGGAATTGAGATATGTTGTGTTGATTACCCTTCGAAGTGGGGCTATAAAGTTTATCATAGAAGTCTCTGAAAGCTACCATGATTTTGGTGGGATCAGATGTTGTTGGTTGACCATGTGTCAGGATCTTGGGAAGAGAGTGGATCCTCTGCCTGGGGGACAGTTTGGAAGCCAGCATTGGACCAAGTTTGTCCTTCTGGGTATAGAATTTAGCGCCACTCCAGTTATTTTGCTTCTCTGCTCGAACTGTGAGAGCCAGGTTCATCTCCAATCTGGCTGCATCTATTTGAGACGTAGGAACCCCTGAGGGATCCCTTTTGTGTCTCGCCCTTAGAGACGAGTACACCTGTTCCAAGTGAGCCTTATATACCATTCTTTCTCTTTTAATTGGAGTAGCGATTTGGATTAGCTTCCCCCTTATGGTGACTTTATGGGCAGCCCACAACATCTCCGCTGAGATGTTACCTGTCTCATTCAGGTTAAAATATTCTAGTAGGACTTTGTCCGATAAAATGGATTCATTTAGCCTCCACTGAGTGTATTTGGGGTGTTGAGTTTTTTTAAAGAGTAATACGGTCACTATAGAATGGTCTGAAAGTGTTGTGTCAATAATTTTGGAGCTAGAGACATGGGGGAGATATTGTGTGGCCATTAGGATGTGGTCTATCCTAGCATAGGACTGGTAGGGACTAGAGAAATGAGTGTAATCCCTCTTCGATGGGTTCTTCTCTCACTAGACATCTGCCAGGACTTCTGCATAAACTAGTCTAGCTATTTTGAGGCTAGCCCTGGTAGGACGGGTTAGGAGGGCTTTGGACAGATTGGACTTAACCATTCCCTGGTTGAATGTTATTTTTGAGTCTCCTCCTAAAATGGGAGTCCCCTCCAAGAGGTGGTTCAATTTATCCCACATCGATTCAAAAAATTTAAATTGGCCTTTGTTGGGGGCGTAGTATGAGATAAAGAAGTATAAATGGCCTTCTATGGACCCTTTGACTAGAATAAATCTGCCTTCCGGGTCTTTATAATCTGTCTGCCAGGTGAAGTTACAAGCCTTGGAGAATAGTATAGCGACCCCTTTAGTCTTTCCCTCTGCCTTCGCCAAGTAAAACAGGGGGTATTAATGGTGGAGAAATTTAGGGCTGTACCATTGAGGGAAATTTATTTCCTGTACCATAATAATGTCCAGCTTGAGGGATTTGTATTTATCGAAGATCTTTCTCCTCTTGAGAGGGGAATTCAAGCCCTGAGCGTTATGTGTAGCTAAATTGAGTGTGGGAGCATTAGCCATGGAGCAGAAGAAGAAGGATGCTGTCACACACTACGTCACCTACCTTGGGGGGCCTTGTACCAACTACACGTGGAGGGGAGCCGACCAAGCAGGACCATTAGAGACTTGGAAATCTTGAGTTGAACCTGGTGAGTGACTGAAGAAAAAACGTGTTAATTTCATTAAGGCAGAGAGGAGGAAAGGGGAAAAGGTGATAGGAAAGAAAGACAGAGTGAGGCAGAAAGTAAAGAGAGACGAAGAGGCTAAACAAAGCATCTTCATATGGTTTAGGCCAGAGTCCTGGGGAAAAAACAACCCCAGGAGCTTTCACCAAACAAGTGGCATTTGGTCCACTATGAGCAGACAAACTATCCCTCAGAGACAAAAAGAGTCTGCAGAATAGGTGGAGGCACATGTCCAGCACCCAGAACTTAGGCACCCTTTAAAACATTAAAAAAAAAAAATGTTTGTTTTTGAAAAATTTTAACACAGAGAGAATAAAACCTGTGGGCAGGTATTGTTATGAGCCCAAGGGAGATCTTAGTAGTCGGATCCCCTCTGCCTCCCTCTTTAGTGGGGAGGGGGAAGGAGATCCCGAGGTGTTACTTAGCTTTTTGTGGAGGCAGAAGAGAACTCGTAGTTTAAAGAGTCACGTATGCTTTCTAAAGCAAAGGTGTGCATGGGGCCTGCTAATAGCCCATGTACTAAATGTTATGGTGAAAACAGATCTCCCAAAAAAAATTAAATAAAAAAGAAAAGAAAAAAAGAAAAAGAAAAACAGAGTCCAGGATAGGCTAGAGTCCAGACCTCGGGACTAACGAGGAAAGAATTTAAAACCAAAGACAGAACTATTGCTGGTAAAATTAAAAAATTAAAATAAAAATATATAGAGGACCTTTGGAGCAAGAGCCCCACTCAGAAGGGTATAATGTACCTGGTCACCTCGACCTTAAGGAGGTGTGGAAGAAAGAGAAGGTTGCAGAGGTTGATTCATCGCTTCAGGTCAGGCTGTTGTCCTTTGTTCTCTTGGTCTTCGGCTTGATCCACAGGGGGGTCAGAAGACTCGTAGGAGATTACTGTTTTTCGGCGTTGAGAGTGTAGTTAGACATGTCCATGTCCACTTCCAGCGAGATGAGCTTCAGGGAGAGGAGGATTTTCTCTCCCTCCTGAAGACTGGAGAAGGAATACTGCTTGCTCTTGAAGGAGAATTTGACAGCGAATGGGAAGGCCCACCAGTACTTAATGTCCTTTTGGGAAAGGACTGAGAGTTGGGGTTTCAAGGCCCATTTACTCTGGATTGTAGAGGGGGATAGGTCCGCAAAGATGAGAATTGGGTGACCTCGACATGTAATCTGTTTCATCGCTCTGGATTGCTTCATTATCTCCTCCTTGACCGAATAAAAGTGAGGGTTAGCAATGATTTCCCTAGGGGAACCAGCCTTTCGTGGAGGTCCCAGGGCTTGGTGCACTCTGTCCAATTCCAGAAGGTGCTGTGGGATGTTAGGGATTAAGGTTTTGATAATCTCCTGGGTAGCCTGGGGAACATCCGCAATGGACTCTGGGAGGTCTCTAAAGTTGTATCTTCTGGATCCGATTTCAAGTTCGTTGATCCTAGAAATGGCTGAATCTAGCCTGTCTTGAATTGTCTGAATATGGTCTGAGTTCTGATTGGTGGCTGCCACTGTCATGTCCAGTTTGTTCTCAATGGCTTCCATCCTGGAACCCAGGTTTTGATAGTCTGCTTTAATGTCTCCTGTTATGTTTGCTGCTGTGGAGGCCAGGCCCTTCTCAAGTAATTCAGGTAGTTTCAGGAACAGATCTCCTGGCTGGAAGTACATGTCCTGTGTAGGGGTGGTAGAAACTGAGGCTCCCTGGTGTAAATGGAGTGGAGGCCCGGCAGGAGAAAAGTCACTGTCTAGTAGTGATTCCATACCTCTCAACTTTTGAACTTCAGAATGAGGGACACTTGAGGAAGGAAGTAACCTCGCATAGCGTGCTGTGGCAAATGCGTGGTCATACTTCTGACAGAGGGAGGAGCTCAAGGGTGCAGGGTTCTGGGATGAGCTATGTGCAGAATGCAGGGTTCTGACATGTGCTATATACAAAGTGTAGGGTTGTAGGATGAGCTATATACATAGTGCAGGGTTCTGGGATGAGCTATGTACAGAGTGCAGGGTTGTAGGATGAACTATATACAGAGTGCAGGGTTGTAGGATGAGCTATATACAGAGTGAAGGGTTGTAGGAAGAACTATATACAGAGTGCAGGGTTTTGGCATGAGCTGCGTACAGAGTGCAGGGTTCTGGGATGAGCTGCGTACAGAGTGCAGGGTTCTGGGATGAGCTGCGTACAGAGTGCAGGGTTCTGGGATGAGCTATGTACAGAGTGCAGGGTTCTGGGATGAGCTATATGCAGAGTGCAGGGTTCTGGGATGAGCTGCATGCAGAGTGCAAGGTTTTGGGATGAACTATGTACAGAGTGCAGGGTTCTGGGATGAGCTGTGTACAGAGTGCAGGGTTCTGGGATGAGCTATGTACAGAGTGCACGGTTCTGGGATGAGCTATGTACAGAGTGCAGGGTTCTGGGATGAGCTATGTACAGAGTGCAGGGTTCTGGGATGAGCTATGTACAGAGTGCAGGGTTCTGGGATGAGCTGCATGCAGAGTGCAGGGTTCTGGGATAAGCTGCATGCAGAGTGCAGGGTTCTGGGATGAGCTATATACAGAGTGCAGGGTTCTGGGATGAGCTATATACAGAGTGCAGGGTTCTGGGATGAGCTATATACAGAGTGCAGGGTTCTGGGATGAGCTATGTACAGAGTGCAGGGTTCTGGGATGAGCTATGTACAGAGTGCAGGGTTCTGGCATGAGCTATGTACAGAGCGCAGGCTTCTGGGATGAGCTGCGTACTGAGTGCAGGGTTCTGGAATGATCTATGTACTGAGTGCAGGGTTCCGAGATGAGCTATATACAGGGTGCAGGGTTCTGGGATGAGCTATATACGGGGTGCAGGGTACTGGGATGAGCTTTATACAGGCAGCAGCAGAGGCGTAATCATAATTAGAACCTTCAGGGCCCTGGTGCAAGAAACCATGAAGGACCCCCCGACCTCCGGCCTGGACATGGTCAATAGAGCAGTGGACATGGTCAGTAGAGCAGTGGTCATGGACAGTAGAGCAGTGGACATGGTCAGTAGGGCAGTAGATTTTGTCAGTAGGGCAGTGGACGTGGTCAGTAGGGCAGTGGACATGGTCAGTAGGGCAGTGGACATGGTCAGTAGGGCAGTGGACATGGTCAGTAGGGCAGTGGACGTGGTCAGTAGAGCAGTATACATGGCCAGTAGAGCAGTGGACATAATCAGTAGCGCAGTGGACGGGATCAGTAGTTTTTAATTTTTGTTATTTGATTGTTTTATTATTTTTTACCATTATATTTTATTTTACAATTTTATTTTTTACAGATTTTTTTTACAGTTTTTGATGGGAGGGGGTGGCAGTGAAGCGCAGTATGAAGGAAGGGGTGGCAGTGGAGGGCAGTAGGATGGGAGGGGAGGTAGGGGAGGGCAGTATAATGAGAGGGGAGGCAGTGGAGGGCAGTATGATGGGGTGGAGGGCAGTGTGATGGGAGGGGAGGTAGTGGAGGGCAGTATGATGGGAGGGGAGGCAGTGGAGGGCAGTATGATGGGAGGGGTGGTAGTGGAGGGCAGTATGATGGAAGGGGTGGCAGTGGAGGGCAGTATGAAGGAAGGGGTGGCAGTGGAGGGCAGTATGATGGGAGAGGAGGTAGTGGAGGGCAGTGTGATGGGAGGGGTGGCAGTGGAGGGCAGTATGATGGAAGGAGTGGCAATTGAGGGCAGTATGATGGGAGAAGTGGTAGTTGAGGGCAGTTTGATTGGAGGGGTGGCAGTGGAGGGCAGTATGATGAGAGCGGTGGCAGTGGAGGGTAGTATGATGGGAGGGGTGGCAGTGGAGGGCAGTAGGATGGGATGGGAGGTAGGGGAGGGCAGTATGATGGGAGGGGTGGCAGTGGAGGGCAGTAGGATGGGATGGGAGGTAGGGGAGGGCAGTATAATGGGAGGGGAGGCAGTGGAGGGCAGTAAGATGGGGTGGAGGGCAGTATGATGGGAGGGGAGGTAGTGGAGGGCAGTATGATGGGAGGGGTGGCGGTGGAGGGCAGTACGATGGAAGGGGGGGGCAATTGAGGGCAGTATGATGGGAGGGGTGGCAGTGGAGGGCAGTATGATGGAAGGGGTGGCAGTGGAGGGCAGTATGATGGAAGGGGTGGCAGTGGAGGGCAGTATGATGGAAGGGGTTGCAGTGGAGGGCAGTAGGATGGGAGGGGAGGTAGGGGAGGGCAGTATAATGGGAGGGGAGGCAGTGGAGGGCAGAATGATGGGAGGGGTGGCAGTGGAGGGCAGTATGATGGAAGGGGTGGCAATTGAGGGCAGTATGATGGGAGGGTGGCAGTGGAGGGCAGTATGATGGAAGGAGTGGCAGTGGAGGGCAGTATGATGGGAGGGGAGGTAGTGGAGGGCAGTATGATAGAAGGGGTGGCAGTTGAGGGCAGTATGATGGGAGGGGTGGTAGTGGAGGGCAGTTTGATTGAAGGTGGGGAAGAGGGATGGAGTGACATGGGGTGTCTCAGGGAGCCCTGACCAATCCCCAAAAAGGATTGGCAAGGGGCAGGCTTACTTGATATACCCAGGGTCAGCCTACTGGGAGGAGTTTTTGTCAGGTGGAAGAACTGAGAGATGGAGTGTTAGGCTGTCGGGGGGGCCTTTGAGGGAGCCCCCCTGTCTGGGGGGGGTGACCTTGGGCCAGGGGCTCGGAGCTGGATGGGAACCCCTCCATGCAACCCAAGTTAGGGGTGTCCTGAACAGGAGCAGAAGAGGACAGTGGGGAACACTGCCGGGCAAATCTTCAGGAAGGATTTACCTGTTTTTCGGCGAATAACAGGCACAGTTGGGAGATCTGGGAGAGGCATGCCAGGAGTGGATGTAGAGCCAGAGGGAGAGACTGTGATGTTACTGGCGTTGAAGTCGGGCTGTTGTAGCCAGGAGGGCTGGCAGAGTTCGAACAGGACTGACTGGAACCAGTAGTCCACCTAGATACAGCTAGCACAAAAGGACATTTTTTCTTGCTATTGGTTGCTACACCGAAGGGGACCACGGTCCCCTGCCAGCAAATGGCGAATCCACAAAGTTGACCTAATTCAGAGTTGGGCCTAACCATGTGCTAGCTGTGATAGAAACCAAGTATTGAACAGGAGAGGAAGTAACAGTTCATCAAGAAGCGTTGTGCTGGAGGAGTCTGGGGCTTTAGAGACTGTGAATAGAGGTTCCAATCTACATTTCGTTGATTAAATAGTATTGATCTGGGCATACCATATTCCCTTTACCCCATCCAAGTTCAATTCCTCAATAAAACAACAAAAACAAGCTGATGGACTGTTCATTGTCTAGTGGAGAGTGACTGGAAGTGAATGCCAGGCTGGGCAGGGTGACAGGTGGAACTACTACACTCAGTTGCCCCACTGGGGTACCGCTACATAGTGAAGTTCTTTTTAATGTTAAATAGCTTAAGGTTAGTGATTCCCAATACCTACCTTTACACCTTTTCTCGGTTCACTGTTGTATCTCTCCTCTATCAGCTTCATATCTTCCTGGAACTTCTGGTACCCACCCGGTTTGTTGGAGTACAAGTCTTGTCGCAGGGCTTCCTCAAGCTCTCTAGAATGTTTTTTGATGAGCTGATCACAGTAATTGTGAGAGGCTACTTCATTCTTCTTAGAAAATTCTCTCTTTTTCTCTTTTGTATTCCGCTGTTTGGGAGTAAAGCAGTGAGAGGTGAGGATAGTGGGTCATATGATTTTTAAAATGCAGTAAGCATCTACTCCCGGTGGAATAAAATGGATCACCAGTGCCAGTGACAGTTCTGGATGACTACTTCAGGGAACCAAAGAATACATTGTTGTACAGCATTTTACTCAATTTTTACCTTATTTATTGTATATTTAAAACCAAAATATTTTTTTATTTTCTTTTAGGGACTTGTCAATGAAACAACTGTCTCATTGTAAGACTTTTCTTGATGTCCTGGTGACTATTTTTAAACCCTTTGCTGTCTAGGGAAATTTTTTAATTTTTCTGTAAACATGTTAAATTCAGCAAAAAGAATTTTAGTGAACACAAACAATATATAATATAATATAATTTCTTGCTCCTGATGATAGGCACAAAGACCTTGAAACGCGTAGAGCCAACAACAACCTAGTGTATACAACGATGCATCTGTTCAGGCCGCTCCAATACAATTGTTTTTCCCTTTTTTCAAATTTTATTTTTGATTTCCTAACCTGCATATTTATCAATCTAATCATGTAATCATGTTCTAAATATTTTTTTATATTTCATATCATGTATTGATTCCTTGTTGGAATATGTATTTATGTATATTTTTCTGGCTTCAATGAATTGTAAAGTTATACAAATGGTTATATATAGCAAAATGCATTGAATTATTTGAACATAAAAACTTTATGATAATCTGAATTAAAAGCTAATTTTTTTCATTTTATTACTGCTCCCGTGTGCTTACATAAAGTCCCGCCATTTGCTCCTTTTTTTTTAATCTACTTGGGATGGAGCGGCCCCCCTATACCTCACTCAAAGTCCCACCAATGCTCTCTCTATATACATAATATAATACCAAGTTTTTGGTAAAATAAAAAAAGATGGGGCTTTGTTAAGCAAAACATACACCAAAAATGTCAAGACTCAAAATTGCTTGGGAATGTAAAATGGCAAAAAGCAAAGGTGCCTAATATATTTAATAGGTAAAAGCTTTTACAGGTTATCAGTTTAGGGTTAGTTTTGAAAGATGGCTCTAGAATTATTGCTCTCATTCTCATATTTGTGTGGATACGTCACATGTGTGCTACAATTGCTGTTTACATATACATATGTGCAAAATGGGGAAATGGGGGTGCTTTTAATTTTTTACAACTATTCTTATTTATTTTATTAAAATTTATTTTTTTTACACTTTTTTCCATTAAACTTCATAGCTATCATAAAGGGGCTAACAAGTCCACTATGTAGGCCAATCAAGTTCCTCCACCCCAAACTCGCTCATCCATGTCTTTATGGACCTTGCTTTGTGCACTGGTGGGCAGTCATGTTGGAACAGGAAGGGGCCATCCCCAAACTGTTCCCACAAAGTTGGGAGCATGAAATTGTCCAATATATCTTGGTATGCTGACGCCTTAAGAGTTCCCTTCACTGGAACTAGAAGGGGTCACACCAAACCCTTGAAAAACAACCACACGCTATAATCCCCCCTCCACCAAATGATGAATTAGAGCAGAGACTACGAGCCAGGCCTTCTCGTGCAACATCAGTGCCTGACCTCACAAATGGACCTCTGGAAGAATGGTCAAACATTCATGATGTTGGACGATGAGGCCTAGCTTGCAGTCTCCGCTCTAATTCATGTTCTATCGGGTTGAGATCAGGACTCTGTGCAGGCCTGTCAAGTTCCTCCACCCCAAACCCACACATCCATGTCTTTATGGACCTTGCTTTGTGCACTGGACCAAATAATTTGATGGAGGGGGGATTATGATGTGGGGTTGTTTTTTAGGGGTTGGGCTTGGCCCCTTAGTTCCAGTGAAGGGAACTCTTAAGGCGTCAGCATACCAAGACATTCTGGACAACTTTATGGGAACAGTTTGGGGATGGCCCCTTCCAGTTCCAACATGACTGCTCACCAGTGCACAAAGCAAGGTCCATAAAGACATGGATGAGCGAGTTTGGGATGGAGGAACTTGACTGGCCTGCACAGAGTCCTGATTTCAACCCGATAGAACACCTTTGGCATGAGTTAAAGCGGAGACTGTGAGCCTTCTCATCCAATATCAGTGCTTGACCTCACAAATGCGCTTTTGGAAGAATGGTCAAACATTCCCATAGATGCACTCCTAAACCTTGTGGACGGCCTTCCCAGAAGAGTTGAAGCTGTTATAGCTGCAAAGGGTGGGCCAACTCAATATTGAACCCTACGGACTCAGACTAGTGTGACAGGAGTCACTTTGGGCGGGGGGCTGGTGGAACCCAGCTTACCTTGGAGAGCAGTGGAAGCTCCTTGTCCAGCTCCTCCAGCCTCTCCTATGTGTAAATTATCCTGTGTCTATTAGTGGCACAGGGTGACCGAGAACCCCAGTTGGGTCTGCCTAACCCAACTCACCGTACAACCACACCGGACTCAGCATTTCCTTTTGACACTGTTGTCCTGGGTTCTGCGTGTGTGGTTTGTGCTAAAGGAATGAAGGAGCTTTTTCACTTTGGACAGTAATATTCCTGAACAATATACCGTATTTATCGGCGTATAACACGCACTTTTTTCCCCTTAAAATCAGGGGAAAGTCGCAGGTGCGTGTTATACGCCGATCCCCTGCGATCCGACCTGTCATATTTTCAAAATCGCCGATCGCGATTTGAAAATGGCGCCGCCGGCGCCGAAATACACAGAGCCGGTCCTCGGCTCTTTCCGGCGGCTGTCGTTCATTTTCGGCTCCACTCGTAGTCCCGAGCGGAGCTATCCGAACCTACTCGGCTAGGTTCGGATAGCTCCGCTCGGGACTACGAGTGGAGCCGAAAATGAACGACAGCCGCCGGAAAGAGCCGAGGACCGGCACTGTGTATTTCGGCGCCGGCGGCGCCATTTTCAAATCGCGATCGGCGATTTTGAAGCCCAGAATGCCTGGGATCACTGGGGGAAGGCTGCACTGGGGAAGGCTGCACTGGGGAAGACTGGACTGGGGAAGGCTGCACTGGGTAAAGCTGCACTGGGGAAGACTGCACTGGGGAAGGCTGCACTGGGGAAGGCTGCACTGGGTAAAGCTGCACTGGGGAAGACTGCACTGGGGAAGGCTGCACTGGGTAAAGCTGCACTGGGGAAGGCTGCACTGGGTAAAGCTGCACTGGGGAAGGCTGCACTGGGTAAAGCTGCACTGGGGAAGTCTGCACTGGGGAAGTCTGCACTGACAAGGCTGCACTGGGGAAGTCTGCACTGGGGAAGGCTGCATTGACAAGGCTGCACTGGGGAAGGCTGCACTGACAAGGCTGCACTGACATGGCTGCACTGACATGGCTGCACTGACAAGGCTGCACTGACAAGGCTGCACTGACATGGCTGCACTGACAAGGCTGCACTGACATGGCTGCACTGACAAGGCTGCACTGACAAGGCTGCAATGATGGGCGTTTAAATGTAAGTTTTTTTTCCCTTCAACTTCCCTCCTAAAAGTTTTTTTTTCCTTAAAATTCTCTCCTAAATTGGGGTGCGTGTTATACGCCGGTGCGTGTTATACGCCGATTAATACGGTACCTCAAGGAATATTTGAAGATACATTTCACCTTTCCAACGGCTGGACTATTGTATGAGCTTGATCTCATAAACTGTTGTAGTCTTTTTACTAGGTTGTTTGAAGTGTGACTGCTGTCCCATGTTCCTAAGTTGCCAGGCAGTCACACTTCTCCCAGCCAGGCTTGTGGAACTATTATCGGCCACCATTGTTAACATGCCGTCTCCTCTTTACTGATTGTATTATGTGTATCTTGCGGGAAGACCGGGGGCAGGGAGGAGAGGGGAGGGGGTATTTCCTCCAACAGCCTCCCTGCTGATAAGGTGGTCTATTGTTGAAATGTTTGAATACCTGTGTATCTCTTATTGCTGATTGGACAGTTTACCCCACCCTAAATCAAAGGAAGGGGGATGTCCCCTGAGTGTTACCTCTGTGTACATGTGTTTGAATCTGATGTTTTTCCAACCTACACTGCTGTCTCGACAAGTGACTGGGTGGGCTAAGGGACCTTGGATCATGCTGATACCGGACAGAGGAAGCATATGCGGCGGACAGACATATCTTGAGTCAGAGGCGGCTGTAGGCTTTGTGAGGCCTTAGGCAAAACTTACACATGAGGCCCCACGGACTGGGACGCTCTGTGATGAGGCCGCTATTCCTCAGGGTGCGGGCAGTATCTGTTTTGTCCGTCAGCTCCTAAGCCACAGAGTCCCAGTGGGGGTAGGTGGAGCCGCCGGCGTCAACTTCAGTGATTGAGAACAGGCAAATTAGGCGGCCGCGAGGCCCCTGTGAGTGCGAGGCCTTAGGCGACCGCCTAATTTGCCTAATTAGAGAGCCGCCTCTGTCTTGAGTACAGGGTCCGTCACAACTGGGATGCCATTAAAGTTTATGTGCGTGTAAAGGCAGATGTCCCAATACTTTTATATATAAAGAAAAATGACTATAAAGAGGAGGCATGCTTACCATAAACTGTCTATGGTAACTAAGTTCAGAGTCATTGAAGGACTTGTTCATGAATATTTGAGTAGCTTCTTCCTCACACTGTGCGCTCAGCTCTATAAACTCCTCGAGTGTCTCTGTGGGAAATTTTCCTCTTTTTCTCATCATCTTCTCATAGTGTTCAGTTGCCTCCTGGACAGCCTCCTTGTTCTCCATCTCCGATACTCTTATCACAGTGTCCTCCATACACACAACACTGGAAGAAGTGATGTCTTCTGTGTACTTATACACTAGTTGCCCCAGTACTATACATGGGATATATGTAAAAGAGAATAAAGGTGCTTAAGCATTACAGCCAAAGAAGACTGGTGGAGATTACGTTGGTGTAAATCTTGATCAATATTATATCAAAAATATCAGTCCTTAGTGGCTCAACCCTCATATAATGCTGCAAAAAAGAAACAGTTGACTAATGCATACATGCTAAAAAGTTTTTTTAATACATGCCCTAAAATATACAAATACGGTATATAGTTTAAGAGCACCCTCATTAAAAAAAATTGAGTTGCACCATTGCAAGCCCCCTGCCACCACAATCTGAAAATCTAGGTGTAATGACACCCCGAGTATGAAAGGGGTTAAAGCCGTTTAGGACATTACATTTGTGAACACAAAGGCAGCTACCGAACCCTCCAATCAGCAGAACAAGAAACCCATACGAATAATTCTCCCCTCCCCCCCAAGTACGAGACGAGGCTCTGTACGGAGGGTCAAACAGGAATCAGACTCCTTTATTAGAACCAGAATACAGTCTTATATACCGTAGAAGAGGAGGTCCCCCCTCCTGATCATATTACTCTAACAATACAACTGTAACCAGAAACAGAATTAACATGAACTAATTAACTAATCCCTTAAAGCAGCTGATGTGACTCTGTGCCCTCCTAAACATTGTATGATTAATCAGGATTTCACTACAGGTCAGACTTCTTGTCACCGAGCCTCACACATTAGTATAAACACAGGACACCTTCTCACAATAGCAGGAGCTAATTACAATTAACAATACAAACAGTGATCTCTCCCCCTCCTCAGCCTACTAGGCAACAAACTATAGTAGGAGAAGACTGTCTGGCTCCTACCCAGTTCTAGAGGCCAATGTGATCAGCTCTCTCAACTAACATGTTGAGTTCAGAATCAAACAAGCCAAGAATAGTCTTTACATATACACTGGGAGATATTGTGGATAAATATTACTATTCCATTTTAAGTAATCCAAGATATATTTTCTCAGTCACCCTGTGCCCAAAAGTGACTCCCGCCACACTAGGCCTAGGCGAGAATGATGTGTACTCTGCTACAGCAGCCTCCGGGGATATCCACATCTCTCCCTCCCTTCCACTCCAGCTCTTCATCCCTCCACCTTCTTCCTTCTATTTCTCCCTTCCCTTCTCTCCATCTCTCTCTCTGTAGGATGATGATGATTACTATTATTATTCCCCTCCATCTTTCCCTCCCTTTACCTCCATCTCCCCCATCCTTTTCTCCCATCTCTCTCTCTTCCCCTCCATATCTTCCTTCCTTCCCCTCTATCTCTCCATCCATTCCCCTCTATCTCTCCATCCATTCCCCTCTATCTCTTTCTTCGTCCACCTCCTTCTCTTCATCTCTCCCTTCCGTCCCCTCCATCTTTTTCCCCCTTCCCTTCTTCTCATCCTTGTTTCACCTCCATCTCTCCCCCCCTTACCCCTCATCCCTTCCACCATTCCCTTCCATCTTTCCCTCCCTTCACTTCCATCTATCCTACCCTTTAATCCCCTCTCTCCCTCTACTCCCCTCCATCAATTCCTCCCTTTACCTCCATGTCTCCCTTCCTTTCCCTCCACCTCTCCCTCAATTTCCTTCCATCTCTTCTCCCTTCACCCCCTTCCCTCCATCTCTCCCTCCCTTCCCCTCCATCTCTCCCTCCTTTCCCCTTCTTCTCTTCCTCTCTTCATCTCTCCATTACTTCCCCATCATCCCTTCCCCCATTCCCCTTCACCTCTCCCTCCATTCTCCTTCATCTCTCCTTTCTTTCCCTTCCTTTCCTCCATTCCCCTCCATTTATCCTTTCCTTCCCCTCCATCTTTTCCGTCCTTCACTTTACCTCCTTCCCTCCATCTCTCCTGTCCTTCACCTTTATCTCTTCCTTCCTTCCCCTCCTTCTCTCCATTTTCCTCTAGGTCATTCTCCCTTCCTCTCTTCCTCCCTTCCCCTCTATCTATCCCTCCCTTCCCATCCATCTATGCATCCCTTCTCCCTCATCTCTCCCTCCATTCTCCTTCATCTCTTTCTCCCTTCACCTCTATTTCTCATTTCCTTTCCCTCCATCGCTTCCCCTCATTCCCTCTATTCCCCTCTATCTCTCCCTCCTTCCTTCCATTCATTTCTATCTCTCACTCCCTTCCCTCCATACCTCTCCTTGCCTCCATCCTTTTCCATTTCTCCCCCATTCCCTCACTCTTCCCTTCTCCCTCCTCATGCCCTCCCTCTCCATCTCTCCTTCTCTACTTTTTTTTTCTTTCTTTATCTTCCCCCTCTCCATCTTGTTGCATCCTTCTCTTTCCTTCCATGTATCTCTCTCCTATTCCCTGTCTGCTGAATTTATTGTTGTCTCTCCCTCTTTCCTTTGCCTCTATACAACTCCTCCCCCCTCTTCCCTTATCCCTCAACCACTCTCTCCTTCAATCTTTCCCCAGCTCTCTGTTCTCCCTGCTTCTTCCCCCTCACTCTGTATCTCACAATCCTTGCTTTATCTCTTTTCCGTCTCTCCCCTCACTTTCTCTTTCCTTCTTCTTCTCCTTCCATTACGCCCCCCCCCCCCACACCACCACCACCACCTTTTTCCTTTCTATCTCTCCAGCTCTATCAATCTCTTTTCCTCCCTGCCTCAATTCATGTATCACTCTTCCTTTGCTCTTCTCTATATAACGTACTTTTCCCTCTCTTCCCTTCTCTATTTCCTTTTTCGTCTCCTTGTCGCCCTGTTTCTCCTCTTCTTCTCCCACTCTTTCTCCGTGTTTTCTTCCTCCGTCTCTACTCTCTTATGGCAGATACACTTACTTTCCCCAGACACGAGTTTGATGTCATCCAAGAGTTTGACTTCAGAATTTTTGTAAATGTAGTCACAGAATTTCTGACACTGATCCACGAAGCTAGAAGCGAGCTCTTCATCTTTCACTGTGTCCATCTTCTGAAGAACCTTTTTATCTCCAGAGGGAAGGTCAAACACAAAACAGTTGCGGGTGCTGAAATACATACGGATGGCATCCCGGCAGCGATTGTACTCTTGTATATTTGAAGTCCCCTCTGTACTCTCCCCTTGAAAGAATTAAATAATAAAAAGGCAAAGAATGTCAGTCATAAAAAGCAATGACATCATAAAGGGAAATTTTTACATAGAAAATGGAAATATATTTCTCTAAAATGAACAGAAATCCCATCTTGTCGTAGGAACATGTAGCCGATTGGAGGATTTCCTTTACCACTTGAAGAATGGCATGTTAAACCCCCTTCTTGTCTAGGGGTCAAGGTTTTAGTGTAACATTTTTCAATTAAAACCGTTTCCCTCAGTTTTTAAATTTAAAACTTTGCAAATAAATAATCTTTCCTCATAAATTTAGAGCAAAATATATTCTGCTACATTTATTATTTGGTAAGAAAAACAAAATCAAAAATTGTAAGTTATTTATTCTGTTTGAAAATTATATAAACTACAAACTATATATATTTGAAATATATTTATTTAATAATCAGATTTACAGAAAAAAAAATGGAAAAAAAAAATAAAAGAAGAGCACATGATCTCTTTTGAACCTCATACACCAAATGTCTCAATGTGGTACAGAGGGAGTTATAACATAACTTGATAATAGGTGACAGAGTATGTAGCCTGGAGAGTGACAAGGAAGAAGTTGGGTCTATCCCCGTTATTTCATGGCATCTTCCTATACATGCTGTAACGACACCCCGAGTATAAAAGGGGTTAAAGTCGTTTAGGACATTCCATTCCCGAACACAAAGGCAGCTACCGAACACTTCAATCAGCCGAACAAGGAACCCATACAAATAATTCTCCCCCAAGTACGAGACGAGGCTCTGTCTTGAGGTTCAAGCAGGAATGAATCTTTATTTTGAGATCTCACACAAATATATACAGCAGGATGAAAATACAACCTGTAAGCAGACACCTAATTAACATGAGCTAATTATCTAATCCTTTAGACAGCCTAGGTGACTCAGAGACATGACCTTTAGGACAGACTTCATGTCTCCTAGCTCACCGACTATACAATACACATTATTATACATCTCAACACAGAACTCCTTCAGACAATTGCAGGGTTAATTAGAACACTGGATGAAAAGACTCTTTAGAAGCTGTGACAAGTCATACTAGACTAATTTACATTATAGCAGACACAGACAGAGACAGGTGGCTGGAATTGACATCAGCATCTCGTCACAGTATGTGTCCCACAGTATGAATCAGTCACTATTTGTAATATGCCAAATACAGGGTCCCCAGAGTCTGTGTCTCTTGGGGGGGATATGGACCCGAATCTAAAGTAACGCCACTTCAAGGGTCCCCAGGCATACAGCTCACAAAGAGCACCGTTCGCCCAAATGCCAGGGCCCATAATTGGTAGGCAAGAGGCTAGCATCCAGTCCCCTCCAAAAGCCTCTATCCCGGCTAGGTCTGTCACACATGCCAACACAATGTTTCTCCAATGCGTTAATTACAAAGATTTTATGTCTTGGATTCCAAAAGGTCTTATTTCTGCAATGTCTTTATTCTATATAGTGACGTACAAGCTGAAATCGTATGCAGAGCACAGCAGTTCCACCTCCATTCTCACCACCCATTCTACCACCAACAACTTGTGAACTATCTAAAGTCCTGTTACTCAGATAAAATTGATTCTTTCAAGCTTTCCATAGTAGGCTGAATTAACAAAAAGCTTTTATTCTGTCTTCAAGATTTACCATTTGTTAAATAATAACTTTATGATCTCTATCAGGAAAGCCCTTGGGGCAAGGACTTTCTGGATGATCCTTTGGTCGACAAGCTTGTTGAAGGCTACCTCAAAGTTCATCAGCTAAAGATCAGTGGGGTATGGATGAAAGCCCAATTTAATCTTTTGTACTGGTCAATCATTCCTTTTCTCATCAATAAAGTAAACCCTCACTTGTCTTCTTGCCCTTAGTGTGGCTTATCATGTCCGAACCTGGTCTACTGCTTTTGGAACTATCCTGATAACTCAATTTTCTCCATTTTCTGGGATCACATTTTTAATTATATCTATTGGGTGACCAACATATCTTCCCCAAGGAGCCACTATTATGTCTCTTCAACTACGGTAAAGGTACTCCCCTCATCTCCCCAAATCCTCCCAGTCGGCCTTCTCAATGGGTTTAAATTTGTCTTCTGACAGCTCATAGAGCAATCTTCAAAGCTATGACAGTTTCTGTTGCTCCATCAGTTGCTACTGTAAAGAAAGAGCTGAAAGTACTAATATATACAGAAAGAATGGATGCAATCATAGAAAACGTTGGTCCAACTAAGCTCTTCTTTACTAGAATGAAGTTGTACTTGGAGTCCTCTTTGAAATGTCCATTTTTGTGTCCACTTTCCAATACATGGACTACTAAGCCTAGGCAAACCTCACAAATTCTCTTGGCAAACTGAAACTTCCGTAGGTGACATATATTGATGCTTAGCCAATATCTCCTCCAACTGAGGATTTTCTGTGGGTTCTTCTAGTATACCTGATATCTTAATCACTTATGTGTTCCTGTGAGCAACACATGTATTTTATCTGTTTACTTTCTTTATACACATGCAATGTTACTGCTGCTTTAGCTTATAATTGAGTCAAGCCTACTAAGGGCGATGACATTGAATCTCACTCTTTTTCTGTTGCTATGGGGGAGCCTATTTGTAGGTCCTTCCCTCTCTGGTGGTCATCCACCTGGTAGGGGGGGGGGGCCTATCAACCTACGGTCTATTATCTATGAACTAATCCACGCCTTCACTATTCCAAGAATTCTGCTAGTTGAGGGTTGAATTTCAATGGTATTTTTTCCCAGATCACCATATGCAATTTTACTTTTCTTCGGTCATTTTTTGGCTGTCAGCTCTTTGATGTTATCATTTGTAATACTGCATGTTGTATAATTGTTATTGGTATTTCCAATGTCATATTTATGGTGTTTACATGCAAGAATACAAAATCCTAACTGAAAATGTGACAACACAACTATTTATCAAACAAAGGTGATTTGAGAAATATATGAACTTCACACAGTATTTTATTGTTTATCTATTTTTTATACCCAGTAATACCCAACCTGCAACAGTATCTCAATTATTACTCACATTCCTGAGGTAGCAGAGCATTCTCCAGGTACTCATCCTCTGTGATCTCCTTTCCATCCAACTCCAGCATCAAGGTGAAATCTCTCACTGCCCAAATGAATGCAGGAAAGTGTCTGGAAAACTGTCCCTCATCATTCTCATTGTCCTTAGATTTTACCTTAATCATTCCAGCCAGCTCCCCCACAAAACTAATTTTGAGTTAAGGATGTACAAGTCATGTTACTTTTTCAAAGGTTCTGTATGTTAATCCTACCACAACAATGGACTAGGGGTGAGCTGAGCTGTCCTCGGTTCAGTTCTAGCAGGGTTAGTGAACATGAAAAATTCATATATACAGTATCTCACAAAAGTGAGTACACCCCTCACATTTTTCTAAATATTTCATTATATCTTTTCATGTGACAACACTGAAGAAATGACACTTTGCTACAATGTAAAGTAGTGAGTGTACAGCTTGTATAACAGTGTAAATTTGCTGTCCCCTCAAAATAACTCAACACACATGATGACATCACGGAGCTGGTGGATGTTAGAGACCTTGCGCTCCTCCACCTTCCGTTTGAGGATGCCCCACAGATGCTCAATAGGGTTTAGGTCTGGAGACATGCTTGGTCAGTCCATCACCTTTACCCTCAACTTCTTTAGCAAGGCAGTGGTCATCTTGGAGGTATGTTTGGGGTCGTTATCTTGTTGGAATGATCTGAATGATCATGCTCTGCTTCAGTATGTCACAGTACATGTTGGCATTCATGGTTCCTTCAATGATCTGTAGCTCCCCAATGCTGGCAGCACTCATGCAGACCTAGACCATGACACTCCCACCACCATGCTTGACTGTAGACAAGACACACTTGTCTTTTTACTCCTCACCTGGTTGCCGTCACACACGCTTGACACCATCTGAACCAAATAAGTTTATCTTGGTCTCATCATACCACAGGACATGGTTCCAGTAATCCATGTCCTTAGTCTGCTTGTCTTCAGCAAACTCTTTGCGAGCTTTCTTGTGCATCATCTTTAGAAGAGGCCTCCTTCTGGGATGACAGCCATGCAGACCAATTTGATTCAGTGTGCGGAGTATGGTTTGAGCACTGACAGGCTGACCTGTCTGAAGCAATGCTGGCAGCACTCATACGTCTATTTCCCAAACACAACCTCTGGATATGATTGTGAGCACGTGCACTCAACCTCTTTGGTCGACCATGGCGAGGCCTGTTCTGAGTGGAACCTGTACTGTTAAACCGTTGTATGGTCTTGGCCACCGGGCTGCAGCTCAGTTTTTAGGGTCTTGGCAATCTTCTTATAGCCTAGTCCATCTTTATGTAGAACAGCAATTCTTTTTTCAGATCCTCAGAGAGTTCCTTGCCATGAGGTGCCATGTTGAACTTACGGTTACCAGTATGAGAGAGTGAGAGCGATAAAACCAAATTTAATACACCTGCTCCCCATTGACACCTGAGACCTTGTAACACTAATGAGTCACATGACATTGGGGAGGGAAAATGGCTAATTGGGCCCAATTTGGACATTCTCACTTGGGGGTGTACTCACTTTTGTTGCCAGCGGTTTAGACATTAATGGCTGTGTGTTGAGTTATTTTGAGGGGACAGCAAATTTACACTGTTATACAATCTCTACACTGACTACTTTACATTGTTGCAAAGTTTCATTTCCTCAGTGTGGTCACTAGGAATGGGCCGAACACCCCCGGGTTCGGTTCGCACCAGAAGATGCGAACAGGCAAAAAATTTGTTCGAACACGCGAACACCGTGTGTTTGGGGACCTGGATCCTGCCCCAGGGGACATGTATCAATGCAAAAAAAGTTTTAAAAACTGCCGTTTTTTTTCAGGAGCAGTGATTTTAATAATGCTTAAAGTGAAACAATAAAAGTGTAATATTCCTTTAAATTTCATACCTGGGGGGTGTCTATAGTACACCTGTAAAGGGGCGCATGTTTCCCATATTTACAACAGTCCGAGAGCAAAATGACATTTCTAAAGGAAAAATGTAATTTAAAAGTACTCCAGCTATGATGAATTGTCGGTCCCGACAATACACATAAAAGTTCATTGATAAAAACTGCATAGGATTCCCCCACAGGGGAACACCGAACCAAAATTTTAAAAAAAAATGCGTGGGGGTCCCCCCAAATTCCATACCAGGCCCTTCAGGTCTGGTATGGATATTAAGGGGAACCCTGCACCAAAATAAAAAAAATGGCGTGGCGTCCCTCTCAAAATCCATACCAGACCCTTCAGGTCTGGTATGGATTTTAAGGGCAACCCCGCGCCAAAATGTAAAAAAAAAATAGCGTGGGGTCCCCCAAAAATCCTTACCAGACCCTTATCCAAGCATGCAACCTGGCAGGCTGCAGGAAAAGAGGGGATGACAAGAGAGTGCCCCCCCTCCTGAACCGTACCAGGCCACATGCCCTCAACATTGGGAGGGTGCCTTGGGGTAGCCCCCAAAGCACCTTGTCCCCATGTTGATGGGGAGAAGGGCCTCATCCCCACAACCCTTGCCCGGTGGTTGTGGGGGTCTGCAGGCAGGGGGCTTATTGGAATCTGGAAGCCCCCTTTAACAAGGGGACCCCAGATCCCTAGGGATGTCCCCTTGCATCAGAGGGGGGCGGGGTCACCCGGCGATATCATCGTGTGGCCCCGCCCTCAGTTATAAAGGAGCTGTCACCTGAGAGCGGCCGGTCATTACGGCGGGTGCCTCCCATGGAGACAGATCGGCGGCGTGCGGCTTTTTTTTTTCTTTTTCTGTCTGTCGGAGCGTGAAAAGAAGAAGAAGACTCCGTGGGACAATTTTTTTTTTTTAATAAAGGACTTGTCCCAAGGCGTGTATTGTGTTTTTTTTTACCATTTGCACACATTTCACATTTTTGTACCCCGTTACCATTTCACACAGCGGGAGGCCAGGATCTGGGGGTCCCCTTGTTAAAGGGGGCTTCCAGATTCCGATAAGCCCCCCGCCCGCAGACCCCCACAACCACCGGGCAAGGGTTGTGGGGATGAGGCCCTTCTCCCCATCAACATGGGGACAAGGTGCTTTGGGGGGCTACCCCAAAGCACCCTCCCAATGTTGAGGGCATGTGGCCTGGTACGGTTCAGGAGGGGGGGCGCTCTCTCATCCCCCCTCTTTTCCTGTGGCCTGCCAGGTTGTTGCTCGGATAAGGTTCTGGTATGGATTTTTGGGGGGGACCCCAACGCCATTTTTTTTTAAATTTTGGTGCGGGGTTCCCCTGTGGGGGAATCCCATGCCGTTTTTATCAATGAACTTTTAAGTGTATTGCCGGACCGACAATTCATTAATAACCGCGAGTATTTTTAAATTACTTTTTTTCCCTTTGAAATGTCATTTTGCTCTCGGACTGTTGTAAACACGGGAAACGCGCGCCACTTTACAGGCATACTATAGACACCCCCCCAGGTATGAAATTTAAAGGAATATTACACTTTTATTGTTTCACTTTAAGCATTATTAAAATCACTGCTCCTGAAAAAAACGGCTGTTTTTAAAACTTTTTTTTTGCATTGACCCGGGTCCCCAAACACTTTTTATGACAATACCATGCATATAAGCCTTTAAAATTATCACTTTTGATTTCTCCTATAGACTTTTAAAGGGTGTTCCGCGGCTTTCTAATATGCCGCAAATACCCCAAATTGTTCGCTATTCGGTGAACGGGTGAACACCCGATGTTCGAGTTGAACTTACGTTTGACTCGAACATTGGGACCATACCTAGTTGTCACATGAAAAGATATAATACAATATTTTCAAAAATGTGAGGGGTGTACTCACTTTTGTGAGATACTGTATATATTGTATCATGTACAGACTGATAGCTATCATATTTTGATTTTACAAGCTGTCACATTTTGGGACACAAAGTCCAATTAGCCTCTGCCCCAGATGATCTACCTTCCAATGTTACTGTCGTTAAATGGCACTGGAATGCAAAGGATACCGGAGCTTCTTAACTGCATCTTCATCAATGGTTCCTCGGCTGTTGTAGACCAAGACACTGCTTAGCAAGACAGACAGACAAAAAATCTTCAGGTCATTTTTTCTATCTCCCTGTAAAACAACAATGTCCTCAGGTTACTTGAAGTTTACTACTCAAGTGTTGAGGTTGATCACAGATATACGGTATGAAAAACTAGAACTCGCACCATGAGAGGGTTTTGGCAATCGGACCTGAAAGCAGCAACACTACTTCTCTTCATAGGGACTTGGCGTTCTTCTCAACTTTTGGGACATACTACTTTTTATAACATAGATAACAGGAAAATCCAATTCTGATGTTTATTAGTTTAAATATTTTGGTGTCTTCTCTATAACTAATAATTCTATACACAAATACAATCAAATACACATATACTGTATATATGAGCTGTTTCACCTGCCAAGGATTTGTATTCTTATTATTCAGGTGCCCGCACCACGCATCACCGTCTGTGGCCTTAGATTTTTTCCTCAGCAGATTACAATACAATACAATACAATACAATACAGCTCAGTCCCCCACCCACTTCAGCCTGCTGATTGGACAATGAAAAAATAAAAGCACCAGATGTGATGATCACTTGACTTCCCTCCAGTCGGCCAGATGGTCAGATTGGCACCACCAACACAGTGCAACATAACCTAACTGACTTGCATTGATAGCCCTTCCTCTCCCAGTCTCAATTATCCCTAATATTCAGGGAATTGCACTGTTGTACTGTATTTATTAAAACATTAATGTAAAACAAATGTATTAATGTGAGTTAGGGACCTTCGTTTTTTAAGTTCCTTGAGGGCAGGGGCTGATGCGAGTGTTTTATAAGTGCAAAATGCTGCTTAAATTGTTGGCGTTATACAAGTACCTGTAATAAAAAAGCAAATAAATCTGTTGAAGTTATTTAATCAAAACTTACTTTATGGACATTCCCCAGACCTTCTGTGTCCAGCAGGACCAAGGTGTGGTCTTTCATTGTGGGATGAGGGACACACCACATCCAGATACCTTTGGTCTTTGCTTGCACAGCGGCACTCAGCTCGAAACCTGAAAGCAGAGGATATTCCTGGATACATACAGTATGTCAGTAGATCTAAAGGCCCATTCGCATTTATGAGTTGCAGTAGCATGGGATGCACAAGTTGCCACAAATCACAGAAACTTGCGATGTCATTCATTATGACATCATACCCAAACAGTGTCACATTACCAGTACCACAACACATACAGTGCCTTCAAAAAGTATTCATACCCCCTGAAGTTTTCCACATTTTGTGATGTTACAACCAAAAATGTAAATGTATTTTATTGGGATTTTATGTGATAGACCAACACAAAGTGGCACATCATTGTGAAGTGGAAGGAAAATGATAAATGCTTTTCAACATGTGTTACAAATAAATATGTGAAAAGTGTGGGGGGTACATTTATATGGCGCCCCCTCTGAGTCAATACTTTGTAGAACCGCCTTTCACTGCAATTACAGCTGCAAGTCTTTTTGGGGATGTCTCTACCAGCTTTGCACATCTAGAGAGGGACATTTTTGCCAATTCTTCTTTGCAGAATAGCTCAAGCTCTGTCAGATTGGATGGAGAGCGTCTGTGAAAAGCAATATTCAAGTCTTTTCATTGTAGCTCTGGTTTTATGTTTAGGGTCGTTGTTCTATGGAAGGTGAACCTCCACCCCAGTCTCAAGTCTTTTGCAGACTCTAACAGGTTTTCTTCTAATGCCCAGTACACACGACCGGTTTTGCCGTCAGAATAAACTCCGAAGGTTTCTCCGATGGAACTCCAACAGAATTCCATTCAAGCGGTCTTGCCTACACACGGTCAAACCAAAGTCCGACCAAAGTCCGACCGTCCAGAATGCGGTGACGTACAACACTCATACTTGCTTCAGAGCATGCGTTGTTTTTGGTCTGTCGGAACAGCATACAGACGATCGGTTTTCTGGATAGGAATTGGTTCCTTTGAAGTGATTGTAAAGTCTCATTGTGTCCAATCAGACACGGAGCTGTCATTCAGCCCCGCCCCCTCTCTCTCCTGAATGACTAACTGATTTTGATAGACAGTCGTGGGGGCCAATGGCACTGCTGTTGTGTCTCAGCCAATCAGGAGGGAGAGTCTCGGATGGCCGAGACACTAGTGGACATCGCTTGACAGAGATGGGGCTCAGGTAAGTATTAGGGTGGCTGCTACACACAGAAGGCGTTTTATCTTAATGCATAGAATGCATTAGGATAAAAAAAAAAACCTTCTGCCTTTACAACTCCTTTAACCATTTTACTGCCACCAATGTACATTGTATGTTGGTGGCAGTGGGAGGTTTTAGACGCACACCTGGCAGCTGCAGCCACTGGGAGTTTGTGTAAATCTTAGAAACCCACTGTGAGATGGAAGTGATCCCACAGCTGTGCAGCTCCCGGATTGCTTCCACACACCTCGGTAACAGCCATCCCCACCATCTGCGGGCCCATCTGTGGGCCCAGGACAAGCATGACCGGTGCTGCCAGGTTACCCATGGAAAATATAAGGTATCAAAGTTTGTTGCCATGTCATGGGCACTCGCAGTTGGCGTGTTGGGTATCTATTTACTCAGCAAAACCTCATCTTTTATATCTTATCAAAAAATGTGGTAACATACAGTCAGGGCTTGGCTCAGCCCTTCCTTCTCTGAGCTGGCCGCTCAGCTGTCGGCTAATTGCCAGCTCCCATCTCTCTCCACAGTTACCCAGCTGTTGTTGATTCTGCTCGTCAGTCCTGCCTACTTAAAGCTGTCCAGCTCACTTGATCTCCGCCTTCACCTCTGTCAACATCAGAGACTTTCTCTTGCGTTCCTGTTGAACACTTGCTCGGCTGAGGTCCCTTCTGGCTCCTGATCCTGCTTGCTGTACTACTACGTTTACCTCTGACTCTCTGACATTGGCTTACCCGATCCGGTTACTGAACTCTGGCTTGTTTTGACCACGCTTTCTCTGTTTACCTATTAATTATTATCATTAAACAAGTGTGATTTAACTGTACTTCTGTCTCAGTCTGATTCATGGTTCCTGATACATACTGCTCAGGTGGACAGGCGGGTGGACCTGTCTAGTGCTTAAAGACTTTTGGTCAGCAGTTTTTCTCCTGATATCCGATGTTACTGATATTGTATGCACTCCAGATCCTAGGTTGGCATTTCTGGGAGTGGGCATTGATGCATGGCCTTCAAATTTTTATACTGTACTCACTCGTTAATAACAGCAACTTTCTATTGATAGAAACTGGAAACAGACTACCCCACCAATGCTTTATACTACAGTCTAAATACTTCTTTAGAATATATGTTTGCCAGAGTTGACCTCACTCAACATAAATTCCAACGCCATTACTCACCATGGTTACTTAATCCTAACATCTATATTACGTGTTAAGTTAGCACTTGACTTTTTATTCTTTGATCCGTAAGCTTTTAATCGAGGACCAACAACTGCTACCCAAAGACTACCAGGGATCTAGAAACTCTTGCACATGCATCTTAAATCGTTATTTATCGCTTAAGACTACATTTTACTGGCACATTCTAGTTTGTCCACATTTTTTTAGCACCGGCTCTATCCACTCCCTTCTCTGCTTTTTCTTCTCTCTTTCTGTTTATCTCTCCCCTTTGCTGCCGTTTACTGTGTACAATTGTAAACCATTATTTGGGATACCAATATTGTTTTGCTCTGAAGGCAATTTGTATTCCATTCATTACAATAACCAGGGCCGTCTTTAGCGCAGGGCAAACGGGGCAGCTGCCCAGGGCCCTGCCATTGCTTGTGGCCCAAAGCAGAGCTCCCCGTTAACCCTGCACGCTGCCCGCAAATGGGCGCTGAATGAAGTGATGTCAGCTGCGGCGGCTCACACGGCGCCCACAGTGCCAGTGCCTTTTTTTTTTAATTTGAGGAGCGGGCCGCGGGTGGGCGGGCCTTGAGCTCAACTGACGCTCTGGCCCCGCCCCTTGCTATACGTGCGGACAGTGCTGCGTACCAGTGATCGGACTCGGAGGAGCGGAGAAGCGGAGGAAGAGTGAGACAGGGCCCTGAGCAGCGCGGATTGGAGAATGCACTGAAGCCTGGTGAGGTGAAAAAACTAAGCAGCAGTGTGGAGAATTTAGCTGAGCTTTCCACGACCAGATAAGGTCTTTTCTCCTCCCCTGGCTCCCACTCCCCCTATCCCCAACCCCATGCCATGGCTTGTGTAATAAAAGAAAGTTAAAAAAAAACTGAGCAGATCTGCAGTCCACTGTCCAGGCTGAGTGAGGCCTCAGAGGAGAGCACACAGCATGATTTACAGGCACATGGCATACTGTATTTAGGCTGCTTTCACACTGAAAGCGCCCGGGCATTGGTGGTAAAGCGCCACTATTTTTAGTGGCGCTTTACCGTAGTTTTTGCTGCGCTTTTCGGCCTCTAGCGAGGCACTTTAAACCCCTGCTAGCGGCTGAAAAAGGGTTAAAAGCACCTGCAAAGCGCCGCTATGGCGGCGCTTTGCCGGCGGTTCAGCGACGCTGCCCATTGATTTCAATGGGCAGGGGCGCTTTAGGAGCGGTGAGTTCGCCGCTCCCAATGCGCTCCAAAGAAGCTGCTGGCAGGACTTTTTCTGACTCCCTGCCAGCGCACCGCTCCAGTGTGAAAGCCCTCGGGGCTTTCACACTGGAGTGAATGGAGCCGCTGTTTCAGGGCACTTTGCAGGCACTATTTTTAGCGCTATAGCGCCTACAAAGCGCCTCAGTGTGAACTGCTTGATGGGCTTATTTTGGGCCTAGCTGGTTCACACGTATGTGTTTTGGACTGCCATGTCTGCGTTTCCTGCAAAAAAAAGGTGCATGCAGCATTTAATAGGCTGCACACACCTATGCACATCAAGCAATGAAATACAGCACTGTCTGTTCATTCTACTTTTGCACCATGTGACTTACCTGCAGTTCCTGCTCCGGCAAACTTGCTGCATTTTTAGC
Organism: Lithobates septentrionalis; assembly: GCA_037952835.1. NCBI lineage: Eukaryota > Metazoa > Chordata > Amphibia > Anura > Ranidae > Lithobates > Lithobates septentrionalis. The sequence goes on along the minus strand of JBBDGP010000004.1, from coordinate 11,571,566 downwards.
TGTTTAGGCCACGATTTTAAAAACACAAATGAATGGGCTGCTGTGCCTGCGCAAATGTGGGCCGCCAAAACACATACATGTGAATGTGTGATGTTACAATGGCTACAATGTAATTGGGGTGCTGTGAGGTGTAAAGGGGCACTATGACATGAACAGGCATGTACTGGCCATCGGGACTACCGGGAGTTTCCCGGTGGGCAGATGGCTCAGTGGGCCGGTTCCATCGGCCGCATAATTTGCCTATTGCATCGTTTCTCAACTGGGGTTTCCCAGTTGTTCTGCGGTGAGGTCCGCGGCGATGTACCCCAATGTACCCTGATGTGCCCCATGTGCTTTGATGTGCCTGATGTGCCCCATGTGCTTTGATGTGCCCCAATGTACCCTGATGTACCCCAATGTACCTTATGTGCCCCAATGTACCCTGATGTGCCCCATGTGCTTTGATGTGCCCCAATGTACACTGATGTGCCATGATGTGCTATGTGCCCCGTGCCCTGATGTGCCCCGTGCCCTGATGTGCCCCGTGCCCTGATGTGCCCCATGCCCTGATGTGCTTTGTGCCCCATGCCCTAATGTGCTGTGCCCCAATGTCGTGTGCCCTGATGTACTGTGACCTGTGCCCTGATGTCCTGTACCCTGATGTGCTGTGTCCTGTACCCTGATGTACTGTGTCCTAATGTGCTGTGTCCTGATGTGCCCTGTACGCTGATGTGCTGGGCTCTGTACCCTGATGTGCTGTGCCCTGATTTGCTATACCCTGATGTGCTGTACCCTGTACCCTGATGTGCTGGGCTCTGTACCCTGATTTGCTGTACCCTGTGCCCTGATGTGCTGGGCTCTGTACCCTGATGTGCTGTGCCCTGATGTGCTATACCCTGATGTGCTGTACCCTGTACCCTGATGTGCTGGGCTCTGTACCCTGATGTGCTGTACCCTGTACCCTGATGTGCTGGGCTCTGTACCCTGATGTGCTGTACCCTGTGCCCTGATGTGCTGTGCCCTGATGTGCCCTGATGTGCCCTGATGTGCTGTGTCATGATGTTCTGTGTCCTGTGCCCTGATGTGCTGTCCCCTGATGTGTTATGCCCTGGGTCGGTCTGGATGAAGTCCAGGGCCACATTTTTGTCCCAGTCCAGCCCTGGACATGAAGGGGACTCTAGTGTAACAGGGGCGCTGTGATGTGTAAAGGTTCACTATAAGGTGGAAATGTCTGCAATGTAATGGGGGCTGTAATATGAAGATGCTGCAATGTAATGGGGGGCTGTGATGTGAAGAGGCTGCAATGTAATGGGGGGCTGTGATGTGAAGAGGCTGCAATGTAATGGGGGGCTGTGATGTGATGAGGCTGCAATGTAATGGGGGGCTGTGATATGAAGAGGCTGCAATGTAATGGGGGGCTGTGATGTGATGAGGCTGCAATGTAATGGGGTGCTGTGATGTGAAGAGGCTGCAATGTAATGGGGGGCTGTGATGTGAAGAGGCTGCAATGTAATGGGGTGCTGTGATGTGAAGAGGCTGCAATGTAATGGGGCGCTGTGATGTGAAGAGGCTGCAATGTAATGGGGCGCTGTGATGTGAAGAGGCTGTAATGTAATGGGGCGCTGTGATGTGAAGAGGCTGTAATGTAATGGGGCGCTGTGATGTGAAGAGGCTGTAATGTAATGGGGCGCTGTGATGTGAAGAGGCTGTAATGTAATGGGGCGCTGTGATGTGAAGAGGCTTTAATGTAATGGGGGCTGTGATGTGAAGAGGCTGCAATGTAATGGGGGGCTGTGACATGAAAAGGAACTGAGGACACCTTGGGACTGCTGTGAAGAGGGTCTGCGAATGTGATGTAAGCACTGCTGAGATGTTATAGTACAAACATGATATTCAGATCTCTGACTAATGAATATTTTAACAACTGGACCTCCATAAATTTTAATTCAAGACCCCTGGTATATACATTATATTCTTAACCAAAAAAAAAAAAAATCATTCTCTTGCTCTCAGCTTCCTCCAAATCTCCCTTTTGTGGATGCTATGATCTGACTTTCTGTTAGAGGATGTATGAGTTCCTTCTTCATGGTCCTACTGTACTATGTGAAGGAATGTAGCCACCCTCTTTTGCTCACTCCTAAGATGGAATATTGGATGGGTAATGGGCATAGAGCAGTGTACATGACTGGAACGTGAGGGGGAAAAAAGAGTGGTTTGGGAGTCTGGCATTTTACTACTGAACGCTACAACATATAAGCATTTATTATAAGGTAATAAGAGACTGCACAGTGCATCATTTATTTTTATAATGCAGGTGCCAGTCACATCTATTTTTTGAAGAGCCTATAAGCCCTCAATATGTCAAAATCTCTGAGTGGAAGCGAAAGAAGAAGCAGGAGTTGGAGGAAAAACTATGCAGAATACCAAGAATTACTGGTTTTCTTATACCTAGAAGTGGATCTTCTGAGGAACCTGCTGGTACACCTTCTCAGGAAGTGATTCCTGCTCAAAGTACCTCTGACATATTCTCTGAATCTGATGCAGTAGTGTCTTCTGATCCATTAACGCCACTAGAAACAACACCAGTGCCCATGGAGATGGAGAAACCAGGCCTTTTGCAAAATACTGGTTTGATGCCTAGCCTCCATACTGTGGAGCCTACTGTGGAAGCATTTGATATAGTGCCTGAATTTGTGGAACAGTCATGTTTCATGACTGACATTGGTTTGTGGCCCAACATATCTACTATTGAGATGCGGGAGTACTGGTCAAAAAATGGAAATGTGTCAGTGAGAAAGCCTCTGGAACAACTGAAGAATGAAGGTTTTGCAACGTCATTTAACCGCTTCAAATCTGGGCCATTGCCAAATGACGGCAACAGCGCGGATCTAAATTGCCGGGACGACGTCTATTGACGTCGTCCCGTGCACGAGCGGCCTGCGCGCCCCCTGCAGGGCGCGCGGGGCGCGCTCGGTGATCAGCGAGTCTATGAGACTCGCCTGATCACAGATCAGAGTAAGGGGTCGGTCCCGACCCCTTACCACATGATCAGCTGTCAGCCAATGACAGTTGATCATGTGATGTAAACAGAGCCGGTAATCGGCTATTTTTCCTCCTCGCGCTGACAGCGTGGAGGAAAAAAATACCCGATCACCGGCGGCCGTGATATCAGACTGTCACAAAGCAATAGGCAGCAGTGCTGCCTACCAGTGCCCGCCAGCGTCACCCATCAGTGCCCACAGTGCCATCCATCAGTGCCCACAGTGCCATCAATGCCCACAGTGCCACCCAGTGCCCACAGTGCCACCCATCAGCGCCCACATCAGTGCAACAGTGCTGCACATCAGTGCCACCTATCAGTGCCCATCAGTGTCACCTACCAGTGCCCATCAGTGCCACCCATCACTGCCCATCAGTGCCACCCATCAGTGCCCCCCATCAGTGCCGCCCATCAGTGCCCCCATCAGTGGTACCTATCAGTGCTCATCAGTCCCACCTATCCATGCCACCCATCCGTGCCACCCCTCAGTGCCACCCTTCAGTGCCACCCATCGGTGCCACCCATCAGTGCCACCCAACAGCGCCCATCAGTGGCCATCAGTACCGCCCTATCTGTCCCCATCAGTGCTGCCTTAACTGTGCCTATCAGTGCCGCCTTAACTGTGCCTATCAGTGCCGCCTTAACTGTGCCTATCAGTGCCGCCTTATCTGTGCCTATCCGTGCCCATCAGTGCAGCCTATCAGTGCCCACCAGTGCCGCCTCATCAGCACATATCAATGAAGGAGAAAAATTACCTGTTTGCAAAATTTTATAACAAACTATTAAACATGATTTTTATTTTTTTCAAAAATTTCCATCTTTTTTTGTTTGTTTAGCAAAAAGTAAAAACCCCAGCTGTGATTAAATACCACCAAAATAAAGCTCTATTTGTGGGAAAAAAATGATAAAAATTTAATTTGGGTACAGTGTTGTATGACCGCGCAATGGTCATTCAAAGTGCGTCAGCGGTGAAAGCTGAAAATTGGTCTGGGCAGGAGGGGGGTTTAAGTGCCCAGTAAGCAAGTGGTTAAAGACGGACGTTGCTGTACTATCGACATGTTTATGCATAACTGTCCCAATGGAGACAAGGTTGAAAAAAAGTGGCTTTGCTACTCAAAAAACATGGGCAGAATCTACTGCAAATTGTTTGGTGCATCACGAAATGCATTTTTCAATGATGGCTTCAGCGACTGGAAACATGCCAGTGAACGAATTTCATCACATGAACAGTCTCAAAACCATATTCATGCTGTGATTGATACAGCCAAATATTCGAAACTGGAGGGTCGGTTTGACCATAAAATGCAACAAGAGATTGAAGAGCTGACAAGCTATGGTCAAAACCTAGTAAATCGGTTGCTTAGTGTCTAGGGGTGCAACGGATCGTTGCCGATCTGTGATCCGTAAGGATCACCCTCCGCGGATCGGCAAGCCCGTGATCCGCGGAGCACTCTGCGGCCTCAGCCATAGGAAAGGCCGCAGCTTCGGCCTAGCTCCGGAGCGGCGGCCATCTTGGTACACCCGGAAGCGGCCGCTGTCTCGACAGGAAGTGACGTTTCGTCTCCGCCATCTTGCTACACCCCACACTCCTGCACAGTACAATAATGATAGAGTGAGAAGGGGGCAAGCGGACATCTTGTTACACCCACCGGAGTTTTAGATTTAAAAGCTATTTTCAACACAAAACCAAGCTTATATGCACAAATACTGTATTTATGCATATAAGCTCGGTTTTGTGTTGAAAATAGCTTTTAAATCTAAAACTCCAGTGGGTGCAACAAGATTTGTGTGGTGTTTTTTTTTTTTTTTGCTGATCCGAAAATGATCCGATCCGTGACTCTGATCCGAGGATCGATCCGATCCGTGAGATTTTTGATCCGTTGCACCCCTATTAGTGTCATAATTTTTGTTGCCGAAAGAGGATTGGCTTTTAGAGGAGATGACCAAGTTATTGGATCCAAACACAATGGCAACTATCTTGGAATTTTGGAATTACTGTCGGAGTACGATGCTTTCCTAGCACAACACATCCAAACCAAGGCAAACAAGGGCAAAGGATTTACATGTTATCTATGAGCAAATTTCTGTGAAGAACTTATACAGATTACAGGGGAAAAGATTTTAGAACATGTCATCAACTGGGTTAAAATGGCAAAGTACTACTCAGTATCTGTAGATTCATCTGAAGATTATTCCCATACTGATCAGCTCACAGTGATTTTACGATACTTAGAAGGAAATCAACCCGTGGAGCCGTTTTCTAACCTTCTTACCCTCAACGGGGCACAAAGGAGAAGAGATGGCGAATGCGCTTCTAAAATTCCTTAATAATGTTGGCCTTTCCATACAAGAATGCCGTGGACAGAGTTACGACAATGCAGGCAATATGTCTGGTCACTACAAGGGTATGCAAGCAAAAATTGTTACCCTGAATAAATATGCAAAGTATATACCTTGTTTTGGACACTCACTAAACCTTGTTGGAAAGGATGCTGCAAATTCGTGTAGTGAGGCTGTCAAGTTTTTTGATTTCATACAAGCTCTGTATGCATTCTTTACTGGCTCAACCAAGCGCTACAAGAAGCTTAAAGACAAGCTTGATGAGAATGACCTCTCTGTGTCCATGCCGTGCTGATGGTTGTCAGGCACTAGTCCATGGCTATCAAAATATAATGGACATTTTTAGTTGGAAATTTCAGCAGACTGTGAAGAAAGGTTCAGAGTGCCGTAATATGGCTAAAGGACTGTTTGATCAGATGAGCAAACTTGAGACCGGGATTTTTGCAGAATTCTGGAACACTGTTTTACAGCGCTTTAACAGCAGCAGCAAAACTTTGCAGTCCGTTCAACTCAACCTAAATTCAGCAATTGCCGTTTTGAAATCATTAAAAGACTTTATGAATGAACAACGTACTAAATTTGATGCATTTGAAGGAGCTGACAAGCGTCTCACAGATACTGAAGAATATACTGTGCAACATCGTCGACTTCAACGCCAGAATGTCCGTCAGCAGCCACTTGGCTATGGACACAGTGAAGAAGCACACTTAACACCCAAGGAGACCTTTTATATTAAGGCCTTTCTCCCATGTGTTGACAAACTTTTAGTGTGTCTGGAGCATCGACTAGGAGCTTACAGTGAAGTGCGTGATTTATTTGGATTCTTTATAAACTTTCCAGTGATGGACTTTGATTCCATTAAAATTGCAGCAGAAAAGTTGTCCGCTTTCTACAAGCATGATCTGGGCACAACCTTTGGTGACGAGCTAATTCAGTTTCAGTCATTCATTTCTTTTGCCTCGTTTCCACCGCGCGGATCGGTTCGGGTCAGATCGGTTTGGATGGCCTAGAATGGTCCGGCCTATTCAGGTGAGCGTTTCCACTGCAAGTCGGACCGACAGGGGCCATACGTGGGTTTAGAAAAAATGCCGTCATGGCGTCAGACGTCCACCAATCAGTGTAATGTATCGTAGCTCCGCCCTAACCGAACCGTTCCATTTTCTATGGCCCCATATCTGAAGCAGGACCCTGAATGGAACGGTTCGGTTCGGTTGTATGGGCCGCTTTCATAATGGAAACACCCAAAATAGAGTACCGTACCGAACCAAACCAAACCGATCCGCTCAGTGGAAACGAGGCATAAGTTTCTCGATAAAAAAACAGATGACTGCAGCATAGAGCAATTTATGTACAATACCATATTTGACAAGGATGTAAAAGATACCTTTCCCAACACAGAAATTGCTTTAAAAATGTATCTCACTTTAACCGCTTGATATCCGCGCTATAGCCGAATGACGGCTACAGCGTGGACCTGAATTCCCGGGAGGCCGTCATATGATGGCCTCCCCTGTGCACGTGCCCTGCGCGCGCCCTGCAGGGCGCGCGTGGAGCGCGCTGTGATCACCGAGTCACTGAGACTCGGGTGATCACCGATCCAAGTAAGGGGCCGGTCCCGGCCCCTTACCATGTGATCAGCTGTCAGCCAATGACAGCTGATCACATGATCAAAACAAAAGCTCTGTGATCGTTTTTTTTTTCTCCTCGCGCTGACAGTACGAAGAGAAGAAAAAAACGATCACCGGCTCACCAGCAAGGGACATCGGTCCCGAAGAGGAGGAGGCAATAATGCCTCAATTGTGGCACAAGTACCCCCTTCCAGTGCCACCTGACATTTCCACATCACAGTGCCCACCAGTGCCACGTATCAATGCCCATAAGTGCCACCTATCAATGCCTACAAGTGCCACCTATCAATGCCCACCATTGCCACCTAACAATGCCCACCAGTGGTGCCAATCAGTGCCACCTAGCAGTGTACAAGATCAGTGCCCATTATTGCCACCAATCAGTGCCCATCACTGCCACCCATCAGTGCCCATCACTGCCATCTATCAGTGCCCATTGGTGCCGCCTCATCAGCGTACATCAATGAAGGAGAAAAATTACCCTTTTTAAAAATTTTATAACAAAATATAAAAAAAAAAAAATTTTTTTTTTTAAATTCCGTCTTTTTAAATTTTTTTAACAAAAAATAAAAACCGCAGAGGTGATCAAATACCACCAAAAGAAAGCTCTATTTGTGGGGAACAAATTATAAAAATTTCATTTGGGTACAGTGTTGTATGACTGCGCAATTGTCATTCAAAGTGCGTCAGCGCTGAAAGCTAAAAATTGGTCTGGATAGGAGGGGGGTTTAAGTGCCCTGTAAGCAAGTGGTTAATGATCACTAACTGTTCAGGTGAACGATCTTTTTCAAAAATGAAACGGATCAAAAATCTACAACGCACAACAATGAGCCAAAGTCGTCTCACCAAACTGTCTATAATGTCTGCTGAATCGGATATACTTCGCAGTCTTGACTTCACCAACATTACAAAGACATTTGCTGCTCAAAAAGCACGTAGACTGGTGGTATAAATTGAATTAAAGTATTTCTTGACTTTATGTAAAAAGTTATCTGCACTTTTATAATAGTGGTTGACAATAGTCTGTTATACTAGCAGCTGTTGCCTGATAGGAATGTTAACATAAGGCTGCTATACGGAAAATCCAGTTGTTTTTTTTTTTTTTAATGGTTTGTTTTGGCTTTTTTGTGGACCGAAAGCTGATGAAAGGGTGGTTTTATCACCCATTTAGCACAGAAGCACATGTAACTCTGCTACCTGATTACCTATTCTCTAAATTGGAGTGGCGCATACGCACTTTGTTTTGAATGTTTGATTTTGGATTCTACGGGTTGTAAGTTTTAATCCTGTTTGTTTAATTGCTATGTGTTGTCGTTAATTGTTCTATTATTTATGAATATTTATGTTTGTGTTACTAGACAACATGGCTATTTGTTTTACACACAAAACATAATGTTGATTTGCACTTTATTACTGAAAGTTATTAAGATATATTAACATATAAGTGCTACTACAGTTGGTGGGTACGTACTGTTACAGATCGAGCTAAGAATAAGTTTGTGGACCAGTTCTTTTATGTTCACATTATTAAAGTTTTTTTTTTTTAAAGATAAATCTATGTGTGTGTCTGTTTTAAGAGATGTTGGGGTGAAGAGCAAAATTGAATTGGGGGGGGGGCAAAAAAAATGTTTGCCCGGGGTCCAAACCATATTAAAGAAGGCCCTGACAATAACCATATATCGTTTGGTATGTCTGTGCATGTCAACTTGTGAATGTATACAATTTACTATATCAATAAAAAAATTATTTAAACTAAAACATGTCGGGTGGAGCTGTACTTGCGGGGTCTGTGAAGGAATACAACACAGGGAAATGCACATGCATTGCAGAGATGTTCTACATACTTTTCTTAAATTTTGCTTGAACATACACTTTAATAGCACAATCTGTTGGCACCGGATCTCTCACCTTTTTGAACACCAGCCAACTTGTTCATCAAATAAGACTTTCCAGTACGATACAATCCAACAATGGCCACCACAACCAATGGCTGTTTTATCTTGGACAAGATTTCTACCGCTTCAGCATTGACCTGGAGACTTCCATCTTGAAGATTTTCAATGAGATACACTGGAGCCTCCATGTTTAAAGCCTCAATGTTTAAAGCCTCATTGTTTATATCCTCCATGTTTATATCCTCCATGTTTATAGCCTCCATGTTTATAGCCTCCATGTTTATAGCCTCCATCTTTATATCCTCCATGTTTATATCTAAAAACAAACACAGACGGGTTGATCACAATCAAAAGTGTATCCAAACCAAAGCATGTACAGTGTATGTCAAGTAGAGATGAACAAACTTCGGGTATAGATTGAACATGGATTGGAGGCGACCCCAAGTCATTTGCGGTTTGGGAAAATGGCAAACTATTGTGGCCATCCACGACTATAGCAACCAATTGCCAATAATGCACTTTTTGGCCATAGAATTGCAGCCATGTGGCCTAGAGGGGCCTCTAATGGAGTTTTTTGTTTTTTTTTTTACTTTCAGCTAGGTTAAAAAATAGAGAGTTCATGTTTAGCATTATCATTTTTTTGTTTTTGTTTTTGTTATAACTTATTTTACAAAGGTAAAAAATACTTAAGTAGAGTCCTGGTCTTTGGTTCAACGCAGAGTTCAGATCACTTGAAGAGTAAGTCCAACCTGATATAAGTAGAGTCATTGGCCCTCATAAATGTACACTCAGTATCCTTGATAGTTTAAATGTCAAACAGGTGCATAACTGTGGTAATTAAACAACTGCTTTTTCTTGACCACGTAGAAGGACTTGCAGAATTAACATCACCCAGTCAAAGTGTGTCACGTACCTGGTAGGTGGAGCCCGAAATGCAGAGAACGTCCTCTCGTATGCCTCCGACTTAAGAACCCCTGAAGGTGTGAACAGGGACTCGAAAGTACAGAGGGGCACAAGTGCCTGACTGGAACACTGAAGTAGAAGGCAGGATCCTGTAGTCAGCAGGGAGGTGCACCGTAGTCCTGTAGCAGGTTGCCGACAGCAGGGAGGTGCACTGTAGTACTGTAGCAGGATGCAGATAGCAGGAAGGTGCACTGTAGTCCTGTAGCAGGTTGCAGACAGCAGGGAGGTGCACTGTAGTACTGTAGCAGGATGCAGATAGCAGGGAGGTGCACTGTAGTCCTGTAGCAGGTTGCAGACAGCAGGGAGGTGCACTGTAGTCCTGTAGCAGGTTGCAGACAGCAGGGAGGTGCACTGTAGTCCTGTAGCAGGTTGCAGACAGCAGGGAGGTGCAGACAAGCCGGGTCAAGGTACTGGCGGGCAGATCAGGTACAGAAGGGCAAACCAAGAGGATAGTCAGAGTCCAAGCCAAGATCAGCAAGCAGGTAAGTCAGGAACAAGCCAAGTAAGTACTGGATACAGGAAAACTGGTAACAAGGTAGCAGGGGTCTCAGGAAACGCTGTAGACCGGACAGCAAGGCAGCATTGGAACGGTCTTCTTTAAATAGCCTATATTTGGCACCAAGTTTTGTTACAGGGCGCGCTATTGCGCATGCGCGTACGCACGTTAGCGCTATTGGCGCTATTGCGCATGCGCGTACGCCCGTTAGCGCTATTGGCGCTATTGCGAGCGCCGGATGGCGCTTCTATGCACAGGCATTCGTTTAACCCTCAATCTGCTGGGATATCTGCAAGAGGGCTTTTCCTGACAAAGTGTCTGAAAAGTGTGTGGTAGGTTTTCTGGAGTATGTTATTATACTCCAGCAGATACACTCTCAATGCTAACTATCATGGGCACACCTGTAATTTTGTATGATATTTTCATAATCCATAAACCAACATATTATTTTACAGAATGAAATTATGATGTGTTAGACATTAACTATGATGTAGATCTCACGTATAGGTCTATCCCAGGGGTCTTCAAACTGCGGCCCTCCAGGTGTTCAGGAACTACAATTCCCATCATGCCTAGTCATGTCTGTGAATGTCAGAGTTTTACAATGCCTCATGGGATGTGTAGTTCTGCAACAGCTGGAGGGCCGTAGTTTGAGGATCCCTGGTCTATCCATTGCTGCTGTCACTCACTGACAGCCTGTGGTGGACCCCTGGCTGGTGAGACCACCTTTTACATGAGCCGTTGGCTCAGTGCCCAAATGGTTGCTAGCTGCCGCTCTGCCTCGCATCTAGCAACCAGTGACGTCACGAGAAGGAGAGAGACAGAGCCCTAGCATTCACAGCGGCGAAGATTTAACTTCCTCCTCTGCACCTACTGATCAGCTCCACCCACCTCCTCCCTGCATCGTTCAGCCAGCAGCTGGCAGAAGTGCACAAAGGAGAGAGGAGTTTTGTAGAAAGGCAAGTGAATGCAAAGCACTCACCATAGACAGATCGGGGTTCAAATCCTCTGTCAGCACTTCACAGGAGCTCCTAGTGTGTGTCAGCCTGGAGCTAGCCTGATAAAAGGACTGTAGGAAGATAAGGGGTCTTCAGAAGAGGAGAGGACACTGACAGATGAGATTACACCCTCAGAGGGATGAAAGGAGGACACATCCTTAGATATCAGGGTAGGGTTCATGCTGGGATGTGACCCTCCCAAAAATGAAGGACTACAGGTCCCAGCATGAACCCCTCCGAACTGAAGATGTAACCCCCCCCAAAGTGAAGTACTACAGGTCCCAGCATGAACCCCTCAGAGCTGAAGATGTGACACTCCCCCCGGCCTCCGCATGGGAGGAGTCACATCAGCAGCGGGAGGGGCGTTCACTTTCCCGGGGCCGGCAGGCTATAAGTGACAAGTGGCAAACTGCATCTGGTGGCAAGCTACGGGTGAAAAGTGGCAGACTGCATCTGGTGGCAGGCAATGGTGGCAAGTAAAACGCTGCATCTGGCGGCAGGTAATGGTGGCAAGTGGCACACCGCATCAGGTGGCAAGTGACAAGCTCAGGGTCCCCACTGATTCTGCATTATGGTGAGTTGAACAATTTTATTATATATTACAATGTAGTACAACACCAGCCATTTGCCCGACAAATCACCCCTGATGCCAATTTCCCGTCAACCCCCGAGACTGCATTCCCCCAACCACCCCCCATCTTTTTTTGGGAAGGGGGGCAGGGGGTGGTTGGTGCCAATTCATATCTGGAGAAATGTCTTCAAGACACCTCTTTATGAGAAACGAATTTGCAAGCACTATTTTCACTTTACTGCAAACTATGCTTTGGCAAAAATGTAAACCTCCTGGTCCTATGTTTTCATTATATGGCATTTTTGAAAGGGTCTCTATTAATATACCGAAATCTTCAGCTGCAGATATATGCCTACTCAAATAGCTAAACTTTTGATCTCTATAAAAGTGGACATATTGTTCTCCTTATTAGGTTTTCACTGCTACTTATCTGAAAGCTGTTCAATTGGGGTGAGTACGAACGTGTGGTTGTTGCTGCGATCCATGTTATGATAACGTTATCATTCTACATAACTATGTGGTGGAGGTATCTATTTTATTTTTTATAAAATCTTTTCTAGACGGTGGAATTTATTTATATTAAAGTCATTATTTTTTTTCTAAAAAACAGTTTTTTGTTCCTCCTTGAAGAAGAATCCTCTCCGGGCTGTTTGCGCTCTTTCTCTCCCCATGTGTTTTTTTCTATATGCATTCATTCTGATTCGGGGGAAAACACCCAGCGTTATTTATAATACTTTCTAGGTGAATGGTTTGTACTTGGGCAGTTGAAGAATTTTTGTTATATATATATTTGTTTCCTACTAATTAATTCTTCTTCTCTGCCCCTGTCTATGCATTAGTTTCATACTTCTTGACAACCTTTCTGTTTTTCTGCATGTTATTTCTGAATTCATCAGACCTTAATATCTAATTCACATCACACCTAATGCCTAATTGTTAAAGCTAATAGCCCAACTCCAGACAAAACTCTTTTTTTTGTTTGGATCTTGTTGGTGGCCATGACCGATGGCCATTGCCTACCACTTAAAGCTAGGAACGTTAGGAAAGAAACTCTCTAATATTCCACCAGGTGACACCTTGCTGTACAATTGGGAAATACTGTAATCAAGTGCTATTGTGACAGCCATGGATGGTACAAAGTAAAGGTAACCGGGATTCAGTCCCTATGGAGACTAGGAAAGCTACCTAAGTCAGGTGATATAATGGAACGCTCTTGTCCAGCAATATTTTGGGTTGATACCAGCATTGCATTACATATACTGTATATCTCTCTATCTCTCCTTATTTTCAGGGTAGGGCTCATTTTCGGGGAAACAGGGTAGGGCTTATTTGGGGGGTAGGGCTTATATTGCAGCCATCACCGACAATCACGATAGGTCTTATTTTTGGGGAAACAGGGTATCAATCTCCCTATCTATCTCCCTATCTATCTCCCTATCTCCCTATCTATCTCCCTATCTATCTCCCTATCTATCTTTCTATCTCCCTATCTATCTCCCTATCTCCCTATCTATCTCCCTATCTATCTCCCTATCTATCTTTCTATCTCCCTATCTATCTCCCTATCTCCCTATCTATCTCTCTATCTCCCTATCTATCTCCCTATCTATCTCCCTATCTCCCTATCTATCTCTCTATCTCCCTATCTATCTCCCTATCTATCTTTCTATCTCCCTATCTCCCTATCTATCTCCCTATCTCCCTATCTATCTCTCTATCTCCCTATCTCCCTATCTATCTCCCTATCTCCCTATCTATCTCCCTATCTATCTATCTATCTATCTATCTATCTATCTATCTATCTATCTATCTATCTATCTATCTATCTATCTATCTATCTATCTTACCAAAAGTATTGGGACACCTGCCTTTTACACGCACATGAACTTTAATGGCATCCCAGTCTTAGTCTGTAGGGTTCAATATTGAGTTGGCTCCGCCCTTTGCAGCTATAACAGCTTCAACTCTTCTGGGAAGGCCGTCCACAAGGTTTAGGAGGGTGTCTATATGAATGTTTGATCGTTCTTCCAGAAGCGTATTTGTGAGGTCAGGCACTGATGGTGGATGAGAAGGCCTGGCTCGTAGTCTCCACTCTATAAAAAAGGAAACTCCCAAAAATTAATGCGAAAAAATTGCCAACATCCCTAAATATATAGAAAGAATAGACCTCAATGGTGGGATTTTAAAGGCAATTGGAAAAACTTTTTTAGAACTTTTTTTTTTATAGAAGAATAGGTAAAAAATTGAATTTATTTATACAAGGTTAAAAGTTGATGACAACGAAAGACATACAAGAAAATGATAACAAGGGTAACATAATCAATAATAATATTTAACAATTGTGGCAAAGACAGTCCGACGCGTTTCGAAAGTATGAATAATTATGGTCTTCATCAGGGACAATTTGCCATTTCTAAAATTGACAAAATACAGTGTCAGTAAACCAAAAAAAAGGAATTTCTTTACAAAAAACATTCATATGACCTGCAGAGCTTATAGGTTTGTATGGCCCCCGGAGGAGTATGCCAGAACTTACGTTCAGTCTCCACTCTAATTCATCCTCTGGTCTAAAATCATTTGGTGGAGGGGGGATTATGGTGTGGGGGTTGTTTTTCAAGGGTTGGGCTTGGCCCCTTAGTTTTCAGTGAATGGAACTCCTTAAAGCGTTGTTTCCACAAAAAAATTAAAAATAAAATGTAAAATTCAACAGCTGCAAATACAGCAGCCGCTGGCTTTTAATAATTAGACACTTACCTGTCCCAGGGTCTAGCGATGTGGGGGATCGAAGCCCCGCTCGTCTCCCCCTCCGTTCGGCGGTGCCGGCATTTTAACTGTGGGCGCCCGGCTGTGGCTTCACGGCCGGGCACGCACTGCACATGCGCGAGCCACGCTGCGCGCCGTAACCTGTCACGTGTCCCAGATGATCACCTAGAGGGAGGGGGAGAGGTGATCTCCCTTCCTGTGCCGAGGGAAGTGACGTCAGGAGCCCAGGCGCTGAAGGAGTCAGACTACGAGGGACCCCCTAGCAACAGGCATTTAGAGGTGAGTAAAGAAAAAAATTTTCTCCAAATGTTTTTATTTTATTTATTTTTTTTAAGCACATTAATACATTTTTTTTTTTTTTTTTTTGGGGTGGAACTCCACTTTAAGGCGTCAGTATATCAAGAGATTTTGGACAATTTCATGCTCCCAACTTTGTGGGAAGAGTTTGGGGATGGCCCCTTCCTGTTCCAACATGACTGCACACCAGTGCACAAAGCAAGGTCCATAAAGACATGGATGAGTGAGTATGGGACAGAGGAACTTGACTGGACTTGGATGAGAAGACCTGGCTCGCAGTCTCCGCTCTAATTCATCCCAAAGGTGTTCTATCAGGTTGAGGTCAGGACTCTGTGAAAGCCAGTCAAGTTCCTCCACCCCAAACTCACTCATCCATGTCTTTATGGACTCAAAGGGTGGGACAACTGAATATTGAACCCAACGGACTAAGACTGGGATGCTATTAAAGTTCAGTAGTCCCAATACTTTTAGTAATATAGTGTATATAGCCACCTGGTACTTTGGAAATGCCGATCCAGGCTTGTGGGTGGATCCTGACCATGTGGTTGGGATCTTTTCAGAGCCTGGACGGGGTCTTTGACATCAGCCGACAGTGGGCTTTTGCCCGCTGTCGGCTGAAAATGGGTCACAGGAAAGCAGAACTAACAGCCCTCCTGTGACCCACAGAAGAAGTTCAGCCAAACAAGCTTTGGTTGTACTTCTCCTTTAATTAGTAAGCAAACGAACTGAAAAATTCAGAAAAATACTGACAAAAAACACATCAATTTCAGCCACTGTGCCCAAAAAATGCAGCCACTATGCCCATTAAATGCAGCCACTGTGCCCATTAAATGTAGCCACTGTGCCCATTAAATGCAGCCACTGTGCCCCATAAAATACAGCCACTGTGCCCATTAAATGCAGCCACTGTGCCCATTAAATGCAGCCACTGTGCCCATAAAATGCAGCCACTGTGCCCCATAAAATACAGCCACTGTGCTCATTAAATGCAGCCACTGTGCCCCATAAAATACAGCCACTGTGCCCCATAAAATACAGCCACTGTGCTCATTAAATGCAGCCACTGTGCCCCATAAAAAACAGCCACTGTGCTCCATAAAATACAGCCACTGTGCCCATCACATGCAGCCACTGTGCCCATCATATGCAGCCACTGTGCCCATCATATGCAGCCTCTGTGCCCATCATATGCAGCCTCTGTGCCCATCATATGCAGCCTCTGTGCCCAAAATATGTATCCTCTGTGCCCATCATATGCAGCCTCTGTACCCATCATATGCAGCCACTGTGACCCCCCCCGCCCACTCGCCGTCTGACTGGCACTTACCCCATCCTGGTGGCGGGTCAGGCAGTGGGTGACGGCGGTGAGCTGTTGGACATGCAGCGGGCCAGGCAACGTCTCCTGCATCCTTCATGGTTCCCATGCGTCTCTTCTTCCATTCTGCTAGGCGTCCAATAGGGGTGCCTGTGCCTTCAGCCAATCAGGTGACAGGTATTAGACCCGTGCTTCCTGATTGGCAGAGAGGCAGTTCAGTGTAAGAAAGGCAAATATTCATTTTCTTTTCTAACACACCAGGGTGGACTCCGAGCGCAATGCTCTGCACTCAGAGTCCACCTTTTTTGAAGCCTATTAGAGCCTCTGGCTCCAATCAGGTGCTTCAAAAAAACACCCCCACCGCTGTAATTCATGCGCCCGGCGTCCGAAAAGGGGTCAGACACCTGAATAGGGGGGGCTACAGCGGCCATGGATAGATTAATGCTATGCACGAATCTATCCATTTTACATATAGGGGGGAGGCGTGATAGAGGGGGGCGCATCGCCACTGCAGTGGCATGTCATTCATCATGTGTGCGGGGCATATAGGCCCCCAGGAGAAGGGGGTCCACTGTGCCTTGACACACACATTGCACACATGGAGTGAATAAAAGTATGTTGATAATATGTCACTGTGCACCCATAATTTCATCAGAGGGTCTCAAGAGAAGGAAGCAGCCAGGGCCCTTTTTACATATTTTTCGATGTGCAGAGGCAGCCGGTGCCACATTTGCCAACAATAGAAACATAGTTCTGACTGCTCACAGCCACAGGCAGCCTGGCAGAGTGGTATACCAATACAGCTGCCTTGCTCCGGCTCCCTCAGAAAGTCCTGAATGAAGAGGATGAGCTTCTGTCTGAGAGTAGGAGAGTCAGCTTGGCCAGGAGTAGAGCTGTATCTGCTCTACTCCACCACACTCCTCTCAGCTCCTCCCTCACTCCACTGCCTGTCCAATCCCACACTCTGCTTCCCATTTGTTTCTGCCCCAACCACACCCTCACCCAACTAGGGTTGCCACTTTTTCTTCAAGCCAAACCCGAACACTTTAGCGGCGCACACCAATCATTTTTCCTTCTTAGTATACACTATAGGATAACAGACCTGGGACACCTTTGGGCGCTCCAAAGAGAATAGTAATGTGGCTTACATAGTGCCCACTCACCCTCCTATCAAGCCCTTTTCCGGACCACATTCCTCTCTGAATAATGTGTCCCGGTTTCAGGGGGACTGAAACCCGGACACATGATTTAAAACCCAGACTATCCGGGTAAATCTCCCGGACAGGTGGCAACCCTACACTCAACCCCCACGCATGCAATGCACACTCTGTGCTTTGAAAGGGGTTTTGTGGGGAGCAGATATGAAACTGCTAACTGGGTAACTACCACAACCTGATCCACCCTGGGGGAGGGAGGGTCATTAGTCTTTACTAGTGAGTGAACCTTATGCCCCCTCTTTTCCCCATCTCTCTCCTTTCCCCTCTTTCTCTCTCTTTCTCCCCCTCCCTCTTCCCACTTTCCCCTCTTTTTCTTCATACCTCTTACTTTCTCTGAACCTATTCTACACCCTCTTTTTCTCAGGCTCTCTCTTACCCCCCCCCCCCCCTTTCTCCCCGTTTTGCTTCCTTTCGCTCTGTCCCCCTCCTCTGTCCTACCAATCTCTGAAAATTGATCACACCTGAAGTACTGAGGGTCTCATTTCTTGAGACCCTAACAAGCCAGGACAGTGCAAATACCCCCCAAATGACCCCTTTTTGGAAAGTAGACATTCCAAAGTATTTAGTAAGAGGCATGGTGAGTTTTTTAAATTTGTTATTTTTTCCCACAATTCTTTGCACAATCAAGATTTTCTTTTTCTTTTTTTTCCACAAAACTGTCATATTATCAGGTTATTTCTTACACACAGCATATGCATGCTACACATTACACCCCAAAATACATTCTACTACTACTCCTGAGTATGGTGATACCACATGTGTGAGACTTTTACACAGCGTGGCCACATACAGAGGCCCAACATGCAGGGAGCACCTTCAGGCGTTCTAGGAGCATAAATTACACATCTAATTTCTAGACTACCTCTTGAACTTTTGAAGGCCCTGGAGCACCAGGACAATAGAAACGCCCAAAAAATGACCCCATTTTGGACAGAAAACACCCCAACGTATAATCTATGAGGCATAATGAGTCTTTTGAACATCTCATTTTTTTCTACAAGTTTTTGGAAAATGTGGAAAGAAAATGAAAACGCATTTTTTTTTTTACACAAAGTTGTCCATTTATTGCTGAGTATGGATGGATCGGTGAGTATTGCTGAGTATGGATGGCTGAGCATGGATGATTGGAGGAGTATTACTGAGCATGGATGGCTGAGTATGGATGGCTGAGCATGGATGAATGGATGAGTATTTCTGAGCATGGATGGCTGAGTATGGATGGCTGAGTATGGATGGCTGAGCATGGATGATTGGAGGAGTATTACTGAGCATGGATGGCTGAGTATGGATGTCTGAGCATGGATGAATGGATGAGTATTTCTGAGCATGGATGGCTGAGCATGGATGAATGGATGAATATTTCTGAGCATGGATGGCTGAGCATGGATGAATGGATGAATATTTCTGAGCATGGATGGCTGAGTATGTATGGCTGAGCATGGATGAATGGATGAGTATTTCTGAGCATGGATGGCTGAGTATGGATGGCTGAGTATGGATGGATGGATAAGTATTTCTGAGCAGGGATGGCTGAGTATGGATGGATGGATGAGTATTTCTGAGTATGGATGGATGGGTGAGTATTGTTGAGTATGGATGGCTGAGCATTGATGGATGGATGAGTATTGCTGAGTATGGATGGCTGAGCATGGATGAATGGATGAGTATTTCTGAGCATGGATTGCTGAGTATGGATGGCTGAGCATGGATGAATGGATGAGTATTTCTGAGCATGGATTGCTGAGTATGGATGGCTGAGCATGGATGAATGGATGAGTATTTCTGAGCATGGATGGCTGAGCATGGATGGATGGATGAGTATTTCTGAGTATGGATACATGGATGAGTATTTCTGAGTATGGATAGATGGATGAGTATTGCTGAGCATGGATGAGTATGGATGGGATGGCTGGATGAGTGCAGTAATGGGCACAGAGCAGCGCTGTGGGAACTAATCATCCAGCCCACATCGCTGCTGCACCCGGTCTCTCCCCTCTCCGCTCACACTGTAGTGATCGGTACTGGGAGAGATAAACCGGACATGACGTTGTTTTTTTTACAAGTGATCGCTCCATCATTTGTCGGAGCGATCATGTGGTAAACAGCCAATGTCAGCGGCCAATTACTGTGATCCGTGATGCGGACCTGGCGGTCATGGATGTTTCCGGGTGCGCACCCCGGGGGGCGCACGGGAGCAAGATTCTGGGAGTACGTCCATGGACGCAATCCCAGAATAAGCCAAGCGCGCTGCAGCCATCTTTCAGCTATGGACCGGTTGACAAATGGTTAAGGTAGGCTCAGAAAAATAAAGTGATATTCTGTGTGCGCAGAAAAGCCAATGTAATTACATTTTTTCTGTCAATTATGGGTTGAGTTGCATCTTGATATAGCGCGGTCTTTTTCCCCCGAAGGGTCCTGATGCGCTTACAAACACATATACATATACACGGGCCAATTTAGAGACAGAATCTGATTAACCTACCAGCATGTCTTTGGAGTGTGGGTGGAAACCCACGCAGGCACAGGGAGAACATGCAAACTCCAGGCAGATAGGGTCATGGTCGGGATTTGAACCAGCGACCCCACTGTGCTGCCCAACTATCCTTTGTTCTGAGGTTCATGTTTGTATCTGTGAGATTGTCAATTGTGGCCCAGTAGTTAGGAGTATATTTTTCAGTGGTACCCCGTAATGCAGGGTGCAGGGGCTCGGCCCCCTTATCCATGCGTCTGGCCTCCTAATTTACATGCGAGGCACCGGACGCATGGTTTGCAATAGATTTTTTTTTTTGCACGTGATTAGAGCCAGAAGCTCTAATAGGCTTCAAAACAGGGTGGGCTCGGGGTGCAGAGCACTGTGCCTCAAGCCCACCCAGTTGTATGACAACAGTGAAGGAATATTTGCTTATCGTCTTCCTGATTCTCCTCCCGGACAATCAGGAAGCGGGTCCTGAGACACATTTCCCAATTGGAAACTTCCCCCCGAGGAGGAGACGCGGGGGAAGCCGCCGCCCGTCACCCAGAGGGAAGTGGGCCTTGATGCCCCCCCCAAAACTACAAAGTCTTTCTAATAGGAAGGGTCTTTTGACGTTATACTTCTGTACTGCTTGGTTAATTCTGTGTCTCTCCTCAGTATTAAAAATAAAAGTTGCTGGCAGTCCGACCAAGTGGGGTTATGGGTCTGAGTTATTGACCGGAGCAAATCTGTCATTGCTTGGGGCTTCTCAGAGTAGACAGGGTTATGAATCTTCCAGTTCAGTAAATCTGTTGTGGTAAAAAGGGGTGTAAACTAGAGTCCGATGTTCCCCCACCACCTGTACTCTTATGCCGCGTACACACGGTCGGACTTTCCGGCATACTTGGTCCGGCGGACAGGGTATTGCATCTCGCGCTCGCTGCAATAGGAAAAACAAATATTTCTATTGCGGCGAGCGTGGGGCATACCAGGCCCTTAGGTCTGGTATGGATTATAAAGGGAACCCCCTACGCCGAAAAACCGGCGTGGGGTCCCCCCTAAAATCCATACCAGACCCCGATCCGAGCACGCAGCCTGGCCAGTCAGGAAAGGGGGTGGGGACGAGTGAGCACCCCCCCCTCCTGAACCGTACCAGGCCGCATGCCCTCAACATGGGGTGTCGGTGCTTTGGGGGAGGGGGGCGCCCTGCGGGCCCCCCCACCCCAAAGCACCTTGTCCCCATGTTGATGAGGACAGGGGGCCTCTTCCCGACAACCCTGGCCGTTGGTTGTCGGGTTCTGCGGGCGGGGGGCTTGTCGGAATCCGGGAGCCCCCTATAAGAGATTTGGGTAGGGGTACCATGTACCCCATACTCATTCACATAGGGTGGGGGGGCCGGGATCTGGGGGCCCTCTTATAGGGGGCTCCCGGAATCCAATAAGCCCCCCGCCCGCAGACCCCGACAACCAACGGCCAGGGTTGTCGGGAAGAGGCCCTTGTCCTCATCAACATGGGGACAAGGTGCTTTGGGGTGGGGGGACCCGCAGGGCGCCCCCCTCCCCCAAAACACTGACACCCCATGTTGAGGGCATGCGGCCTGGTATGGTTCAGGAGGGGGGGCGCTCGCTCGTCCCCACCCCCTTTCCTGACCGGCCAGGCTGCGTGCTCGGATCGGGGTCTGGTATGGATTTTAGGGGGGACCCCACGCCGGTTTTTTCGGCGTAGGGGTTTCCCTTTATAATCCATACCAGACCTAAGGGCCTGGTATGCCCCGCGACGGGGCTTGCAAGGTGTCAATCTCGCCGATAAAAGCGGCAAGATTGACTTCCTTTTCTAGTCCCGTCGCACCTAAGTCACGTTCAAAATGAACAAACTTGTCCGTGTGTGGGTAAGTCCGTTCATTCTGAAAGTCCGCCGTAACTTAGTCCGCCGGAAAGTCCGGGCGTGTGTGGGCAAGTTGTCCGTTTTAAAGTCCGGCACACCTGGCGGACAAAGTCCGTAAGAAAGTGTGCCGGACCAAGTATGCCAGAAAGCTTGAACGTGTGTATGCGGCATTAGGGGCATTTGCAGGGGTATGTTGCATATGGGCAAGGGTCTGGCTATTTGCATCAGGATTTCTTGGAGTGGAAGTGGACACTTGATTGGGGAGCCCATTGACTACTACGGAGTTCCCTATTTCTGTCCTGCCTATACCCAGAGTGTTACGGTTCGGAGTATATTTACTGAGATTTGGCATTGAAAAACTTGCTCAATCTCATGTAGGTGGACAACAACTTGAGTCCCCTTGTCTACTGGACGGGGCATTGGGACATGGTTCTGACCTGTCTCTATCTGAGGTCCGTTCCTCTACATACGGGGGAGGCTGATCTGTCTCTTCGGGTTGAGAATATATGTGTTTTGTTTGTTTTGTCAGTGGCACTACGCTTGTCATAACCATAATTCTGCACTGTTCCTCTTTTTGTGGCTTCTATCCACTGCAGGTCTTTATCTCCCATTTGTCCAAAGGATGCACAATCATCCAGATAGACGTTTTCTCCTAGCTGACTGACTGACTGACTGAGGATTTGTCCAAAAGATGCACAATCATCCGGACAAACATTCCTCCTGACTGACTAGCTGAGGATTTATCCGAGAGATGCACAATCATCCGGGTGGATATTCCTCCTAACTGACTGGCTGAAGATTTATTCGAGGGATGCACAATCATCCGAACGAACAGTCCTCCTGGAAGGTGCGTCTTGGTCATGTTTCTGTGAGTCTGACATAATATTCTCAAATAATCGGTCAATGGTCTCTTAGTCAATGGTTCCCTGTGGGGGCCACCACACTCCATAGCGGGGCCAATCTTTCTCACACAATGTTATCAATTTCTCAGGACTAAGTTTTTAATTGCAGTTCTTAGAATATCCCTTCCTAAAGTTGGAGATCATGGATTGTAGGGGAGATTCAACACTATGTTTACCACCCATACTTGTAACCTGAAAGACAACAAGACAGACACAGAGTGTAGGGCAAATGATGAGAATTCAGTAAGGGGTCTGAATCCTTGACACAAGTAGGAACAATAGACAACGCTTCCCTTGGTCAGTGGCCTGGGCGCGGTCTCCCGGCTAGGAAACGCACTTAGTAGAGGACAACTGTCACCTCACCACAAAGTGATGTCTCATACACACATCAATCATACCAGACACTCCCACCCAAAAATTACTGACTGACTGAGGATTCATCTGAAAGATGCACAATCATCTGAACGGACGTCTCTCTTGGAAGGTGATCAGGCTTCCCTTCTCTCGATCCATCGAGAGGCTGTCTGGCTGTCTGACTGTTATCCAAAAACAAAAGTAAAAAGACTCTCACCTGTTCCCGTTGGAGCTCCAGCTATCTAGTTCTCAGGTTCCCAGGTACTTTTGACGCTACCAAGGTCGTCCACAGTAGGCCACCAAATGGGACACAGCGCAGTCTCCTAGATAACAGTTCTAGAAGGTGCCTTTTGAGACTACGATATAGCCCACAGGGCTGGTCTCTCGGGCCACTCCTTGTAGGTTCTGGTGGAAAACAGTGCCACCTGCCTCAACAGGTCACACCGATATTCCCCCCTCATGGCCAAATGCACCAAATGAAGTAGCAGATTTAAGACAGGATATCGGTAAATGACGTTGCTGGACAAAGAACTCTGGTATGGGAGATTTATTCCATCTTTTTGGCCAAAAAGGGTGGACACGCTTGACCGACTAGTGTCTACATGTCAAGTGTGTCAGATACAGCTCATACAGTGTACATATAATTTTCAGCATATAGTAAAACAAAGGATTCGCCCTGGGACTTTAAATGAAGTGGTATGATGCCCGTGTACTATGACTGCTATTACATCCATATACCGATACTTCTTGTTTATACATCTTTTTTTTTTGGCAACTGTTGGTGTTATCTATGCATGTAAACAATTTTACTTGAATAAACCATATACTGTATGTTTACTGGCGGAAACGGTACCCACTTCACTTAAAGTCCCGGGGCGAATCCTTCATTTTACTATATGTTATAGGGATGGAAGTGTGTTACTGGGGACACCAGACCTTTCTCTTTTTTCTTTATATAATTTTCAGCATATTGCGTCACAAGCGAACAGGCGGTACACTACCGTTATACAAAACATTCTAACCTTTTAAAAATCAACCTGCACATGCTAACCCAGACAGGTTCTGCAAAACATATATATTTTTAAACCTTATGTTAATCTTTCGTTTCTCTGCGGTATGCTCTTCCACAAAAAGAGGAACCACAACCTGTCATAAGTAGTTTCAACATGAAATACAAGAAATATGATTCTTAGCTGAAATTCTAAATCAGTCTTACTACACACATAACTATGGCCATATAAACTGACCCTCGCTGCCACTTCATTATCAAAACATTGATGGAATATTTTGAGACATGTCCGAAACCAGAGTTCTATATTTTTACACCAAACTTTGATGAATGATCTGCAATTTGTTTGCACAAATAAATTATTTTATTATATTTCCACTCTTTTTTGATTAATATATCACTATTGCCGCTAAAAAACCCCCTTGGGGGAACTTCCCAATTCTTCTTTCACAGGAGAGAATTTCCCTTCCCAGGGGCAGATTTCTTTTCACTTCCTGTGGTCTCCCTCCGTTTTTGTAAGTATGCCTCGTTTGTAAGTCGAATGTTTGTAACCCGGGGACCGCCTGTACTAACCTGAGCCCCCTCTTGATCCAGCGAAATACGCGAATGCCTCGGCCGTCCGGGAATCTCCCTCCTGATTGGCTGAGACACATCAGCGGCGCCATTGGTTCCCGCTGCTGTCAATCAAAGTCAGTTAGCCAATCAGGAGAGAGAGGAGGGGGGGGTGGGGACGAACTGCGGCTCCGTTTCTGAATGGAAGGGGGGGGGCACTCGACAGGAGGGAGGGGCCAGGAGTGCCGAAGAGAGACCTGAGAAGAGGAGGATCCGGGCTGCTCTGTGCAAATCCACTGCAACAGAGGAGGTAAGTAAACCATGTTTGTTATTTTAAAAGAAAAAAAAAACTGAGACTTTAGTATCACGTTAACAGTATTGATTTATCACAGTGAGAAACATGAGAGAGAAGCGCACTCCCCCCCGCTTGCCCCTGATTGGGTCCAGGGGCGAATCCGATACTCCACAATCTCGAGTAAGGTAAAAAATATTTCGAAAGTTTTAACCTAATTATGAGTTAGGTAGAATTCCCGGACAGGCATGGCAGAGTTCCAACTACCTTTGTAATGTGTATTCTCACACTCAATAAAGGTGAGAAAAGAATCAGACGAGTGTCTGCTTCAGTACTTAACCACTTAAGGGCCAGGCCTCTTTCTGAGATTTGTTGTTTACAAGTTAAAAACATTTTTTTTTGCTAGAAAATTACTTAGAACCCCCAAACTTTACATTTTTTTTTCTAACACCCTAGAGAATAAAATGGCGGTCGTTGCAATACTTTATGTCACACCGTATTTGAGCAGCGGTTTTACAAACGCACTTTAAAAAAAAAAAAAATACTCTTTCTTTAATTAAAAAATGAGACAACAGTAAAGTTAGACCAATTTTTTTTTATATTGTGAAAGATAATGTTACACCGAGGAAATTGATACCCAACATGTCACGCTTTAAAATTGCGCCCCGCTCGTGGAAAGGCGACAAACTTTTACCCATAAAAATCTCCATAGGTGACGTTTAAAAAAAATTCTACAGGTTGCATGTTTTCAGATACAGAGGAGGTCTAGGGCTAGAATTATTGCTCTCGCTCCACCGATCGCGGCAATACCTCACATGTGTGGTTTGAACACCATTTTTTCATATGCGGGCGCTGCTCACATATGCGTTCGCTTCTGCACGCAAGCTCGGCGGAACGGGGCGCGTTAAAACTTTTTTTTTTTTCCTATTTATTTTACCTTTTATTTTTAATTTTTAAACTGTTCTTTTAAAAAAATTGTGTCGCTTTTATTCCTATTTCAAGGAATGCAAACATCCCTTGTACTAGAAGAAAAGCATGACAGGTCTTCTTAAAATGAGATCTGGGGGTCAAAAAGACTTCACGTCTCATATTTACACTAAAATGCAATAAATAAATGTGGTAATTTAAAAAAATACAAAAAAAGAAATTGTCCCTTTAAGAGCTATGGGCGGAAGTGACGTTGTGACGTCGCTTCCGCCCTGCAATGGTATGGAGACGGGTGGGGGCCATCTTCCCCTCACTCGTCTCCATACCCAGCAAAGAAGAGGATCTGATCGCTTATGCCGCTGCCGACGGCTCTGGTAAGCGGTGGAGGCCCCCTCCCACCGCCGATAAAAGTGATCTTGCGGCGAATCCGCCGTAGAGACCACTCTTATCGGAAACAGGACCGCCGGACGAAAAAGAGGACACCGGGGTTATAGCAGCTAGCTCCTGCCATAACAATGATATTCCTCTTCAAACTTAGGACATATACCGCCGTGCGGCGGTCCGGAAGTGGCTAATGTATTTTTTTTTTTAAAAGAAATGCTGTTTATCATTCGTTTTATATCACTTTTTTATTTGTCATAATTGAATTTCTATGCTGAGGGGCCCCCAAGGTCTAAATCCGGTGCTGGCTTCTGCAATACATTTATGTGGTAAGTAAAGCAGGTTACAGTGGAATTCCACCCAAAAGTGGAACT
This sequence comes from Lithobates septentrionalis, assembly GCA_037952835.1. Taxonomy (NCBI): domain Eukaryota; kingdom Metazoa; phylum Chordata; class Amphibia; order Anura; family Ranidae; genus Lithobates; species Lithobates septentrionalis. Next base: position 11,544,937 of record JBBDGP010000004.1, on the reverse strand, counting down.
TCCGCTTATTTGCTGTTTTTGACAGGTCCCCCTCCCCACTTCCAGAGAGGAGGCCGTGGCCCCATCTCCCGGAAGTTCAGACCACCTCCTCCTTTCCCCCACCGTCGGACCAATTGGAAAGCGCAGCGAGCTTCATGCATGCGCAGTAGGGAACCAGCTGTGAAGACAAAAGGCTTCATTGCCCGGGTTCCCGTAGCAGGAATGGCGGCGGCAGCGCCCGGGAGTAGAGCTGCACGATTAATCGTTAAAAATTGCGATCTCGATCTCAATTCAATTCATTCCCCCCCTCCACCATTTCTATGCAGAATTTCCCGATTCATTCATGTAACAAGTGTAGAGACTTCTCTGCTCGCTCAGCTGTCAAAAGAAAAAAAAAAATGGGCAGCCTGCCAAGTTTTTCACAACATTATCAGCTGTGGTAGAGAACTAGAAACATTGTAACTTTTCCTTCTTAGATCAAAGGGAACTTCGGTCTGTAAATGAAGGAAGTTTAACCACTTAACCACTTTGTCGCCCGCCATATAGCAAAATGACGGCGGCAAAGTGTTTTTAATATCCTGACCGGACGTCATATGACGTCTTCAGGGATATTAACCCCGGGGGCGCGCATCGCGGCGATCGTTGTTGCGCCGTGTCAGTCTGACACACCGCAAATCCGATTTCGGTAAAGAGTCTCTGACGGAGACTATTTACCACGTGACCAGCCGTGTCCAATCACAGCTGATCACGATGTAAACAGGAAGAGCCGGTGATCGGCTTTTCCTCACTCGCGTCTGACAGACGCGAGTAGAGGAGAGCCGATCAGCTGCTCCTCTGACGGGGGGGGGGGGGTCTGTGCTGATCGATTATCAGCGCAGCCCCCCCGAGGATTCCCACACTGGACCTCCAGGGATGCCACCCTAGACCACCAGAGATGCCAATCAGTGCCCACAATGGATGCCAATCAGTGCTGACAATGGGCATCACTGATTGGCAAGCATTATTGTTTGGCACTGATTGGCATCCATCAGTACCATTTACTAGTGTACATCAGTGCCACCTATCAGTGCCCATCCTTGTCCCCTATCAGTGCCACCTATCAGTGCCCATCTGTGTTGCATATCAGTGCCACCTATCAGTGCCCCATCGGTGCAGCATATTAGTGCCCCATCATCAGTGCCACCTATCAGTACCCATCCATGTTGCATATCAGTGCCACCTATCGGTGCCCATCCTTGTCGCCTATCAGTGCCACCTATCAGTGCCCATCTGTGTTGCATATCAGTGCCACCTATCAGTGCCCCATCGGTGCAGCATATTAGTGCCCCATCATCAGTGCCACCTATCAGTACCCATCCATGTTGCATGTCAGTGCCACCTATCGGTGCCCATCCTTGCCGCCTATCAGTGCCACCTATCAGTGCCCATCCGTGTTGCATATCAGTGCCACCTATCAGTGCCCCATCAGTGCAGCATATTAGTGCCCCATCATAAGTGCCCATCAGTGCCACCTCATCGGTGCCCATCAGTGCCGCTTTATCAGTGCCCGTCAGTGCAGCCCCATCAGTTCCCATCAGTGAAGGAGAAAACTTACTTATTTACAAAGTTTTGTAACTAAAACAAAAAAAAAACATTTTTTTTTTCAAAATTTTCGGTCTTTTTTTTATTTCTTTAGCGGAAAATAAAAATCCCAGAGGTTATCAAATACCACCAAAAGAAAGCTCCATTTGTGGGAAAAAAAGGACGTCAATTTTGTTTGGGTGCAACGTGGCACGTGCGCAATTGTGAGTTAAATCGACGCAGTGCCGAATCGCAAAAAATGCTCTGGTCAGGAAGGGGGGTAAAATCTTCCGGGGCTGAAGTGGTTAAAATGCAGTATTTGCTGACTTTTAATTTTTTTCACCCAGGCTGGACCTCCTATTTAAGAACGAGGCGGGTAATTCACATCATTTGGGTCATCAATGAAGACAGATTTAAGTCCCTCTAGAACACACAGGGATATAAAATAAAGAACACATAACCAAAAAAAAAAAAATCTATATAAAAAAATAACTTATACAAAAAAAAAAAATACTAAAAAACAGTAAACACAGTAAAATGTTAAACTGTAGCATAAAAAAACAGTAAACACAGTAAAATGTTAAACTGTAGCATAAAAAAACAGTAAACACAGTAAAATGTTAAACTGTAGCATAAAAAAAACAGTAAACACAGTAAAATGTTAAACTGTAGCATAAAAAAACAGTAAACACAGTAAAATGTTAAACTGTAGCATAAAAAAATAGTAAACACAGTAAAATGTTAAACTGTAACATAAAAAAAAACCTCTACTAAATGTAAGACGGCAGCTGCAGTAACACAAAGGACAGTCCAAGCGATGCAGGAAAATGTTTTTGGGGGATGAACTTTTAGACTTATATAATAATGAACTCAGTGGATTGGTAAAACAGCCTTGGCATCATTTTTTTTTTTAATCTGCAAATAAGACATTTGCGTATTCACACCGACTCCTCATTGCCAAACATTGCTGGACATTTCTCTGTAATTATATTCACTAATTCTACGTTTTTACCCAAATGTGGTTTCCTTACCTTCCTTCAGGTCGATGGGGACTTTTCTGCTACCGAGCGGAAGAACTTCTGCAATTCTATACTGATGATCGAGTATAAGGAAAAGAAAGTAAACAGGGGTGGCACAGTGGTGTAGTGGGTAGCACTCTCACCTAGCAGTAAGAAGGGTCGCTGGTTCAATATATATATATATTTTTTAATGTTTGGGGGTTCTGAGTCATTTTCTAGCAAAAAAAAAAAAAATAATGATTTTTACATGCAAATACCGTGTGAAATAAAAAGTTTCAATGGCTGCCACTTTATTCCCTAGGGTGTCTGCTAAAAAAAAAAAAAAAAAAAATATATATATATATATATATATATATATATATATATATATATATATATATATATATATATATATATTTAGCAGACACCCTAGGGAATAAAATGGCAGCCATTGAAACTTTTTATGTCACACGGTATTTCAAAAGTGATTTTTTTTGGGGGGGGGGGGAAGTAAAGTTAGCCCAATTGTTTTGTATGATGTGACAGATGATGTTACGCCGAGTAAATAGATACTGGACATATCACGCTTTAAAATTATTTATTTATTTTTTTTGCAGACACCCTAGGGAATAAAATGGCGGCAATTGCAACTTTTTATGTCATACGGTATTTGTGCAGTAAATTTTTCCTCAATAGATTTTTTATTGATTTTGCATTTAATACACAAGAATACAATGTGCACATTGTATAGCGGTAAACAGTAGATCAATTAAATATAGACATATGATAAGATTATCTGGTTGTTCTAATATCATAAATCAAGGAACTGTCTTAATCTCAACTGAGAAAACTAGGAGTTAGTTATTACTTGAGTGACCTCCTCCCAGGAACCCCATTAGGAACTCTTTTGTTACCTGGGGGGGGTGACACTTCGTGTGGACAGTCTCCATCAGAAAGAGTATGAAGGTTTGAAAGCAGTAACAATAGAGATTAGTAGTATCAAGTAGTAACTCTAACAACTTGTTGCTTGTCAAGAAAAAAAAAAAGGAAAACGTCAGGTTAGTGGGTATTAAAGAAATGTCGCAGCCCCAGACCACATCTCCCACGGCTCCCATTTTGCTCTTTCCTTGTGCAGGAGGCCTGTACTAGAGGCCATCATTAGTTCAAAACTATAGTAGAGATTCACAGTGTCGAGAGTGTGTTCTACAGATGGGGGTTTATCAGTTTTCCATAGTCTCGCAATACTTAGTCTCGTGGCTAACAGAATATGGGTCACTACTAGGGATGAGCTTCGTGTTCGAGTCGAACCCATGTTCGACTCGAACATCGGCTGTTCGGTCGTTCGCCGAATTGCGAACGATATGGGCCGTTCGCGCCAAATTCGTGTGGCGCGTCATGGCCCATAATTCACTGCGGCATCGCAGTGCATTGCTGGCTGATGATTGGCCAAGCATGCACTATGACCCGCATGCTTGGCCAATCACAGCGCCCTCAGTAGAGAGAGCTGTAATTGGCCAAAGCCAGGGTGGCTTTGGCCAATTATGGCTCAGGGGATTTAGTACACACCCCACACTATATAAGGCCGCCTGCACGGCGGCCCTGTGTAGTGTGTGTTCCGGTGTGCTGAGAGATAGAGAGAGAGAGAGACAGTGTCATTTGATTTGAGTTAGATAGATTAGGCAGAACAGTCAGTCAGTTAGCTGCACTTACAGTGTATTGTGTATATATATGCATCCCAGGTGTTGCATATATATATATACACTGTATTCAGTTTAGCTAGATCCGTTCCTGTTATCTTATATCTAGACTATTTACATTTAGTGCAGTGCGTCCTGCTCACAGTGTTCAGCTAGATCCGTTCCTGCTATTTACATTTAGTGCAGTGCGTCCTGCTCACAGTGTTCAGCTAGATCCGTTCCTGCTAATTACATTTAGTGCAGTGCGTCCTGCTCACAGTGTTCAGCTAGATCCGTTCCTGCTATTTACATTTAGTGCAGTGCGTCCTGCTCACAGTGTTCAGCTAGATCCGTTCCTGTTATCTTCTAGACTATTTACATTTAGTGCAGTGCGTCCTGCTCACAGTGTTCAGCTAGATCCGTTCCTGCTATTTACATTTAGTGCAGTGCGTCCTGCTCACAGTGTTCAGCTAGATCCGTTCCTGCTATTTACATTTAGTGCAGTGCGTCCTGCTCACAGTGTTCAGCTAGATCCGTTCCTGCTATTTACATTTAGTGCAGTGCGTCCTGCTCACAGTGTTCAGCTAGATCCGTTCCTGTTATCTTCTAGACTATTTACATTAGTGCAGTGCGTCCTGCTCACAGTGTTCAGCTAGATCCGTTCCTGTTATTTACATTTAGTGCAGTGCGTCCTGCTCACAGTGTTCAGCTAGATCCGTTCCTGCTATTTACATTCAGTGCAGTGCGTCCTGCTCACAGTGTTCAGCTAGATCCGTTCCTGCTATTTACATTTAGTGCAGTACGTCCTGCTCACAGTGTTCAGCTAGATCCGTTCCTGTTATCTTCTAGACTATTTACATTTAGTGCAGTGCGTCCTGCTCACAGTGTTCAGCTAGATCCGTTCCTGTTATTTACATTTAGTGCAGTGCGTCCTGCTCACAGTGTTCAGCTAGATCCGTTCCTGCTATTTACATTTAGTGCAGTGCGTCCTGCTCACAGTGTTCAGCTAGATCCGTTCCTGCTATTTACATTTAGTGCAGTACGTCCTGCTCACAGTGTTCAGCTAGATCCGTTCCTGTTATCTTCTAGACTATTTACATTTAGTGCAGTGCGTCCTGCTCACAGTGTTCAGCTAGATCCATTCCTGTTATCTTCCTACTGACAGGCAGGCTTGTCTGGTTACAGTATATAAAGCTACCTGAAGAAAATTACAGGTGTTCTATTTGATCCTATTAGTACCACGGTCAGGCAGCTAGACTATTTACATTTAGTACAGTGCGTCCTGCTCACAGTGTTCAGCTAGATCCGTTCCTGTTATCTTCCTACTGACAGGCAGGCTTGTCTGGTTACAGTATATAAAGCTACCTGAAGAAAATTACAGGTGTTCTATCCCAGCTTAGTGCAGCTACAGGCCATTAGTATGTCTGGAAGGCCAAGAAGGAGAGGCAGACAGTCACAAGCCAATAAGAGAGGGCAAGCAGGCTCTGTGTCTAGTGCTGGTCGTGGAGACGGTGCATCCTCATCAGCACGTGGCCATGGGACACGCTTGGCCTTTTTTTCGGCAGCTGGCCGTGTTGAGCCGCAACATGCGGAAGACTTGGTCGAGTGGATGACCAAGCCGTCCTCATCCTCCTCATCCTCTCTCACCCATGCCCAGGGTGCTTTGTCTGGCAAAGCAGCGGCCTCTTCCCTCAGCTCAATGTCATCAGTGACTCCTTCCCTAGCTCCACCATGTCCTCATGAGGATTCCCTCGAACTGTTTGACCACAGTGTTGGGTACATGCTCCAGGAGGATGCCCAGCGTTTGGAAGGCTCTGATGATGATACTGAGCTCGATGAAGGCAGTAACATGAGCACGGACAGAGGGGGTGCCCAAGAAGGACAGCAATCTGGCAGTCATGCTCCCCCTGCTGCAGTATACTGCCAGGTTTGCTCCAGTGATGAGGAGGGAGGGGATGATGAGGTCACTGACTCAACGTGGGTGCCTGATAGGAGAGAGGAGGAGGCGGAGGAGGAGGAGGAGGAGGAGGTGGCACATCACCAACGAGGCAGGATGCCCTCCAGGGGCCAGCCTAAGGGCAGCACATTGACTGCATCACACCCCAAAGCTCCACATGTGCAGGGCGCTGCAGCCTCTGCGCGTTATTCAAAAAGTTCTTTGGTGTGGGCCTTTTTTGAGACGAGTGCATCAGATCGCACCGCTGCTATTTGCAACATATGTCTCAAGCGTATCTCGCGTGGCCAAAACATCTCCCGCTTGGGTACCACATGCTTGACCAGACATATGTTGACCTGCCATGCAGTTCGTTGGCAAGCGTATCTAAAAGACCCACACCAAAGAACAAAGAGGATCTCTCCTTGCTCCTCATCAGCTGAGATTTCCAACCCCACTAGACCTTCAGTCCTCTCTGAGACCTGCAGTGAGAGGAATGAAGGTGTAGAATTAGGTGTGTCACAGCCAAGTACTTGTGGGCAATCTGCTTTTGGTACACCGACGTCAGATTGTACCAGGCAAATTTCCCTGCCCCAGCTGCTGCACCGCCGAAAGAAGTTTGCTCCCAGCCATCCACATGCCCAGCGGTTGAATGCTAGCTTGGCAAAATTGCTAGCACTTCAACTGCTGCCTTTTCAGTTGGTAGACTCTGCCCCCTTCCGTGAGTTTGTGGAATGTGCGGTTCCTCAGTGGCAGGTACCCAAACGCCACTTTTTCTCACGGAAGGCGATTCCGGCTCTCTACCGGCATGTGGAAGGCAATGTCCATGCCTCGCTGGACAGGGCGGTCAGCGGTAAGGTGCATTACCGCTGACTCATGGTCCAGCAGGCATGGACAGGGACGTTACCTAAGTTTCACGGCGCATTGGGTGACTCTGCTGGCAGCTGGAAAGGATGCAGGACAAGGTGCAGTAGTGTTGGAGGTTGTTCCGCCACCACGCCTCCAAAATGCTGATTGTGACACACCTCTCTCCTCCACCCCCTCCTCTTCTTCTTCCTCCATGGCCTCTTCCTCGGAACCAGCGGTGCTCCGTAGGCGTTCAAGGGGCTACGCAAGTACGCAGGCCAAAAGATGCCATGCGGTGCTTGAGCTGGTGTGCTTGGGGGACAGGAGCCACACTGGGGCAGAGGTTCTGTCAGCTCTGCAGGGGCAGGTTCAGAGGTGGTTGACGCCACGCCAACTTAAGGCAGGAATGGTGGTTTGCGACAATGGCACCAACCTCCTCTCTGCCCTCCGACAGGGACAAATGACCCATGTGCCCTGTTTGGCTCACGTCCTTAACTTGGTGGTGCAGCGGTTCTTGGGCAGGTACCCGGGCTTACAGGATGTCCTGAGGCAGGCCAGGAAAGTCTGTGTGCATTTCCGCCGGTCATATAATGCCAGTGCTCGGCTGACGGACCTCCAAAAGGAGTTTAACCTGCCCAAGAACCGCCTAATCTGTGACATGCCCACCAGGTGGAACTCAACATTGGCCATGCTGCAGCAGCTGCACACGCAGCAGAGGGCCATCAATGAGTACCTGTGCGACTATGGCACCAGGACAGGGTCAGGGGAGCTTGGTTTTTTTTCCCCACGCCAGTGGGCCATGATCAGGGATGCATGCACTGTCCTGTCACCATTCGAGGAGGCCACGAGGATGGTGAGCACTGACAGTGCATGCATCAGTGACACTGTCCCCCTTGTCCACCTGTTGGAGCACACGCTGCGTGGAATAATGGACAGGGCACTTGAGGCAGAACAGAGGCAGGAAGAGGAGGACTTCCTTAGATCTCAAGGCCCCCTTTATCCAGACAGTGTTCCTGCGTGCCCGCCGATCACACAGGAAGAGGACGAGGAGGAGGAAGATTGTGTCAGTATGGAGGTGGAGCCTGGCACTCAGCATCAGCAGCAGTCTTTAAGGGATCAGTCCCAAGGAACACATGGACTTGTACGTGGCTGGGAGGAGGTGGCTGCGGACGTTGTTGTCCTTAGTGACCCAGAGGACTCCGGACCGAATGCCTCAGCAAACCTACGCTGCATGGCCTCCCTGATCCTGCAAAGCCTGCGTAAGGATCCTCGTATTCGTGGTATCAAGGAGAAGGACCAATACTGGCTGGCAACCCTCCTTGATCCACGTTACAAGGGTAAGGTTGCGGACCTTATCTTGCCATCGCAGAGGGAGCAGAGGATGAAACATCTTCGGGAGGCCTTGCAGAAAGGTCTGTGCAACGCGTTCCCAGAGACTGGGAGGTTACAAACTCCTGTTTCTGGACAACGTGTTGCTGAGGCTTCGGTCAGTCAAAGAAGGAGCGGTGGAGAAGGTGGCCGTCTGACCGATGCGTTCAGACAATTTTTTGGTCCGCAGCCCCAAGGTATGATCGGTTCCAGCAACCATCGCCAGCGTCTGTTTTACATGGTGCAGGAATACCTAGGGGCAAGATCAGACTTGGACACCTTTCCCACCGAAAATCCTCTGGGTTACTGGGTCTTGAGGATGGATCACTGGCCAGAGCTTGCACAGTATGCAATTGAGCTACTGGCCTGTCCTGCATCCAGCGTTCTTTCGGAACGCACATTCAGTGCTGCTGGAGGCGTGGTAACCGATCACAGGGTGCGTCTGTCCACCGACTCGGTCGATCGGCTGACCTTCATAAAAATGAATCAGTCTTGGATCACCACCAGCTACCAAGCACCTGATGCTGATGTAACCGAATAATTTTTTTTGAAATCTCAGATCCCTTCAAAGACTGCCTATGCTGATGCTGAGTGACTATCCCTGAGTAATTATCCTCTTCCTCCTCAATCATCACGCTGATAGCTTGTAAGAACATTTTTGGTTCTGGGCGCCACCACCAGTGCCTAAGGCACAATTTTTCAGCCCCTGTTTAACAGGGGCGTGTAATTACAATTTTTGATGTAATACTTTGCAGCAGGGCTCGTTCCTGCATTCCAACTAGAGTGTCTGTGAGGGGTTGCAGTGTTGTGGCACCAGCACCAGTGCCTAAGGCCCAATTTTTCTGCCCCTGTCTAACAGGGGCGTGTAATTACAATTTTTGATGCAATACTTTGCAGCAGGGCTCGTTCCTGCGTTCCAACTAGAGTGTCTGTGAGGGGTTGCAGTGTTGTGGCACCAGCACCAGTGCCTAAGGCCTAATTTTTCAGCTCCTGTTCAACAGGGGCATGTAATTACAATTCTTGATCTAATATTTCACAGCAGGGCCCTGTGAGGGCTTACAGTGTTGTGGCCACAGCAACACCTAAGGCCCAAATTTCTGCTGAGTATATAGGGCAGGACCCTACTATCAAACATCTAACTTACAAACGACTCCTACTTGCAAACGGAAGGAGACAACAGGAAGTGAGATGAAATCTACCCCTAGGAAGGGAAATTCTCTCCTGTAAGAGTTAATATGGGAAAACAATTTCTCCTTTCCACTGATGCTTTCCAATCCTTGTTCCACAAAAAAACCCAAATTTTCAAAAAACATTTTTCATTGGGACAAAAAAGTGAGGTGAAATCTTCTGAAGAGGAGGAAAGACGCAAAACAAATGTCACAGGGGTGATAACCCTTCCCTATGTTTTCCAAAAAGCTTAGAAAAGATTTTTTGGCTGGAGCTAAACACGTTAAAAATGTTCAAAATTACAAACAGATTCTACTTAACAACAAACCTACAGTCCCTGTCTTGTTTGCACCGCCTGTATACTGCTGTTCAGAGTATATAGGGCCTGGTGGCCCCACACCTTTCCTTATTTTAATTTGGGTGTGGGGTTCCCCTTAATATCCATACAAGACCCAAAGGGCCTGGTAATGGCAACCCTCCTTGATCCACCGTTTGTCTCACTGATTTTCATCCATATTGCCATGACCCGACATGACATTAAACCCGCAAGCAGTTTTAAATGAGATTTTTTCCTTTAAAAATGACATTTGGTGCAGGGACTGTTCTAAACATGGGAAACACGCGTCACTTTACAGGCATACTATAGACACCCCCCAGGTACGATATTTAAAGGAATATTTCACTTTTTTTTTTTTTACTTTAAGCATCATTAAAATCACTGCTCCCGAAAAAACGGCCGTTTTTAAAAGTTTTTTTTGCATTGATACATGTCCCCTGGGGTAGGACCCGGGTCCCCAAACCCTTTTTAGGACAATACCATGCAAATTAGCCTTTAAAATGAGCACTTTTGATTTCGAACGTTCGAGTCCCATAGACGTCAATGGGGTTCTAACGTTCGTGCGAACTTGCGGTCCGTTCGCGGGTTCTGGTGCGAACCGAACCGGGGGGTGTTCGGCTCATCCCTAGTCACTACATGTCTGTAAGTCGGGAGAATTGAGTCAATGTTGAGATTTAGAATCGCGAGATCAGGTGTTGGGTGCAGGTTTTGGTATATAATGTCTGAAAGTATTTGAAAAATTGTGTTCCAGTACTTTAAGCGTGGGCAGGACCAAAAGATGTGGAGTAGGTCTCCCTTGGCTGAGCTGCAGTGCCAGCATTGGTCGCATGTAGATGGGTTAAATTTAGTAAGTCTGGTGGGGGTCAGGTACCATCTAAGGTGCAATTTTTTGGGTGGTTTCCCAAAGCGCAGAACATTTTGTGGATTTGTATATTGACTGGAGTGCCTTCTGCCATTGGTGTTCTGTGTAGGTCTGACCTAAGTCGTGTTCCCAGTATATATGGGGAGGTTTTTTAGTAAATTGCAGCTTGTGGTGCATGATGTTATAAAATAGAGAAATTCCTTTCTTTTTGGGGATGGAGGTCATTAGATGTTCCCATGCTTTGGGATGCACTGTGTATACATGAAGGTGGGAATCTTTAAGGCAGTGCGCGACGCGCATGTATGTGAAAAGATCTGCATGAGGTAAGTTAAACTCTTGTAGAAAGAAAGTGAAGGGTAGGGATGAGCTTCGAGTTCGAGTCAAACTCATGTTCGACTCGAACATTGGCTGTTCGCAAGTTCGCCGAACAGCGAACAATTTGAGGTGTTCGCGGCAAATTCGAATGCCGCGGAACACCCTTTAAAAATCTATGGGAGAAATCAAAAGTGCTAATTTTAAAGGCTTATATTCATGGTATTGTCATAAAAAGTGTTTGGGGACCTGGGTCCTGCCCCAGGGGACATGGATCAATGCAAAAAAAAGTTTTAAAAACTGCCGTTTTTTCGGGAGCAGTGATTTTAATAATGCTTAAAGTGAAACAATAAAAGTGTAATATCCCTTTCAATTTCGTACCTGGGGGGTGTCTATAGTATGCCTGTAAAGGGGCGCATGTGTACCGTGTTTAGAACAGTCTGACAGCAAAATTACATTTCAAAGGAAAAAAAGTCATTTAAACTACTCGCGGCTATTAATGAATTGCCGGTCCGACAATACACATAAAAGTTCATTGATAAAAACGGCATGAGAATTCCCCACAGGGGAACCCCAAACCAAAATTTAAAAAAAAAATGACGTGGGGGGGTCCCCCTAAATTCCATACCAGGCCCTTCCGGTCTGGTATGGATATTAAGGGGAACCCCAGGCACAATTTTAAAAAAATGGCGTGGGGTCCCCCTCAAAATCAATACCAGACCCTTCATGTCTGGTATAGGTTTTAAGGGGAACCCCACGCCAAAATTTTTTAAAAAAATGGCGTGGGGTTCCCACAAAAATCCATACCAGACCCTTATCCGAGCATGCAACCTGGCAGGCCGCAGGAAAAGAGGGGGGGCGAGAGAGCGCCTCCCCCTCCTGAACCATACCAGGCCACATGCCCTCAACATTAGGAGGGTGCTTTGGGGTAGCCCCCCAAAACACCTTGTCCCCATATTGATGAGGACAAGGGCCTTATCCACACAACCCTGGCCGGTGGTTATGGGGTCTGCGGGCGGGGGGCTTATCGGAATCTGGAAGCCCCCTTTAACAAGGGGACCCCCAGATCCTGGCCCCCCCCCTGTGTGAAATGGTAAGGGGGTACAAAAGTACCCCTACCATTTCACTAAAAAACTGTCAAAAATGTTAAAAAATAGACAATTCCTTTATTAAATGCTTCTTCTTTCTTCTATCTTCTATTTTCCTTCGGTTTCTTACTCCATCTTCTTCTTCTTCTGGTTCTTCTGGTTCTTCCTCCGGTGTTCTCGTCCGGCATCTTCCTCCACGACGTCTTCTTCCCTTCTTCTCCTCGGGCCGCCCCGCATCCATGATGGCATGGAGGCAGGCTCCCGCTGTCACCGGGTGGCCCCGCCTCCCCCGTTATTTAAGAACCATCAGAAGAGGAGAAGCGTCACACAGCGGGAGCCTCCCTCCATGCAATCATGGATGTGGAGCGGCCCGAAAAGAAGATGAAGACAAGAAGATGATGAGAAGAAGATGAAGAAAAGAAGATGAAGAGAAAAAGATGAAGAGAAGACGATGATGAGAGAAGCATCACACAGCGGGAGCCTCCCTCCATGCCATCATGGATGCGGAGCGGGCCGAGGAGAAGAAGGGAAGAAGACGCCAATGCTGCGGAGGAAGATGCCGGATGAGAACACCGGAGGAAGAACCAGAAGAACCAGAAGAAGAAGAAGATGGAGGAAGAAACCGAAGGAAGATAGAAGATAGAAGAAAGAAGAAAGAAGAAACATTTAAATAAAGGAATTGTCAAAAACTGTCTCTTGTAATTTTTAACATTTTTGACAGTTTTTTAGTGAAGTGGTAGGGGTACTTTTGTACCCCCTTTCCATTTCACACAGGGGGAGGGCCAGGATCTGGGGGTCCCCTTGTTAAAGGGGGCTTCCAGATTCCGATAAGCCCCCGCCTGCAGACCCCACAACCACCGGCCAGGGTTGTGGGGATGAGGCCCTTGTCCTCATCAACATGGGGACAAGGTGTTTTGGGGGCTACCCCAAAGTACCCTCCCAATGTTGAGGGCATGTGGCCTGGTACGGTTCAGGAGGGGGGGTGCTCTCTCGTCCCCCTCTTTTCCTGCGGCCTGCCAGGTTGCGTGCTCGAATAAGGGTCTGGTATGGATTTTTAGGGGGACCCCACGCCATTTTTTAAAAATTTTGGCCGGGGTTCCCCTTAATATCCACACCAGACCTGAAGGGCCTGATATGGAATTTAGGGGGACCCCCACGTCATTTTTTTTTAAAATTTTGGTTCGGGGTTCCCCTGTGGGGAATTCCCATGCTGTTTTTATCAATGAACTTTTATGTGTATTGTCGGACCGGCAATTCATTAATAGCCGCGGGTAGTTTTAAATGACTTTTTTTCCTTTGAAATGTCATTTTGCTGTCAGACTGTTCTAAACACGGGAAACATGCGCCCCTTTACAGGCATACTATAGACACCCCCCAGGTACGAAATTTAAAGGGACATTACACTTTTATTGTTTCACTTTAAGCATTTTTAAAATCACTGCTCCCGAAAAAACGTCCGTTTTTAAAACTTTTTTTTGCATTGATCCATGTACCCTGAGGCAGGACCCAGGTCCCCAAACACTTTTTATGACAATAACTTGCATATAAGCCTTTAAAATGAGCACTTTTGATTATTCATGTTCGTGTCCCATAGACTTTAATGGTGTTCACGTGTTCGAACAAATTTTTTGCCTGTTCGCAAGCTCTGGTGCGAACCGAACAGGGGGGGTGTTTGGCTCATCCCTAGTGAAGGGTTTAGGTCTGTCTTTGTGGAGAACATCTTGGATGGTATGGATACCTTTCTTGGGCCATTGAGTCAAATATAGGTTGGGTGAGAGGTGGTGAAGAGATTCAATCGGGATAGGAATGGGAGCGGTGTTAGGTATGTCGTAGTTATTTTGGATTCGTTTTTTCCATGCTGCGATCGATGCCACCATGGTGGGAGGTGTTGCTGACGTGAGTTTTGGATCCCAGGGTGAGCTCATTACCCAATATTTTAGATTTGGATGAAGTAGAGTTGAGTATTCTATTGAGCTCCAGAGCTTGCTAGGATTTGGCTGGAACCATCAGCATGTTGAAGATCAGTGGGGACAGTGGGCAGCCCTGGCGAGTGCTGTTCGTTATGTGGAATAGTTGTGAAAGCATGTCTGCAGAGTATACTTTTGCTGATGGGGCAGAATACAAGGCCATTATAGCGTTATAGATGAGATCTTTGAAGCCAAGCTTAGTCAATACTGCCCTTAGGTAGGTCCAGTGGACTCTATCGAATGCCTTCTCTGCGTCCAAAGAGAGGAGCAGAGAAGGCGTTCCACTAGATTCGATATGGTGTATTAGGTTTATCATCCATCTTGTGGCATCAGGGGCTTGTCTGCCTTTAATGAACCCGGATTGGTCATTGTGAATGAGATCAGGCATAACACCCATCAGGCGTCTGCCAATCATTTTGGCATAAATTTTCACGTCAAGATTTAGTAAGGAGATAGGGCGGAAGTTTTGAGGTGAGGTAGGAGCTTTACCTGGTTTCGGGATGGTAATTATAAGAGCATTAAGTGATTCATCAGTAAACTTTGAAGAGGAGGCAGCAATGTTAAAAAATTCAGTCAGATGGGGGAGTAAGTGGTTGGAAATTTTTTTATAGTATTCTCCCGTTAGACCATCTGGTCCAGGAGCTTTGCCTGCAGGCAAGGATGATATCGTGTCTAGAATTTCCCATTCCGAAAATGGTTCATTAAGGGAGGAAAGTTGAGAGTCAGTCAGAGTCGGGAGTTTAATTTGGTGGAGAAAGTGGTTAATGTCAGTAGCGGATGGTTGATAGGTAGTATGGTCATGTCTTATGTTGCACAGGTCACTATAGTATGAGCTAAAAGCATTCGCAATGTTCTAAGGGTTAGTCAGTTTGTCGTTGGAGTGGGGGTGAAATAGGATTGGGATTTTGGATTTGATCCCCTGTCCCTTGAGGCGTTGCGCTAGTCTCTTACGCGCTTTGTTGGATGTTGAGTATGTGTTGGCTTTAAGCTTGTATTGAATTAGTTCATAGGAATGGAGAAGTAGCGCGCGTAGGTCACGTCATAGGGTCAGTAACTGGGTCTGGATGGTCGGGTCTGGGTTGGTCTTATGTTGGGATTCAAGAGTCGCGATTTGAGAAGTAAAGGTATCTATTTGCTGCGTCCTCTTTCTTTTACAAATGGAACTCAATTTCATTATATTACCTCTAAGAACAGCTTTATGCGCGTTCCACACCATTATGGGGTCCCCCACTGATCCTTTATTTAACTCGAAATATTCGTGGATGTGTTTTCCTATTTCTAGGGAGTAAATGAGGTGTTGCAATATATAATTATTCGCATGCCAGAGGAACGTATTCCGCTGGGGTGCAGTGTCATTGATAGAGATAGAAATTGGGGCGTGGTCCGACCACGTCACGGTGTGGATTACAGGTGCGCCAATGTTTTGTAGTAACCATTTGTCTGTGAGGAACAAATCAATTCAGGAATATGATTTGTGGCGGGGGGAGAAATAGGTGTAGTCTTTTTCAGACCCGTGATGGCATCTCCACACGTCAAAGACATCGTGTGACGTGAGGAGCTGCCGCAGGGGGGATTCTCTTTGTTTCGCTGCAGAAGTAGAGTCCATGTGGATATCAGGAACTGTGTTGAAATCTCCACAGATTATCAAGTGACTCTTACAAACTGCTCGTGCTTTGGTTAGAGCTTTTCTCAGAAAGCTTATCTGACGAGTGTTAGGGGCGTAGATATTCATTAAGGTATAAGTGACTTTGTTGAGGGTGAATGACAATATGAGATACCGTCCATTGGGGTTAGAGATTTGTTGTAGTAGTTGGAAGTCAAGATCATATTTTATAGCAATGAGTACATTCTTTTCTTGGAATTGTAGGTGGCATGGTATACTTGGGGGTACTTGCTGTTGTGGCATAGGGCTGTTGACGTGGGGAGCAGGTGAGTCTTCTGGACACAGAAGATGTTACAGTCCAGTTTAACTGCTGTGTGCCAAAGGGATGGCGTTTTACCGGGTGGTTTAGGCCCTTGGCATTGAGGGACACAATGGTGCACGGCATGGCCGGAGGTTAGGGGAAGAGGCCAATCAGGGGCAGTAAAAGCACTTACAGTTCGTTGGTTGTAGCGTGTGGAGAGTAGGTGTCTCTTTCACGAGGTAGATTCCTGGCCGGGCATTAGGTGTGTTGCTGTTGAAGAACTGGAACAAGGGTCACCGGAGGTACTTGGGGGGGAAGCAACAATGCGCAGTACAGGGGGGTCCTTATCCGCCGGGGGTACTTTCTCGGCAAGACACCGGTGGTGTTTGTATTTAGAGCCTCCAAAGCAGCTCTTCTCTCCCTCCGTCTCCTGCACTGTGAGATCTCTGACTCCACCCCCTCCCTCCCCCTTCCTCCAATCACCAGTGCGGTGTGCTGAGGGGCGGAGCTCACTGTAACTACTGCTGGCCGGGGATGTCCGCTCACACTACAGGGAGGAGGCAAGATTATTTTTACTGAGTAAAGTCTCTTTGGAAGAAAAGCTGCAAAAGTTTCTGTAGGATTTGTCTTGTAGGTATTGTGATCAGTGATAAGAAGATGAGGAGAATGAAGAGACAACCGAGTGTGACAGATATCTCCAAAACTGGCACACAGCCCTATATATATATATATAACATCCCCCAATCATTTTGTACAGATAAAGTGAAGGTCATTTATGACCATTCATGTAACTCTGTGTTTATGTGGTGAGTTTACACTTCTGATGGGGCAGACTCAGAGCTTGGATAACACAGGGTTACATGAATTGTCATAAATACATTTCACATTATCTGGACATACACAGAGTGCTAGGGGTTGGATTATATAGATATTTACATCTTATAACAGGAGGATGTTTTCTTTACATACCAATTCTGTATTATGTATTGTTGTATATATTGGTAGATGAGCACAATAGTTTTTTTTTTAAATGATAAACATCACTGTCTGACCACATCTCAGCCCCCTACTCCCACCATCAAAGCTGCCACTGTGCCAACCAAACACAGCCACTGTGCCCATCAAAGCTGCCACTGTGCCCATCAAATGCTGCCACTGTGCCCATCAAATGCAGCCACTGTGCCATTATACGCAGCCACTGTGCCCATCAAACGCAGCCACTGTGCCATCAAACACTGCTACTGTGCCCATCAAACACAGCCACTGTGCCAAACGCAGCCACTGTGCCCATCAAACGAAGCCACTGTGCCCATCAAACACAGCTGCTGTGCTCATCAAACGCAGCCACTGTGCCCATCAAACGCAGCCACTGTGCCCATCAAATGCAGCCACTGTGCCCATCAAACACAGCCACTGTGCCCATCAAAGCTGCCACTGTGCCATCAAACGCAGCCACTGTGCCATTAAACGCAGCCACTGTGCCCATCAAACGCAGCCACTGTGCCCATCAAACACAGCCACTGTGCCCATCAAACGCAGCCACTGTGCCATCAAGTGCTGCCACTGTGCCCACCAAACACAGCCACTGTGCCCATCAAACGCAGCACCTGTGCCATCAAATGCAGCCACTGTGCCCAAACACAGCCACTGTTCCATCAAACACTGCCACTGTTCCATCAAACACTGCCACTGTGCCCATCAAACACTGCCACTGTGCCCATCAAACGCAGCCACTGTGCCAAACGCAGCCACTGTGCCCATCAAATGAAGCCACTGTGCCCATCAAACACAGCCGCTGTGCTCATCAAACGCAGCCACTGTGCCCATCAAACGCAGCCACTGTGCCCATCAAATGCAGCCACTGTGCCCATCAAATGCTGCCACTGTGCCCATCAAATGCAGCCACTGTGCCATTATACGCAGCCACTGTGCCCATCAAACGCAGCCACTGTGCCATCAAACACTGCTACTGTGCCCATCAAACACAGCCACTGTGCCAAACGCAGCCACTGTGCCCATCAAACGAAGCCACTGTGCCCATCAAACACAGCTGCTGTGCTCATCAAACGCAGCCACTGTGCCCATCAAACGCAGCCACTGTGCCCATCAAATGCAGCCACTGTGCCCATCAAACACAGCCACTGTGCCCATCAAAGCTGCCACTGTGCCATCAAACGCAGCCACTGTGCCATTAAACGCAGCCACTGTGCCCATCAAACGCAGCCACTGTGCCCATCAAACACAGCCACTGTGCCCATCAAACGCAGCCACTGTGCCATCAAGTGCTGCCACTGTGCCCACCAAACACAGCCACTGTGCCCATCAAACGCAGCACCTGTGCCATCAAATGCAGCCACTGTGCCCAAACACAGCCACTGTTCCATCAAACACTGCCACTGTTCCATCAAACACTGCCACTGTGCCCATCAAACACTGCCACTGTGCCCATCAAACGCAGCCACTGTGCCAAACGCAGCCACTGTGCCCATCAAATGAAGCCACTGTGCCCATCAAACACAGCCGCTGTGCTCATCAAACGCAGCCACTGTGCCCATCAAACGCAGCCACTGTGCCCATCAAATGCAGCCACTGTGCCCATCAAACACAGCCACTGTGCCCATCAAAGCTGCCACTGTGCCATCAAACGCAGCCACTGTGCCATCAAACGCAGCCACTGTGCCATTAAATGTAGCCACTGTGCCCATCAAACGCAGCCACTGTGCCCATCAAACGCAGCCACTGTGCCATCAAGTGCTGCCACTGTGCCCACCAAACACAGCCACTGTGCCCATCAAACGCAGCACCTGTGCCATCAAATGCAGCCACTGTGCTTAAACACAGCCACTGTTCCATCAAACACTGCCACTGTGCCCATCAAACACTGCCACTGTGCCCATCAAACGCAGCCACTGTGCCAAACGAAGCCACTGCGCCCATCAAACACAGCCGCTGTGCTCATCAAACGCAGCCACTGTGCCCATCAAACGCAGCCACTGTGCCCATCAAATGCAGCCACTGTGCCCATCAAACACAGCCACTGTGCCCACCAAACACAGCCACTGTGCCCATCAAAAGCTGCCACTGTGCCCATCAATCATTTCAATCTGTAATTTCTTGTTTTTCAATTTCTTGCTTTTCAAGGTCATGTTATATTGTAATGTTTAAACACTGATTTTGTTGGAAGTACCAATAAATATAGCCTTATTGATAACTTGCATTTTTATTCTCGTGCGTGATTGTGTAGACAGGGCCCCAGTGCACTGTATTGCCCAGGGGCCTATAATGCTCTTAAGATTGCCCTGCTGATCACATGATGTAAACAAAAGCTCGGTAATCAGTTTTTTTTACTCCTTACGCTATAAGCGTGATGAGAAAAAAAAAGCCGATCACCGGCTTATCTGCAAGGGACATCGGTCCCGAAGAGGAAGAGGCAATTATGCCTCATCTGTGCCCACCAGTACCAGTACCCCCTGCCAGTGCCACCTGCCAGTGCCCACAGTGCCCACCAGTGCCACCTATCAATGCCCATGAGTGCCACCTATCAATGCCCACAAGTGCCACCTATCAATGCCCACCAGTGGTGCCAATCAGTGCCACCTAGCAGTGCTGCCTATCAGTGTGACCGATCAGTGCCCATCACTGCCACCCATCAGTGCCCATCACTGCCACCTATCGGTGCCCATCACTGCCGCCTCATCAGTGTACATCAATGAAGGAGAAAAAGTACCTGTTTGCAAAATTTTATAACAAAATGCAAAAAAAAAAAAATATATTTTTTTAAATTCGTTTTTTTACAAAAAAATGACGGCTGCTGTACACGAGTCCTATGGGTGACACCTTCTTGTTTATGGAAAACTAAATGGGATGAAAGGAGATGTTGTGTTGTGGTTACGCCAGTTTCATTTTAATCATAATGAGGAATGGAAAACAGTGCAAGATTTTCATTACCATTATCCAAAATGTTGGTTTCATATGTACACTAAAGTAGTTTATAATTTATCAAAACTTTATCAAATTTGATTCTGTGATTTTATCCCCCCCCCCCCCCCTTTTTTTTTTAAGTCACTAAGGTTATGTTTGTGGAACAAAGCCCTGTATTGTCTAGTTTTGGTAAATAACAGATCCCTGGGTTGCATACCTCGTCTAGAATTTTGCTCCCCTTGCTGCTCCTCTTGTTTTGGGTGCTTCAGATAGAGAAACAAGAGCAGAGCCAGTCTAGCAGGCTGTGCATGTAAAGATTGATTGTGGTGTCAGGATTGTTTTTTCATATGGAAACCGAAAGCTAAGCAGAGGGAAGAATGAACTTTCTATTAACCGTACATTCCTGCCAGCTACAGTGCATCTGGAAAGTATTTACAGCATTTCACTTTTTGTTGTTTTGAAGCCTTATTCCAAAATGGATTAAATCTATTATTTTCCTCAAAAATTCTACAAACAATACACCCATAAGGACAATGTGAAAGAAGATTGTTTAAAATCTTTGCCAATTTATTAAAAATAAAAAAATGAAAAAATCCCATGTACATAAGTGTTCACAGCCTTTGCCACCACACTCAGGTTCATCCTGTTTCCACTGATCACCCTTGAGATGTTTCTACAACTTGAATGGAGTTGACTGGACATGATTTAGAAAGGCACACACACCTGTCTATAGAAGGTCCCACAGTTAACCGTGCATGTCAGAGCACAAACCACAGGCGTAACTAGAACCCTCAGGGCCCCGGTGCAAGAAACCATGATGGGTCCCCCTTCCATCTGAGCCCCGGGCTTCCAATTTTGGGAGGGTGTCCACGGACATCCTCCCAAAACCGTGCTTCCTGCATGACCCCTGGGACTTGCATCCAGCGCAATCACATCAGCCCTTTACCATGTGATCAGCTGATCACATGTAAACAGACTTGACGGTTATCCACAGTCCTTTCTTCCCACGCTGTGTCTGTGTTAGGAAAGGACTGCTGTTAATTGTCAAGAATATCAGTAAATTGTTTAAACTGAAAATCAGTGCCCCAATCAACAGTGCCATCTATCAGTGCTCATCAGTGCTGCCTATCAGTGCTCATCAATGCCGCCTATCAGTGCCCATCACTTCCACCTACAAGTGTTACCTATCAGTGCTCATTAATGCCGCCTATTAATGCACTTCAATTCTGCCTATCAGCACCACCTATCAGTGCTCATTAATGCCACCTAACAGCATCCATCAGTGCCACCTATCAGTACTCTTCAATTCTGCCCAGCAAAGCCCATCAATACTGCCTGAGTTCTACCTATCAGTGTTCCTCAGTGCTCATCAGTGCCGTCTATCAGTGCCCATCAGTGCCTCCTATCAGTGCTCATCAGTGCCCATCAGTGCCTTCTATTAGTGCCCATAAATGCCTATCAGTGCCCATCAGTGCCTTCTATCAGTGCCCATCAGTGCCTTCTATCAGTGCTTCAGTGCCCATCAGTGCCCATCAGTGCCTTCTATCAGTGCCCATCAGTGCCTTCTATCAGTGCTCATCAGTGCCTTCTATCAGTGCTCATCAGTGCCCATCAGTGCCTTCTATCAGTGCTCATCAGTGCCGTCTATCAGTGCTAATCAGTGCCATCTATCAGTGCTCATCAGTGCCTTCTATCAGTGCTCATCAGTGCCTTCTATCAGTGCCCATCAGTGCCTTCTATTAGTGCTCATCAGTGCCTTCTATCAGTGCTCATCAGTGCCTTCTATCAGTGCTCATCAGTGCCTTCTATCAGTGCTCATCAGTGCCCATCAGTGCCGTCTATTAGTGCTCATCAGTGCCGTCTATTAGTGCTCATCAGTGCCTTCTATCAGTGCTCATCATTGCCCATCAGTGCCTTCTATCAGTGCCCATCAGTGCCTTCTATCAGTGCCCATCAGTGCCTTCTATCAGTGCTCATCAGTGCCTTCTATCAGTGCTCATCAGTGCCTTCTATCAGTGCACATCAGTGCTCATTAGTGCTTTCTATCAGTGCTCATCAGTGCCTTCTATCAGTGCTAATCAGTGCCTTCTATCAGTGCCTTCTATCAGTGCTCATCAGTGCCTTCTATCAGTGTTCATCAGTGCCCATCAGTGCCGTCTATTAGTGCTCATCAGTGCCTTCTATTAGTGCTCATTAGTGCCTTCTATCAGTGCTCATCAGTGCCTTCTATCAGTGCTCATCAGTACCTTCTATCAGTGCTCATCAGTGCTTTCTATCAGTGCTCATCAGTGCTTTCTATCAGTGCTCATCAGTGCCTTCTATCAGTGCTCATCAGTGCCTTCTATCAGTGCTCATCAGTGCCCATCAGTGCCTTCTATCAGTGCTCATCAGTGCCCATCAATGCCTTCTATCAGTGCTCATCAGTGCCTTCTATCAGTGCTCATCAGTGCCTTCTATTAGTGCTCATCAGTGCCTTCTATCAGTGCTCATCAGTGTCTTCTATCAGTGCTCATCAGTGCCCATCAGTGCCGTCTATCAGTGCTCATCAGTGCCTTCTATTAGTGCTCATCAGTGCCTTCTATCAGTGCTCATCAGTGCCTTCTATCAGTGCTCATCAGTGCCCATCAGTGCCTTCTATCAGTGCTCATCAGTGCCCATCAGTGCCTTCTATCAGTGCTCATCAGTGCCTTCTATCAGTGCTCATCAGTGCCTTCTATCAGTGCACATCAGTGCTCATTAGAGCTTTCTATCAGTGCTCATCAGTGCCTTCTATCAGTGCTCATCAGTGCCTTCTATCAGTGCTCATCAGTGCTTTCTATCAGTGCTCATCAGTGCCTTCTATTAGTGCCCACCAGTGCCTTCTATTAGTGCTCATCAGTGCCTTCTATCAGTGCCTTCTATCAGTGCTCATCAGTGCCTTCTATCAGTGCTCATCAGTGCTCATCAGTGCCGTCTATTAGTGCTCATCAGTGCCTTCTATCAGTGCTCATCAGTGCCCATCAGTGCCTTCTATCAGTGCCCATCAGTGCCTTTTATCAGTGCTCATCAGTGCCTTCTATCAGTGCTCATCAGTGCTTTCTATCAGTGCTCATCAGTGCTTTCTATCAGTGCTCATCAGTGCCTTCTATCAGTGCTCATCAGTGCCTTCTATCAGTGCTCATCAGTGCTTTCTATCAGTGCTCATCAGTGCCTTCTATCAGTGCTCATCAGTGCCTTCTATCAGTGCCCATCAGTGCCTTCTATCAGTGCTCATCAGTGCCCATCAGTGCCGTCTATTAGTGCTCATCAGTGCCTTCTATTAGTGCTCACCAGTGCCTTCTATCAGTGCTCATCAGTGCCCATCAGTGCCTTCTATCAGTGCTCATCAGTGCTCATCAGTGCCTTCTATCAGTGCTCATCAGTGCTTTCTATCAGTGCTCATCAGTGCCTTCTATCAGTGCTCATCAGTGCCCATCAGTTCCTTCTATCAGTGCCCATCAGTGCCTTCTATCAGTGCTCATCAGTGCCTGCTATTACTGCTCATCAGTGGAAAGGAGAAGCTGCGCTGTATAAAGGTGCACACCAACAATGGCTTGTAAAGCCAAGATAATACATTGCAGTTCAAAGAAATTCAAAACAGAACACCCAGGTGAGCTTGATCCATAATTAAGTGCCACCACCTAATGAAAAACTCGCTTACCAGATGACTATAGCCCAGCCAAGGCCTTTGCTTGAGTGAAAGGAAAGTCCAGACAGATATACCCAGATAGATTATCTGTATACTCCAATCCCCTGATGCCGTGGATCTCCAATGGGCCTCAGTATCTCAGCGGGGTATAAGAAAAAGACCAACCATAGCATAATACCGCTTAAACATGATTTATTAAAAAACAGTATTGCACTTACATTAGAATGAAGGTAAAAGTCGCGCTATAAAACAGTGCCTGCTATTAATTTCCATCAGTGCCGTCTGCCTTCTGAGGACAGCATGGCTCTGAGCGGAGATCGTGTGTCATAGAACAGTAGCACAGAGACACCGGCGGCATTAACGTTCTATTTGCCCGTCCGTCCTCTCTGGCGGGGGATGAGAGAGGACACACAGCTGATCTCACTGCTCCCCCTTTTCCCCCCTCCCCTCTCCTGTGTGCTCCGCGGGCAGTCATGAAGCTAAGGAGCTCACATTTCCCGCGGAGCACACAGGAGAGGGGAGGGGGGAGCAGTGAGATCAGCTGTGTGTCCTCTCTCATCCCCCGCCAGAGAGGACGGACGGGCAAATAGAACGTTAATGCCGCAGGTGTCTCTGTGCTACTGTTCTATGACACGCGGTCTCCGCTCAGAGCCGTGTGTGAAGAGTAACCCCGCTGGGCCCCCCCCACAGTGGCTGAATGCCGGGCCCCGTCGCAACTGTGACTGTTGCGACCCTGGTAATTCCGGGGTCGCACAAATCAAACCATGAAGTACAAGGTATTGTCTGTAGACCTCCGAGACAGGATTGTATGGAGGCACAGATCTGGGGAAGGGTACAGAAAGTTCTCTGCAGCATTGAAGGTCCCAATGAGCACAGTGTCCTCCATCAGCTGTAAATAGAAGACATTTGGAACCACCAGGACTCTTCCTAGAGCGCGCTGCCCAGCCAAACTGAACAATCGGGGCAGAAGGGCCTTAGTGACCCCGATGGTCACTCTGACAGAGCTCCAGCATTTCTCTGTGGAGAGAGGAGAACATTCCAGAAGAACAACCATCTTTGCAGCACTCTACCATTCAGGTCAGACAGAAGCCACTCCTCAGTAAAAGGCACATGACAACCCAACTGGAGTTTGCCAAAAGGCACCTGAAGGACTCTCAGACCATGACAAACAAAATTCTCTGGTCTGATGAAACAAATATTAAACACTTTGGCCTGAATGGCAAATGTCATGTCTGGAGGAAACAAGGCATCACTTGGCCAATACCACCCCTACAGTAAAACATGGTGGTGGCAGCATTATGCTGTGGGGACTAGTCAGGATCGAGGGAAAGATGAATACAGCAATGTACAGAGACATCCTTGATGAAAAAGCTCCAGAGCGCTCTGGTCCTCAGACTGGGGTGAAGGTTCAGCTTCCAACAGGACAACGACCCTAAGCACACAGCCAAGATAACAAAGGAGTGGCTACGGGGCAACTCTGTGAATGTCTATGAGTGGCCCAGCCAGAGCCCAGACTTGAACTCGATTGAACATCTCTGGAGAGATCTGAAAATAGCTTTGCACCGACGCTCCTCATCCAACCTGATGGAGCTTGAGAGGTCCTGCAAAGAAGAATGGGAGAAAGTTCCCAAAAATAGGAGTGCCAAGCTTGTAGCATCATACTCAAAAAGACTTGAGGGTGTAATTGGTGCCAAAGGGGCTTCACCAAAGTATTGAGCAAAGGCTGTGATTACTTATGTATATGGGATGTTGTTATTTTTAATACATTAGCAAAGATTTCAAGCAAACTTCTTTCCCGTTGTCATTATGGGGTATTGTTTGTAGAATTTTGAGGAAAATAATGAATTTAATCCATTTTGGAATAAGGCTGTAACATAATAAAATGTGGAAAAAGTGAAGCTCTGTGAATACTTTCCGAATGCGTTGCAGTGTCTGTAAAAATGATGTATTATGCTAGCAGAAAGGAGTGCATGATCTCTGTATGCTCCTTTGCTCCATCCCTCTGTCCAGCTATCCACCATAGTCCTTTATAAAAACAGTTCTTGAAAATAAGTACAATACGTGTTCATCTGCTAGATCTAAAGTGTTCCTCTGCTTCTGCTCTCCTATCTTCTACTACAGGAAAAAAGGGAACAATCAGTTCCACTCCCCCCCACCCGTACCCCGTAACCACCTATGGGCCAGAGCAATTTTTACATTTTATACGCCTGTTTATTAACTTTTTCATTACTGAAGTGTAGCGCTCACCAGCAACACCCCTGCAGCTCTACACATCACCATACTCTCCTTCTCTCCATGTGAGTCTCCTCCAGCCTCGGATCCCCATTCCATTTACTTCTTCCTCAGCAGTACTTCCCCTGGGACTTGTAGTCCCACAGTGTTCTTTACTTGATAGAAGATTATTTTAGGGGACTACACCTCCAAGCAGTCTTTGCAGCCCATAGCTATCCATCCTTAGCTGGGGGTTGGCTGCAGCCAAACACTGCCTCACCCGCTGTCATGACTGATGGGTGGTCTCTCCTATGCTGACTTTGACTGCCAACCGCCTGTCACAGTACCTGTTAGTGTTAGAGGAGACTCTCCTCTGCATACAAAATCATATTTGGGGAAGGGGGGGCACATTCGTGTTTACATTCAAGATGGTGCTGCTATAAGACCAACAAAAAGTACAAAATAGATTACAGCGCACACATACCAAAATTACATTTAAATCCTCCTCTGCATGACAGATTTTTTTAGTTTTCTTAACCACTTCAATACCCAGCCATAGTCATATGACGTCCACAGATGGGATCTCCCATCCTGGGTGGACGTCATATGATGTCCTGGGATTCCCAGCCGTCTAGGGGGCGCGCGCGAGCGCCCGCCGCGTTGCTCAGGACCCGGTGCGTGTGCCCGGCGGCCGCGATGTCCGCCGGGCACCCGCGATTGCCCGTTAACCGGGCCGGGCCGTGGATGTGTGTGCGTAAACACACACATCCACGTCCTGTCAGTTGTGAGGAGACCGATCTGTGTTCCCAGAATGGAGGAACACTGATCGGTCTCCTCCCCTTGTGAGTCCCCTCCCCCTTCAGTTAGAATCATTCCCTAGGAAACATATTAACCCCTCCCCGCCCCCCAGTGGTTAACCCCTTCACTGCCTGTCACATTTAAACAGTAATCAATGCAATTTTATAGCATTGATCGCTGTATAAATGTGAATGGTCCCAAAAATGTGTCAAACGTGTCCGATGTGTCCGCCATAATGTCGCAGTCACGAAAAAAAATTGCGATCGCCGCTAAAAAAATAAATACATTTTTTTTTTTTTTAAATGCCATAAATCTATCTCGTATTTTGTAGACGCTATAACTTTTGCGCAAACCAATCAATATACGCTTATTGCGATTTTTTTTACCAAAAATATGTAGAAGAATACGTATCGGCCGAAACTGAGGAAAAAATGTGTTTTTTTTTTTAAAAAATTGGGATATTTATTATAGCAAAAAGTAAAAAATATTGTGTTTTTTTCAAAATTGTCGCTTTTCTTTTGTTTATAGCGCAAAAAATAAAAACCGCAGAGGCGATCAAGTACCACCAAAAGAAAGCTCTGTTTGTGGGGAAAAAAGGACGTCAATTTTTTTTGGGTACAACGTTGCACGTCCGCGCAATTGACGTTTAAAGTGCGACAGCGCTGAAAACTAAAAATTGGCCTGGGAAGGAAGGGGGTGAAATTGCCCTGTATTGAACCGGTTAAATATACTTTATATATAAATAAATAAATAAATATATATATATATATATATATATATATATATATATATATATACTTTATCAGAGTACATTCCACCTTGTTCTGCAATGCAGTTTAGTGGCACACTTGTTGTGGTTATGAAGTGGTGACGGCTGCTGCAGCCCTTCCAGTTTCTCCTCTTCCTCTTCCCTCTTCCAGTTCAGCCTTCCTGCTAATCACAAGAGGAAGAAAGCACTTTTTTTTTTTTTAAATTCACCATTTACAACAATAGGAAACAAAACCAGTAAAATTAAAAAAAAAAAGAAAACATAGTGGAAATAATAGTTAATGGGAGAAGAGGGGGAAGATGTTAATTAGGGCTGATTAGGATAAAGTGAGGGATAATAAAGGATTACATAGGTTGTTTTTTTTGTCAGGTTTCTTTAGCTGACCTCATATGTGAATAGAAGTTCATCCCTCTTTGGTTTTATCAAACGTAATAATGTTACTTTGTTTCTCTTTATCTCCTTTCTGAGCAATATTTATAAACAATTTTACTTTGTATCTCCTCTATCTTCTGTCTGAACAATTGTTATAATTTAACAATGTTACTGTCTATGTATCTATCTATGTATCTACAGTGGGGACGGAAAGTATTCAGACCCCCTTAAATTTTTCACTCTTTGTTATATTGCAGCCATTTGCTAAAATCATTTAAGTTGATTTTTTTCCTCATTAATGTACACACAGCCCCCCATATTGTACACACAGCCCCCCCCATATTGTACACACAGCCCCCCATATTGTACACACAGCCCCCCCCATATTGTACACACAGCCCCCCATATTGTACACACAGCACCCCATATTGTACACACAGCCCCCCCCATATTGTACACACAGCCCCCCATATTGTACACACAGCCCCCCATATTGTACACACAGCCCCCCATATTGTACACACAGCACCCCATATTGTACACACAGCCCCCCATATTGTACACACAGCCCCCCATATTGTACACACAGCACCCCATATTGTACACACAGCACCCCATATTGTACACACAGCCCCCCATATTGTACACACAGCCCCCCATATTGTACACACAGCCCCCCATATTGTACACACAGCACCCCATATTGTACACACAGCCCCCCATATTGTACACACAGCACCCCATATTGTACACACAGCACTCCATATTGTACACACAGCACCCCATATTGTACACACAGCACCTCATATTGTACACACAGCCCCCCATATTGTACACACAGCACCCCATATTGTACACACAGCACCCCATATTGTACACACAGCCCCCCATATTGTACACACAGCCCCCCATATTGTACACACAGCACCCCATATTGTACACACAGCACTCCATATTATACACACAGCACCCCATATTGTACACACAGCACCCCATATTGTACACACAGCCCCCCATATTGTACACACAGCACTCCATATTGACATAAAAACACAGAATTGTTGACATTTTTGCAGATTTATTAAAAAAGAAAAACTGAAATATCACATGGTCCTAAGTATTCAGACCCTTTGCTCAGTATTTAGTAGAAGCCCCTTTTGATGAGTCTTTTTGGGAAAGATGCAACAAGTTTTTCACACTTGGATTTGGGGTTCCTCTGCCATTCCTCCTTGCAGATCCTCTCCAGTTCTGTCAGGTTGGATGGTAAACGTTGGTGGACAGTCATTTTTAGGTCTCTCCAGAGATGCTCAATTGGGTTTAAGTCAGGGCTCTGGCTGGGCCATTCAAGAACAGTCACGGAGTTGTTGTGAAGCCACTCCATTATTTTTGCTGTGTGCTTAGGGTCATTGTCTTGTTGGAAGGTAAACCTTCGGCCCAGTCTGAGGTCCTGAGCACTCTGGAGAAGGTTTTCATCCAGGATATCCCTGTACTTGGCCGCATTAGGGTGTGCCCCAAAAAGCTCAAACACAGACCAACAGAATCAGTGGCTAGGGGTTTGCATATGGCTCACACGGCACACCACGGCTGTGATGCTATGCCATGGCAGGAATGATAGAGAATGTTAATATAAATGTTAATTTGTATCTCTATATTCTGTATGCTCTGACATTACACATTGTGCAATGTGTAATGTCAGATCCCCGCTCCCTGCCTTCTGGAACTCAGAAATGCTGCCTAAATTCTGCATTTGAATGGCTGTAGAGAAGAGAGGGCTGCAGGTAAACATGTACAACTCAATTAAATAGGAGGATTTGCTTCATCTCTATGTGTTACCTGAGGCCAGTCACTTTAATATTATGAGGTTTTCTAACTACTTTAAGCCCCCTGTTCTCATCTGGCTGATTTGACATGCAATGTGACATGTTAAATCTCCCTCCTATTGCCGGCAATGGCACCATCGGAATTCCCAAAAGTAGTTTCTGCACTATTTTTGGCGACTCCATTGATTTCAATAGACATCTGTGCATGAACCCGCACAAACTGATCAGGCAGGAGACAGGGAGATACAAAGTAACATTGTTTATAAACGTTGAACAAACAGGAGATAGATAGATAGATAGATAGATAGATAGATAGATAGATAGATAGATAGATAGATAGATAGATAGATAGATAGATAGATAGATAGATAGATAGATAGAATTGTTTATAAACATTGATCAGACGGGAGATAGAGAGATAAACACAGGACACAGGAGTGATTGGTACTCATCACTCAGTGTGTTCATTCAGAAAAGGAAGGTGCCAGTAAATGACACATTTACCAGACCCTCCCCCCCCCCCCGATCTGCCTGCAGTGCAGCTGGAGTGAGGAAGATGAGGAGAAGCTGGCAGTTCTGCAGGAGGAGGAACAAGAGAATTGGTGTCTGCAATAAGACCCCTTATGTTAGGGAATGTTATTCCCTTTTTTGAGCAGGATGTTTCCCGCTAATTTTATTAAGGTTCATCATTAATAACAATATAAAAAATATTTTTTTGGTTGGACCTGTTTTTTGGGATGCATTTTTGAAAATTTGCTTTGGTTTTGGTTCAGGTTCATCCCACATAGTTTAGGTTACTGTCATCTAATAGTCTGAGGAAACATGTATATTTTTATATATGGTTCTCCGTCATTTGCTTGCCTATGTGTTTAACGTGCAATTTTTTTTCAATCGATGTATGTGCGTTTTTTAGGTTTTTTTTGGTGCATCAGGCTACGTCCTTGATAGGGGTTTTCCTTTTTTCCCTTTTATTTTGAATTGTTTTGCAACCATATACGCCTAATGGTGCACTTTTATTTTCTACCTATATTTAACCGCTTCAGCCCCGGAAGATTTTACCTCCTTCCTGACCAGAGCACTTTTTGCGATTCGGCACTGTGTCACTTTAACTGACAATTGCGCGGTCCTGCGACGTGGCTCTCAAACAAAATTGATGTCCTTTTTTTTCCAGAAATAGAGCTTTCTTTTGGTGGTATTTGATCACCTCTGCGATTTTTATTTTTTGCGCTATAAACAAAATAAGAGCAACAATTTTGAAAAAAAACGCATTATTTTTTACATTTTGCTATAATAAATATCACCAAAAATATATAAAAAAACATTTTTTTTCTTCAGTTTAAGCTGATACGTATTCTTCTACATATTTTTAGTACAAAAAAAATCGCAATAAGCGTTTATTGATTGGTTTGCGCAAAAGTTATAGCGTTTACTAAATAGGGGATAGTTTTGTGGCATTTTTATTAATAATTTTTTTTTACTAGTAATGGCGGCGATCAGCGGTTTTTATTGTGACTGCGACGTTATGGCGGACATGTCGGACATTTTTGACACATTTTTGGGACCATTGTCATTTATATAGCGATCAATGCGATTAAAAATGCACTGATTACTGTGTAAATGACACTGGCAGTGAAGGGGTTAACCACTAGGGGGCGGGGAGGGGTTAATCAGTACTAGGGGAGTGTTTTCTAACTGTAGGGGGGAGGGGCTGTATGTGTCACTAGACTGATCACTGCTCCCGATGACAGGGAGCAGAGATCAGTGACACTTGTCACTAGGCAGAACGGGGTGATGCTGTTTAGCATCTCCCTGTTCGTCCTCTTCGTGAGGCGATCGCGGTATCCCCGCGGCAATCGAGTCCGTTGGACCCGCGACCTGACTCACGGAGCTCCCGGCCGGCGCGCGCACGCAATGGCACAGCGGGGAATTCAAATGGACGCCCAGCCATGCCATTCTGCCAACGTATATCGTCGTGAGCCGGTCGGGAACCGGTTAACCCTTTCATGACTAAGCCTATTTCTGACATTCGGTGTTTACAAGTTAAAATCTGTATTTTTTGCTAGAAAACTTAGAACCCCCAAACATAATGTATATTTCTTTAGCAGAGAATCTAGAGAATAAAATGGTGATTGCAATATTTTATGTCACACGGTATTTGCGCAGCGGTCTTTTAAACGCAACTTTTTTTGGAAAAAAGACACTTTCATGAATTTTAAAAATACAAAACAGTAAAGTTAGCCCAAATTTTTTGTATAATGTGAAAGATGATGTTATGCCGAATAAATAGATACCAAACATGTCACGCTTTAATATTGCGCACACTCGTGAAATGGCGACAAACTACGGTACCTAAAAATCTCCATAGGCGACATTTAAAAAAAAAAATAAAAATAACGATTACCAGGTTAGAATTACAGAGGAGGTCTAGTGCTAGAATTATTGCTCTCGCTCTAACGATTGTGGCGATACCTCACATGTGTGATTTGAACATTGTTTACATATGCGGGCGCGACTTCCGTATGCGTTTTCTTTGCTGCGCGAGCTCGCGGGGACGGGGGCGCTTTAAATTTTTTTTTTTGTAAATTTCATTTAATTTTATTTTTTTACATTGTGTTTTTTTTTTTTTTTTTTCTAAATTCTGATCACTTTTATCGCTGTCACAAGGAATGTAAACATCCCTTGTGACAGTAATAGGTGGTGACAGGTACTCTTTATGGAGGGATCAGGGGTCTAAAAGACCTCAAATTCCTCCTTTGCACTTCAAAGTATTCTGAGTACTGTATATTTTTTAAAAACCGGCGCCATCGGCGGCCAAGTAAACAGGAAGTGACGTCGTAAGGTCACTTCCGTGTTTACAGAGAGAAGACTGGAAAGAAGCCGCTCTTTTTTTGTTTATAGCGCAAAAAATAAAAACCGCAAAGGTGATCAAATATCACCTAAAGAAAGATCTATTGGTGGGGAAAAAAACAACGTCAATTTTGTTTGGGTACAAGGTTGCACGACCGTGCAATTGTCAGTTAAAGTGATGCAGTGCGGAATCACAAAAAATGCTCTGGTCAGGAAGGGGGTAAATCCTTCCGGGGCTGAAGTGGTTAAATTCCCTTCACAAAGGAATCGCATATAATATAACAACCAAGTTTTCAAGTATTTTCTTCATTTGTATGCATGTTTTTATCTTCACATTGCAATGTTGGATTTTTCTTGTGCGCGGCTGTGTTTCATTTGCTGCAGGTGAAGGTTTTGTGATTCTGGGCTCCCGATTGATTTCTTCTATGGACTTTCTGCTACAAATGAATATGCACATTTGGGGGTACTCCAGTGACGAGTAAGCCCCTTTTGTGTGAAATGCGTCCAACTGAGCACCTTTTTTTGTAAAATTGATGTTTGTCATGTTCGCTTGATTTTATGGACTTTCAATAAATTCTTTTGACTTTACTTCTGGATGTGCCGCCATTCATTCTTCTGTTTCCAATGTTATATTCAGTCCGCGAAAAGCAACAGATGGAAACTGAAATTTATCGTGATCCCAAATATTCCTCGAGACAATCGCCTTTGTTTCCTATCTTGTGAAACCCAATTTTTTTTCCAGGTACGGAGGCTGGAGCATTCAATAACCTTTTATGCCGTGTACACACGGGCGGACTTTTCGACCTGACTGGTCCGACTGACTTTTGAACGAACGGACTTGCCTACACACGATCACACCAAAGTCCGATGGATTCGTACGTGATGACGTACACCGGACTAAAGTAAGGAAGTTGATAGCCAGTAGCCAATAGCTGCCCTAGCGCCGGTTTTCGTCCGTCGGACTAGCACACAGACGAGTGGAATTTTTGACCGGACTCGAGTCCGTCGGACAAATTTGAAACATGTTCCAAATCTAAAGTCCGTCAGATTTTTGACCGAAAAAGTCCACAAAAAGTCCGCTGCAGGTCCGATGGAGCCCACACATGATCGGATTGTCCGCCGGATTAGCTCTTTGAAATAAATCTTTGGCAGGCAATACAACTACTTTTAAAGATCCTTGGGATCACTGATGAATTACCAACGTCAGTTAACTATATCTGAATTATGACGATCTGCATCTGGTGACAGGTGACGTGGCAAGTGACAATCTGCATCTGGTGACAGGCGACGTGGCAAGTGACGATCTGCATCTGGTGACAGGCGACGTGGCAAGTGACGATCTGCATCTGGTGACAGGTGACGTGGCAAGTGACGATCTGCATCTGGTGACAGGTGACGTGGCAAGTGACAATCTGCATCTGGTGACAGGCGACGTGGCAAGTGACAATCTGCATCTGGTGACAGGCGACGTGGCAAGTGACGATCTGCATCTGGTGACAGGCGACGTGGCAAGTGACGATCTGCATCTGGTGACAGGTGACGTGGCAAGTGACGATCTGCATCTGGTGACAGGCGACGTGGCAAGTGACGATCTGCATCTGGTGACAGGTGACGTGGCAAGTGACAATCTGCATCTGGTGACAGGTGACGTGGCAAGTGACAATCTGCATCTGGTGACAGGTGACGTGGCAAGTGACAATCTGCATCTGGTGACAGGCGACGTGGCAAGTGACGATCTGCATCTGGTGACAGGTGACGTGGCAAGTGACGATCTGCATCTGGTGACAGGTGACGTGGCAAGTGACAATCTGCATCTGGTGACAGGCGACGTGGCAAGTGACGATCTGCATCTGGTGACAGGTGACGTGGCAAGTGAAAATCTGCATCTGGTGACAGGTGACATGGCAAGTGACGATCTGCATCTGGTGACAGGTGACGTGGCAAGTGACAATCTGCATCTGGTGACAGGCGACGTGGCAAGTGACGATCTGCATCTGGTGACAGGTGACGTGGCAAGTGACAATCTGCATCTGGTGACAGGTGACATGGCAAGTGACGATCTGCATCTGGTGACAGGCGACGTGGCAAGTGACAATCTGCATCTGGTGACAGGCGACGTGGCAAGTGACGATCTGCATCTGGTGACAGGTGACGTGGCAAGTGACAATCTGCATCTGGTGACAGGCGACGTGGCAAGTGATGATCTGCATCTGGTGACAGGTGACGTGGCAAGTGACGATCTGCATCTGGTGACAGGTGACGTGGCAAGTGACAATCTGCATCTGGTGACAGGTGACATGGCAAGTGATGTGGCAAGTGACAATCGGCATTTGGTGGCAGGCGACGTGGCAAGTGACAATCTGCATCTGGTGACAGGTGACGTGGCAAGTGACGATCTGCATCTGGTGACAGGTGACATGGCAAGTGACAATCTGCATCTGGTGACAGGTGACATGGCAAGTGATGTGGCAAGTGACAATCGGCATTTGGTGGCAGGCGATGTGGCAAGTGACAATCTGCAATGTGTGGCAGGCGACGTGGCAAGTGACAATCTGCATCTGGTGACAGGTGACGTGGCAAGTGACAATCTGCATCTGGTGACAGGTGACGTGGCAAGTGACAATCTGCATCTGGTGACAGGCGACGTGGCAAGTGACGATCTGCATCTGGTGACAGGCGACGTGGCAAGTGACGATCTGCATCTGGTGACAGGTGACGTGGCAAGTGACGATCTGCATCTGGTGACAGGTGACGTGGCAAGTGACAATCTGCATCTGGTGACAGGCGACGTGGCAAGTGACGATCTGCATCTGGTGACAGGTGACGTGGCAAGTGACAATCTGCATCTGGTGACAGGTGACATGGCAAGTGACGATCTGCATCTGGTGACAGGTGACGTGGCAAGTGACAATCTGCATCTGGTGACAGGCGACGTGGCAAGTGACGATCTGCATCTGGTGACAGGTGACGTGGCAAGTGACAATCTGCATCTGGTGACAGGTGACATGGCAAGTGACGATCTGCATCTGGTGACAGGCGACGTGGCAAGTGACAATCTGCATCTGGTGACAGGCGACGTGGCAAGTGACGATCTGCATCTGGTGACAGGTGACGTGGCAAGTGACAATCTGCATCTGGTGACAGGCGACGTGGCAAGTGACGATCTGCATCTGGTGACAGGTGACATGGCAAGTGACAATCTGCATCTGGTGACAGGTGACATGGCAAGTGATGTGGCAAGTGACAATCGGCATTTGGTGGCAGGCGACGTGGCAAGTGACAATCTGCATCTGGTGACAGGTGACGTGGCAAGTGACGATCTGCATCTGGTGACAGGTGACATGGCAAGTGACAATCTGCATCTGGTGACAGGTGACATGGCAAGTGATGTGGCAAGTGACAATCGGCATTTGGTGGCAGGTGATGTGGCAAGTGACAATCTGCAACGTGTGGCAGGCGACGTGGCAAGTGACAATCTGCATCTGGT
The DNA here is from genome assembly GCA_037952835.1 of Lithobates septentrionalis. Taxonomy (NCBI): domain Eukaryota; kingdom Metazoa; phylum Chordata; class Amphibia; order Anura; family Ranidae; genus Lithobates; species Lithobates septentrionalis. Next base: position 11,509,048 of record JBBDGP010000004.1, on the reverse strand, counting down.
GACAGGTGACGTGGCAAGTGACAATCTGCATCTGGTGACAGGTGACGTGGCAAGTGACAATCTGCATCTGGTGACAGGTGACGTGGCAAGTGACGATCTGCATCTGGTGACAGGCGACGTGGCAAGTGACAATCTGCATCTGGTGACAGGCGACGTGGCAAGTGACGATCTGCATCTGGTGACAGGTGACGTGGCAAGTGACAATCTGCATCTGGTGACAGGCGACGTGGCAAGTGACAATCTGCATCTGGTGACAGGCGACGTGGCAAGTGACGATCTGCATCTGGTGACAGGTGACGTGGCAAGTGACAATCTGCATCTGGTGACAGGTGACGTGGCAAGTGACGATCTGCATCTGGTGACAGGCGACGTGGCAAGTGACAATCTGCATCTGGTGACAGGTGACATGGCAAGTGATGTGGCAAGTGACAATCGGCATTTGGTGGCAGGCGATGTGGCAAGTGACAATCTGCATCTGGTGACAGGTGACATGGCAAGTGACAATCTGCATCTGGTGACAGGTGACATGGCAAGTGATGTAGCAAGTGACAATCGGCATTTGGTGGCAGGCGATGTGGCAAGTGACAATCTGCAACGTGTGGCAGGCGATGTGGCAAGTGACAATCCGCATCTGGTGACAGGTGACGTGACAAGTGACAATCCCCATCTGGTGACAGGTGACGTGGCAAGTGACAATCTGCATCTGGTGACAGGTGACGTGGCAAGTGACAATCCGCATCTGGTGACAGGTGACGTGGCAAGTGACGATCTGCATCTGGTGACAGGTGACGTGGCAAGTGACAATCCGCATCTGGTGACAGGTGACGTGGCAAGTGACAATCCGCATCTGGTGACAGGTGACGTGGCAAGTGACAATCTGCATCTGGTGACAGGTGACATGGCAAGTGATGTGGCAAGTGACAATCGGCATTTGGTGGCAGGCGACGTGGCAAGTGACAATCTGCATCTGGTGACAGGTGACGTGGCAAGTGACGATCTGCATCTGGTGACAGGTGACATGGCAAGTGACAATCTGCATCTGGTGACAGGTGACATGGCAAGTGATGTGGCAAGTGACAATCGGCATTTGGTGGCAGGCGATGTGGCAAGTGACAATCTGCAACGTGTGGCAGGCGACGTGGCAAGTGACAATCTGCATCTGGTGACAGGTGACGTGGCAAGTGACAATCTGCATCTGGTGACAGGTGACGTGGCAAGTGACAATCTGCATCTGGTGACAGGCGACGTGGCAAGTGACGATCTGCATCTGGTGACAGGCGACGTGGCAAGTGACGATCTGCATCTGGTGACAGGTGACGTGGCAAGTGACGATCTGCATCTGGTGACAGGTGACGTGGCAAGTGACAATCTGCATCTGGTGACAGGCGACGTGACAAGTGACGATCTGCATCTGGTGACAGGTGACGTGGCAAGTGACAATCTGCATCTGGTGACAGGTGACATGGCAAGTGACGATCTGCATCTGGTGACAGGTGACGTGGCAAGTGACAATCTGCATCTGGTGACAGGCGACGTGGCAAGTGACGATCTGCATCTGGTGACAGGTGACGTGGCAAGTGACAATCTGCATCTGGTGACAGGTGACATGGCAAGTGACGATCTGCATCTGGTGACAGGCGACGTGGCAAGTGACAATCTGCATCTGGTGACAAGCGACGTGGCAAGTGACGATCTGCATCTGGTGACAGGTGACGTGGCAAGTGACAATCTGCATCTGGTGACAGGCGACGTGGCAAGTGACGATCTGCATCTGGTGACAGGTGACATGGCAAGTGACAATCTGCATCTGGTGACAGGTGACATGGCAAGTGATGTGGCAAGTGACAATCGGCATTTGGTGGCAGGCGACGTGGCAAGTGACAATCTGCATCTGGTGACAGGTGACGTGGCAAGTGACGATCTGCATCTGGTGACAGGTGACATGGCAAGTGACAATCTGCATCTGGTGACAGGTGACATGGCAAGTGATGTGGCAAGTGACAATCGGCATTTGGTGGCAGGTGATGTGGCAAGTGACAATCTGCAACGTGTGGCAGGCGACGTGGCAAGTGACAATCTGCATCTGGTGACAGGTGACGTGGCAAGTGACAATCTGCATCTGGTGACAGGTGACGTGGCAAGTGACAATCTGCATCTGGTGACAGGTGACGTGGCAAGTGACGATCTGCATCTGGTGACAGGCGACGTGGCAAGTGACAATCTGCATCTGGTGACAGGCGACGTGGCAAGTGACGATCTGCATCTGGTGACAGGTGACGTGGCAAGTGACAATCTGCATCTGGTGACAGGCGACGTGGCAAGTGACAATCTGCATCTGGTGACAGGCGACGTGGCAAGTGACGATCTGCATCTGGTGACAGGTGACGTGGCAAGTGACAATCTGCATCTGGTGACAGGTGACGTGGCAAGTGACGATCTGCATCTGGTGACAGGCGACGTGACAAGTGACAATCTGCATCTGGTGACAGGTGACATGGCAAGTGATGTGGCAAGTGACAATCGGCATTTGGTGGCAGGCGATGTGGCAAGTGACAATCTGCATCTGGTGACAGGTGACATGGCAAGTGACAATCTGCATCTGGTGACAGGTGACATGGCAAGTGATGTAGCAAGTGACAATCGGCATTTGGTGGCAGGCGATGTGGCAAGTGACAATCTGCAACGTGTGGCAGGCGATGTGGCAAGTGACAATCCGCATCTGGTGACAGGTGACGTGACAAGTGACAATCCCCATCTGGTGACAGGTGACGTGGCAAGTGACAATCTGCATCTGGTGACAGGTGACGTGGCAAGTGACAATCCGCATCTGGTGACAGGTGACGTGGCAAGTGACGATCTGCATCTGGTGACAGGTGACGTGGCAAGTGACAATCTGCATCTGGTGACAGGTGACGTGGCAAGTGACAATCCGCATCTGGTGACAGGTGACGTGGCAAGTGACACTCTCAGAGCTCCCACTGATTCTGCATTATGGTGAGTTAAACTTAAACTTAAATTTAATTTTTTATAACAATGTAATAATAGTAATAATGCGCTTCAATCCTCCTGAAACCATAACAACTATGGTGCCGTGATGATTGAAGCGCCAACACCAGCCATTTCCCTGATAGATTTACCCCAAAAAAATATATTTCTGGCAGTGCCCCTCCCAAGACTAGGCTCTGGATCCGCCCCTGCTGGCAGGGGGTACTGATTCGCACAGATGAGGCATTATTGCCTCTTCCTCTTTGGGACCGATGGCCATTGCACATAAGCTGATGAAATTAACGATTACCGAGCTTTTGTATACATCATGTGATCAGCTGTCATTGGCTGACAGCTGATCATGTAGTAAGGGGCCGGGATCGGCCCCTTACTCGGATCTGTGATCTCCAGAGTCTCAGTGACCCGGTGATCACAGCGAGGTCCGCACGCTCCCTGTAGGGGGCGCGTGGGGAGTGTGCAAAAGGGAGGATGTCGTATGACGGGCCTCCCGGAAATTCAGGTCTGCGCTGTGGCTGTCATTTGGCTGTAGTGCAGACGCCAAGTGGTTAATGACACCCGCAGCGGTTTGCAGAAGGCACTGCGGGAGGGATGCGATGCGTTGTTATCGCGGTGGATCCCGCATCGCACAGATGGGAACCTAGGGTCGAGGGAGAAGGAGAGGTCATGTGCAATTTTATTTTACCAGCTGCTGAAAGAGCCTTCAGGAGGTTCAGGCTGCATTCACACCTGAGCATTTTGTTTTTTAGGCAGAAAGTTGCACGTTTTTACCACGATTTTGCTGCAATTTTTTTTAACTGCGTTTTATGTGGTCAATTCACACCTGAGGGTTTTTCAGCTCGTAAAACACTTGCAAAACACCCGAAAAAAATGCTTGTAAAATGCACAACAAGCAAAATCCCATTTATTTCAATGGCTCCTGTTCACATTTGAGCGTTTTGTCACCATGAAGCAAAACGCCTGGAAAAAAAAACCTGAAGCTCAAAAAAGTACACAAGCTTCTTTTTGGACAGATTACAGGCATTTATTTTTTTTGTTTTTTTCATTGGTGACCTGCACAAAATCGCAGTAAAAATTGCGGCAAAATCTCGCGTGACTATCTGCCTGAAAACAAAATGCTCAGGTGTGAATGCAGCAGGTCACCAATGTAAAAAAGCAGAAAAATGCCTGTAAATCTGCCCAAAAAGAAGCTCATGTACTTTTTTGAGCTTCAGGCGTTTGGCTTCAGGTGACAAAAATGCTCAGATGTGAACAGGTGCCGTTGAAATGAATGGGATTTTTCTTGTTGGGCGTTTTTCAGGCTTTTTTTTTTGCAGGCGTTTTACAAGCTGAAAACGCTCAGGTGTAAATGCAGCTTCAGAGAGATGCTGACCTAGAATAGAGCCCCGCCTGCTGGATGGAACTGGCAAATGTGAATTTAATTTGAATGTTTCATATTCAGCCGAATAGATGTAACACAATTTAATATACAGTGTGTCACGTTGACTTGGTGATCACAGCGCGCGCGGGGAGCGTGCAAAGGGGAGGACATCATATGACGGCAAAGGGGAGGACATCATATGACGGCAAAGGGGAGGACATCATATGACGGCCTCCCAGAAATTCAGGTCCGCGCTGTGGCCATCTTTCGGCTATAGCACAGGCGGCAAGTGGTTAAACCCTTCCCGATAGTTTTGTCTTATTTGTATGTCAGACATACTGTATATTGGTTGCCATTGCTGGCCTTCTTTGACATTTTTCTTTGCATTGGCATCATGCTAGTCCCCTGGCTTTATTACCACCTCTGCTGCAGAACAAGTACCCTACCAGCTTTCCATGGCTCCACCTCAATATATCAAAGCCTGAGGATTACCATGACAGCCAGGTACTGGCATTTTAAAAGGAAGGACATCCGTTGTCAGATTTCTCTCATAACAGGTTCTCTAAAATCTCTATCCTTTCTTTTTTTATAACAAGCATAAAAATTAGTACGACACTTATCAATATCAGTATAACAAGAAATATAATTGTTTTAGAAATGATGTGTTTTACTCAGATTTCCATCCTGTGTCAGCAGACATTTTAATGAGCAGCGAAGACCATGCAGGAGAAGATATAGGAAATCATAATCATAGTGAGTAGTTTGTATTTCTGCCCCTCCCACAATGGTGACATTACCCTGCATAGGCGTGTGCACAGGGTGTGCAGGGTGTGCCTAGGCACACCCTGCACACCCTGTGCAGTGTAAATTCCCCCTGCTTCCCATCTGCCCCCCCCCCCCCCGCAGTGCTGCCAGCTTTCCTCCTCTCCTCTCAGGAGCAGGAAAGGGCTGGTAAATATTTCATTAACCGGCCCCTTCCTTTTCTGAATTAACACAGTCAGTGTTCCATACTTGCCAACAGTCCCGATTTTCCCGGGACAATCCCGATTTTGGGACCTTGTCCCGAATTGGAGAGTGTCCCGAATCGGGATTTTCCATAAGGAAAATCGGGAATGTTGTTTTTTTTTTTTGGAGCAGCGGGCTCCAGCAAAATGGCGGCCGGCGCCGCCGCTCTAGCTGCCTCTAGTGTTGAGTGGAGAGGGAAAGGGGGCTCGATCCGTGCAGCCAATGAAGCGGCTTCTTTGGCTGCACGGCCCCTCCTCTCTCCACTGAAGCGAGCGGCGCCGTGTCTTCCTGAAAGTTCCCCAGCCCCGTACTGCGCAAGCGCTGCGCCTGCGCAGTACAGGGGGTCCGCCATTGCCGAGGGGAACTTTCTCGGCAGAACACCGGCCGCTCCTCCACTGAGCGGGGGCCGGGCTGCATTGAGGGGGGGAGGCTGCACTAACTGAGGGAGGGCTGCACTGAGGGGGGGGGGGAGGCTGCACTAACTGAGGGGGGCTGCACTGAGGGGGGGAAGCTGCACTAACTGAGGGGGGCTGCACTGAGGGGGGGGGGCTGCACTAACTGAGGGGGGGGAGGCTGCACTGAGGGGGGGGAGCTGCACTAACTGAGGGGGGGGAGCTGCACTAACTGAGGGGGGAGGCTGCACTAACTGAGGGGGGAGGCTGCACTAACTGAGGGGGGGAGGCTGCACTAACTGAGGGGGGCTGCACTGAGGGGAGGCTGCACTAACTGAAGGGGGGCTGCACTGAGGGGGGGGCTGCACTAACTGAGGGGCTGCACTGAGAGGGGGCTGCACTAACTGAAGGGGGGCTGCATTAACTGAGGGGGGGCTGCACTGAGGGGGGCTGCACTAACTGAGGGGGGGCTGCACTAACTGAGGGGGGGCTGCACTAACTGAGGGGGGCTGCACTGAGGGGGGGCTGCACTAACTGAGGGGGGGCTGCACTAACTGAGGGGCTGCACTGAGAGGGGTCTGCACTAACTGAAGGGGGGCTGCATTAACTGAGGGGGGCTGCACTGAGGGGGGCTGCACTAACTGAGGGGGGGCTGCACTGAGGGGGGCTGCACTAACTGAGGGGGGGCTGCACTGAGGGGGGCTGCACTGGCGGGGGCACCTGATGCAAGGACAGACTCTGGCGGGGGCACCTGATGCAAGGAAAGACTCTGGCAGGGGCACCTGATGCAAGGACAGACTCTGCCGGGGGCACCTGATGCAAGGACAGACTCTGCTGGGGGCACCTGATGCAAGGACAGACTCTGCCGGGGGCACCTGATGCAAGGACAGACTCTGCTGGTGGCAGGCGACGTGGCTAGTGACACGCTCAGGGATCCCACTGATTCAGCATTATGGTGAGTTGAATGATTTAATTTTATATTACAATGTAATAATAGAAAAAATGCGCTTCAATCATCCTGACACCATAACAATCATGGTGCCGGGATGATTGAAGCGTTAACACCAGGTGTTTGGAGTATCTTTATCTGCTGATTGTTAAACTTTCTAGAATACACATATTTCTATTGTTGTGTAGGACCTGGGGCTGCTGTCCCGTCATTCCTCTCTCCCCCTCTCCCTCTTTCCCTCTCCATCCCTCATTCATCTCAGACTTTAACCACACCCTCTTGAGCCACGCCAATTTAAGCCACGCCCACTTTCCACGCAAGGCACGCCCACTTTCCACGCAAGACACGCCCACTTTCCGCGTAAGACACGCCCATTTTTCGCTTCGCGCGCCGCAGCTGCTAATTTTTGCGAGGCCACGCCCACAAACGAATGCCCCGCCTCCTAATTATTGATCGGCTCTGCCTACAGCCAAAAAAGTGTCCCACATATTTTTTTTTCAATGTTGGCAACTATGGTGTTCTGTACCGATTGCTCCTGCCTTCATTCTTAACTGATGCATCGTAAACTATGTTTACTGCAGGCTGCAGAGAAAGGGACTGGGGAATCTCTGTCCTCAGTTTCATTCTCTGTCTCAAAAGTAAGTGATATTTCACCAAAGCCCCATAACAGAGCTCCTTAAAAAAATCTAAAAAATAAAATAAAATAAAAATATTGTAAAAAATAATAAAAATAAAAAAAAACTACTGGCACCATCCACTGTCCTATTGTCACCAATCTTTGCTCTACTGACACTCTCTGCTGATATATACTCATGTGTGTTTGAGCTCTGGGGTGCACACCCTAATAAAAAAGGCTATACACACCAGTGTTTCCTTGCAGTAGTTTGTGTCTCTGCCCCTCCCACAATGGTGATATTTCCCTGCAGTAGTTTGTGTCTCTGCCCCTCCCACAATGGTGAGATTTCCCTGCAGTAGTTTGTGTCTCTGCCCCTCCCACAATGGTGAGATTTCCCTGCAGTAGTTTTGTGTCTCTGCCCCTCCCACAATGATGAGATTTCCCTGCAGTAGTTTGTGTCTCTGCCCCTCCCACAATGGTGAGATTTCCTGCAGTAGTTTGTGTCTCTGTCCCTCCCACAATGGTGAGATTTCCCTGCAGTAGTTTTGTGTCTCTGCCCCTCCCACAATGGTGAGATTTCCCTGCAGTAGTTTTGTGTCTCTGCCCCTCCCACAATGATGAGATTTCCCTGCAGTAGTTTGTGTCTCTGCCCCTCCCACAATGGTGAGATTTCCCTGCAGTAGTTTGTGTCTCTGCCCCTCCCACAATGGTGAGATTTCCCTGCAGTAGTTTTGTGTCTCTGCCCCTCCCACAATGATGAGATTTCCCTGCAGTAGTTTGTGTCTCTGCCCCTCCCACAATGGTGAGATTTCCCTGCAGTAGTTTTGTGTCTCTGCCCCTCCCACAATGGTGAGATTTCCATGCAGTAGTTTGTGTCTCTGCCCCTCCCACAATGGTGAGATTTCCATGCAGTAGTTTGTGTCTCTGCCCCTTCCACAATGGTGAGATTTCCTGCAGTAGTTTGTGTCTCTGTCCCTCCCACAATGGTGAGATTTCCCTGCAGTCGTTTTGTGTCTCTGCCCCTTCCACAATGGTGAGATTTCCTGCAGTAGTTTGTGTCTCTGTCCCTCCCACAATGGTGAGATTTCCCTGCAGTCGTTTTGTGTCTCTGCCCCTCCCACAATGATGAGATTTCCCTGCAGTAGTTTGTTTCTCTGCCCCTCCCACAATGGTGAGATTTCCCTGCAGCAGTTTGTGTCTCTGCCCCTCCCACAATGATGAGATTTCCCTACAGTACTTTGTGTCTCTGCCCCTCCCACAATGATGAGATTTCCCTACAGTACTTTGTGTCTCTGCCCCTCCCACAATAGTGAGATTTCCCTGCAGTAGTTTGTGTCTCTGTCCCTCCCACAATGGTGAGATTTCCCTGCAGTAGTTTGTGTCTCTGTCCCTCCCACAATGATGAGATTTCCCTGCAGTAGTTTGTGTCTCTGCCCCTCCCACAATGATGAGATTTCCCTGCAGTAGTTTGTGTCTCTGCCCCTCCCACAATGATGAGATTTCCTGCAGTAGTTTGTGTCTCTGACCCTCCCACAATGATTCAGGTTTCCAACAAAAAGGCAGATATCATATCATACTTTAGGGGTCCCCTCAGCTGATAATATCCATTTGTACATAATTGAATGTACAGGGGCTAGACCAAAATGTGAAAACACTACATAATTTGCAGGTGTGAAAGTGACGTCATGTTTCGCGTTGAAAGTGGAAGTGAAGTAACATTCTTTTGCTTTTTGTGAGGGGATACCGTTTTATTAGGTGAGAAGCCTCACTTTCCTCATAATACGGAGTCGTGTCAGAGCTTATACTCAGCATCAAAGAGGGCAAATTCTTGGTGCCGCTTAGCTGGTGCCTCTGAGGCTGAAGTTGCTTCTTTGTTTCTCGTGTCGCGAGGTACAGTATCAAAGGTTATGGCGGCATATACAGCTTCTGGGAAAACGTTGTCTGGTAAGCGAAAGTGCGGTCCACATGGTCAACTGACCAAAAGAGACAAAAGGACATTGCGTAGGATTGTGACCCAGATTTTTGAATGAAGAGTTTCCAGATTCCATTATCCACCATCAAAGACCTCAATTTGTCAATTTCCAGGACAATTCAGGCCGTCGTGGGTGCCAAAGGCGGTTCAACACGATATTAGGGAAAGATTTTGTTCTTTTACCATATCTGTTTCCATAATTTTGTCCAAGCCCTGTGTGACAGACCTGGGACAGAGGCTTTTGGAGGGCACTGAATGCTAGCCTCTTGCCTACCGATTATGGGCCCTGGCATTTGGGGGAATGGTGCTCTTTGTGAGCTGTATGCCTGGGGACCCTTGAGGTGGTGTTACTTTGGATTCAGGTCCATATCCCCCCAAGACACACAGACTCTGGGAACCCGTTATATGCCATATTAGAAATAGTGACTGAGAAAATATATCTTGGATTACTTAAAATGGGACAGTAATATTTATCCACAATATCTCCCAGGATATATGTAAAGACTATTCTTGGTTTGTTTGATTCTGAACTCAACATGTTAGTTGAGAGAGCTGATCACATTGGCCTCTGTATGATGTAGGAGACGGGCCGACTCCTGCTGGAGCTCCTGCTATTGTGAGAAGGTGTCCTGTGTTTATACTTATGATAATGCATAATCTACTGTGTGAAGCTCGGTGACAACAAGTCTGACCTGTTCTGAAATCCTGATTAATCATAACAATGCTCAGGAGGGCATGGAGTCACATCGGCTGCTTTAAGATTAGTTAATTAGCTCATGTTAATTCTGTTTCTGGTTACAGGTGTATTGTTAGAGTAATATCAGCAGGAGGGGGAACCTCCTCCTCTTTAGCTGTATATAAAAGACTGTATTCTGGTTCTAATAAAAGGAGTCCATGTTAAGCAACTAAACAAGTATCGTCTTGTTTTGTGTTGTGAGTGGTTGGAATATTTGATATCTATATTCAGACTGGGAGGAAGTGGTGTATGACGAAAGCACTCAAACGGAGTGTGGGACATTCCATTACACCCTGTATGTGCTGTTATTAATCTTTTCTTATTAGTCCAGAGCACCTTCTTTCATTTTTCTGCACCCCCAGTTCCTGTGTTTTCCTGCATAGTTGAGTCACTGAGACTTGATTCTATGTGCTATGCAGGAAAACATAAGAACTGGGGTGCAGAAAAATGTCAGCAGGTGCTCTGAGCTGATAAGTCACAATGTGAAATATTTGGCTGTAGCAGGAGGCAGTTTCTTAGTGAAGGGCTGGAGAGTGATACAACAATGAGTGTCTGCAGCCAACTGTGAAGCATGGTGGAGGTTCCTGGCAAGTTTGGGGCTGTATTTCTGCAAATGGAGTTGTAGATTTGGTCAGACTCAATGGTGTCCTCAATACTGAGAAATTCAGGCAGATACTTATCCATCATGCCATATCATCAGGGAGGCGTGTGATTGTCCCCCACATTTATTCCTGCAGCATGACAACTACACCAAACATACAGCCAATGTCATTAAGAACTATCTTCAGTGTAAAGAAGAACACGGAGTCATGGAAGTGATGGCTTGGCCCCCCACAGAGCCCCGACCTGAAGCCCTACATCTCAGGCTACTTCCATGCTCTGCTTCCAAGGGCTTTGAATGACAGCAGGTTCTGAGACCACACCATGCCCTCTACAACAACAAAGTGCCTACCATGTGACCATTCAGTGACCTCAACAATGCTCGTTTCCCAGGTATTAGAGGGAACGACATTGGAGTGTCTAGGGATCAAATTATAAAAAAAAACTGCATGGGTAATCCTGAATTAGTAGACCTAAAGGGAAAATTAATATTGTTGTAAAGGTTTAATACTAGTATAAGGGTAAAGTATGTGAAGGTTTTTCAGCAGGTGGTAATCAGAAGAAAACATGTAAAAAGGAGCTTATAGCTCCACCTGCTGACAAAAATAAAAATGATACATTTTCAATATTCAGAATTTCACATTTATTTAAAAAAAGAAAAGAAAAAGAGGATATACTGTACAATATTCATAGAATATAATTATATACAGTATAAATACACTATAGTCCATTATATCAGTCGTTGCTCTCCTATATGGGGAAATCTTTGGCTTGTATCACTGTCTTATCCCGGGTTCTGGTCAGTAACTTGATCTGAGCGTCCCCTTCAAGATCTGAGCTATTATCTTCCTGCTTGAGACATCCATGTCATCAGTCACCTGAAGGACATTTTTCTTCCCTAATGACAGGATGAAAGGTGAAAGAAATCAGAAGCCAGAATAATTTTTGTTGGGTCATTTATAGGGTTTAACTGTTTCGCTGTCAGTGCCATTTTTTTTTTTTTTGCACATACTTTTAAAAATAATTTTTGTCCTGAAGATTAGTTAACACCTGCAATATGATATATATTCTAAAAGCAGAGACCCTAGAGAATAAAATAGTGGTAGTTCCATTTTTTTTAATATCACACAATAGTAGCACAACGGTTTATGAAATGCAAAATTTCCATTAAAAAATCACATTTATTATTAGGGCACACAAAGTGCGATAAATCACCCAATGTTTTGTAAAATACAGACGGTGAGGTTGCGCTAAATAAATCATGTCAAGGCTTAGCATTGTGTGTGCTTGTGAAACAGCGACAAACTTGGTACCCTTTATATCCCATAGATGGCACTTAAAAGCTCCCTACAGGTCATCAGTTTAGAGTTAACCATGTGTAGCAAGGTTCCAGGCCTCCTTTAGTCTAATGAGAACCTCCGGAGCCAAGAGCTCCTGACATCCTTCTGTGTAGAATGGGTTGCTAGGCATAGTGGGTGTAATGCAAGATAGATGCATGGGCGCCAGACACTTCTTGAATGCAAAGAGATTTTTTTTTTCTCTTGAACAGAACTGTGAGAGAGAGGGTTTAGGGCCAGGGCCCCCTTAGGTAGTTGCAATGTCAATTAGCAGACTCTGAGACTTCTACAGGTAGAACAGGGAAAGGCATCCAGCAAGTCACCACATCTGCATGTGTAGGAATGTTGTCTCCTATGGCAACAGTCTTAGAACAGTTACTAACACTAAGCTGTAACATAGTTACATAGTTAGTAAGGTTGAATAAAGACACCAGTCCATCCAGTTCAACCTGAGTGAGTGTCCACAATTGTCCCTATCTCTTGTGTCTCATTAAGATGCTCCTCTATTATATATTATTTAAGGACCCATATAGCGCCGTCAATTTACACAGCGCTCCACACATACATCACACCATCACATCAGTCCCTACCCTCAAGGAGCCCACAATCCAAGGTCCCCAACTCACATTCATATACTAGGGCCAATTTTGGACAGAAACCAATTAACCTACCAGCATGTCTTTGGAGTGTGGGAGGAAACCAGAGTACCCGGAGGAAACCCACACAGGCACAGGGAGAACATGCAAACTCCAGGCAAGGTAGTGTCAAGGTAGCGACACTTTTTACTGCTAGGCGAGAGTGTTACCCACTATACCACTGTGCCGCCCAACAACCTCCTATACTTTCTCTACAGTCACTTCTTGTAGGTTCTCAACCCACTGAGCTCCCAGTCTCTCTCACTAGACTTGCTGATTTACTGCCACTGAATCCATCTTCTAATCTTCATGGTAGTACCACAGATGCCAAGGATGCTTCGGTCCCCCCCGTGGGAGCTTTGTTGGGCTGGGAACTCTTGCCCGCATAACCGGGCAGACATAAAAAAATGCTTGTGAGCGGAAAAAGAGGGACCTTGCCATTGACGGGGCTCCTTGCCCTTTTTTGGCTGTGGGAGAAAAGTACTGTACCCCCACTAATATCCTTTATAATGTCCATCCAGAGTGGCCCCAAATAGCCGCCCACCCTGGAAAGGCAAATCCGCCAGAGCCTTCTTAGAAGTTTGGTCTGCAGACCAACACTTAAGCCAAAGCAACCAGAGAAGCATCACAGCCGTCGACCGACACAGAGATTTTAGAGAGTAATGCCGCATACACACACTCAGAATTTCCGACAACCAAAATTCGATGAGAGCTTGTTGTCGGAAATTCCGACCGAGTGTAGGCTCCATCGGACATTTGCTGTCGGAATTTCCGACAACAAAAATTTGAGAGCTGGTTCTCAAATTTTCCGACAACAAAATCCATTCTTGTAAATCCGTTCTGAGCTGCTGTAGCAGAGTGGGGGGTTACTACCGGTAAGGACCACCCCTAGATGGTGCTGTGCTTGTTTTTTTGTTTCTGCCTAGTCCTACTCCAGAAGGTGGTGATAAGACCCTAAGGTTAAGAATGGATGTGTTGTGTCGATCAATGAACGAAAGAGAAACCTTGGTTGATCCTGCAAGAAATGCCAGGTCCTTGTCACTTCCTGTGAGCTGAACTGAATTTTGAAACAAACTTACCTTCCCAGCGCCACCCCATTCCTATTGTAATGGGGATGAGGAAAGTAGACAATGTTTAGTTATCTAAATCAGGAGAGCAACCAAGGGTGACAACCCTGCGCCTCCATAAATACAGTACAGTGGGAGAGCGTTGTCACCCTTGGACAGGAAGTGTGCCAATGGCAGGATCTCCACGTGAAAATAAAAGGGAAAAGACTGGAAGAAGAAAATGAATGCAGCCACCACATCTAAGAATTGAAATCATTTAGGATTCGTTGACAGATGTAGTTGACCTGTTGACCTGCATTTGACTTAGGGTTTCCACCTGTACAGGAATGATCCAGAGAGTCCGGGCCTTGACACTTGTGCCCGGGTTTCTGTTCTCCTGAAACCCGGACACAGCAGCATACCTCCAGTCCCAACAATCAGTTATCTGTCCTGGGGATTTAGGGATGGATGACTGGAGCCAGTGTGGGAACTCAGTGGAGGTATCCTTAAATGCAGCAATAAAATCCTGTGGGCTCTGGCTTCACTGCTGTGCGCCCTCCCTCCCCCTCACACCCCAACCCCCCCCATGCACCTGCCGCTGCTGCTGCCACCAGCCTGTGAATGCTCTCTCTCCCTCCAGCTCCTGGTTGCTCTGTGTAGCTCGCTCTGCTCACACAGCACACCTCCCCTGGGCACACCCCGCCACCGCCACCCCGGCTCCCAAATATGGTGAACGCCCACAGGTGTTACTGGCTCCTCCCCTGGGCTCACCCCGCCAGGCTCCTGAATATAGTACATGCCCCCAGGTGTTCATGGCACCTCCCCCAAGCTATCCTCATCCAGTTTCCGAATACCGTACACGCCCCCAGGTGTTTCTGGCTCCTCCCAGATGGAGGTATGCACTCCCCCCAGCAGCACATCTGATCAGGTGTCCCCATCTCCACTTCCTCCTCTCCAGGGAGCAATGCTGGGGACATGAGGGTCAATGAAGTTCCACCAGGACCTGTCCTTCCTCTCCAGTACTAAGGATTGCCGTCCCCAGGATGTGGCACTGAGGATGGCAAAGGACCAGGAGCTGCTCCAGCCTGTCAAGGCTGAGGACCTAGGCATGGTGCAGAAGCTGCTGTAGAGACCCAAGGTGGGCAAAGCCAGTAAGTACACCCACCTACCCACCAAAGCTCCCAACTGTCCCTGATTTTGAGAGACTGTCCCTGATTTGGAGCAATGTCCCTCTGTCCCTCTTTCCTCCTCATTTGTCCCTTATTTTGGTCTGATCTATATAGTTGTATATAAAATGCACTTTTTATCCTTCAAAAAGTGTTTCCCAGAGCCAAACCTTTCATCCAAATTCTATATTGCTGCATTTGTACATTTTAAAAGCCAATATAAAGGAATAGTAATGATAAAAAAAGCCCTTGTGGATTTAATTAACCTTTTTTTTTGTTAATTCTCCTTTAAGGAGGTGTGGCAGGGGGAGTGTCCTATGCCTACATACATTTGCTAGTAGGTGTCCCTCATTTCCATCGCAAAATGTTGGGAAGTATACTACCCACCAATCTATCCATCGACCGGTCGACCTACTTACTGTGATGATAATGGTTTTTTTTTAAATCAAATAACAAATTTTATTTTGATTTCCGCACAGCCATATACAAGTCATGCAAAAAGGGGTGGGCACCATATCCTCTTGAGATCATACCTTTAGTTTCTTTTTCCATCAAAATCCCTTCCAAGATAGCATGGTCTGTCTGCTGTAGAGGCATATCTAGATTGTAGCTGTAGAGCGTGTCTTAACTGCAGGTATCGAAAGAAATTTGTATGCGGGATATTAAACTCTGCCTGGATCTCCAGAAAGGACTTGAGTACTTGTCCTCTATATAGTTGTGATAGGAATTGAATTCCAGCTGCCTCCCATGATCTAAAACCCTTCAGTTTTTGTATTTCCCTATAATTGGTGTTTCTCCAAATTGGGTTGCAGGCCAAGAAGCCTCTTATACCCAGCAAACGCTTAAGGTATGTTCTTAAGCGTTTGCTCTCTGAACTGGGAATCTATTCTTTTGAACCAATGTCTGGGTATCCATACTGGTGAGTTATGACATATGTATAATAGCTGTGGGGACCACACCATTTTTATGAGGTTTGCTCTCCCCACCACCGACAATGGCAATTTACACCAAGTATTACATTTCTCCCTAAATTTGGCAAGCAGAGGGATAAGGTTAAGAGTAATATATTGAGTAACATCCGGAGATACCTGCACACCCAGATACCGAAAGGAGGACACTATCTGCACCATTGAAGCACAATCAGGTAATGGGTCAGATAGTGGGTCCAGGGGCATTAGCACAGATTTATTCCAATTGATAGAGAAACCAGATAATGTACCAAAGACTTTAATAAGACCCATAGCCGCCACCAGAGAATCCTGAGTATCACCTAAATATAGCAGAGTACCATCTGCATATAGCGAGATGACATCCACCCCAGTATTACGCCTGAATCCTACAATCCTGTGATCGTCCCTCACTCGAGCGGCCAGGGGTTCCAGAGCCAGGGCAAACAGCAGAGGTGATAACGGGCACCCCTGCCTAGTGCCTCTGAACAGTGGAAATGGCTCCGAGAGTTCCCCATTGACCCTAATTGTGGCCGATGGCCGTGCATATAGTAGTTTAATCCATCGAATGAAAGTACACCCCAAGTCCATACGCTCCAATACTTTCCACAGGTAAGGCCACTCGACGCTGTCGAAGGCCTTAGCTGCGTCCAGCGAAAAGATGGCCTGGTTACCGGGGTTCTCAACAGGGATTTGAATGTTTAAAAAGAGTCGCCTAATGTTTTGGGCTGTGGACCTGGTGGGTATGAAGCCAGATTGATCTCTATGAACTAGCTTTTTATTGACTTGAGAAAGTCTCGTCGCTAGCACTCTAGCCAGCAATTTGACAGTAAGTAAGGATATTGGTCTATATGTGTCAGGTGATGTGGCTTCTTTACCTGGCTTCAATAACACTATATTACTATTGCTTCGTTCATGGAAGCAGGCAACTGACCCCTCTCCAAAGCATCGTTATAAACTTTTAGGAGTGTAGGAAGTAATGTATCAGCATATCTTTTGTACACCTCGGACGGTAGACCATCAGCTCCCGGTGCCTTGTGGTTATGTGTTTGTGCTATGGCTAATGCCAGTTTTTCCACTGTGATTGGAGCATTCAATAGGGCTGCGTCTGAGGCGGACAAAAGTGGCAGCTCACATTCATTAAGGAAATCCACTATGTCCTCCTCTCTAGGGTTCACTTTGGATGTATAAAGGTCAGCATAGAAAGATCTGAATATTCTCAACATATCTGAGTTATTCGTTTGGACAACTCCCTGGGCATCACACAAGGCCGAGATTGTTGAAGGGGAGTCCTGCGCACACGCTAGTAATGCCAGCATGTGCCCAGTAGACTCCCCCTCCTCAAAGTGGGTTTGTTGCAGGAAAAATCTTTTATTTTACATCAATTTTTTTATCTTTTATTTTTACATCAATCCCTACCCTCAATCCAAGGTCCCCATTCATATACTAGGGCCAATTTTGGACAGAAGCCAATTAACCTACCAGCATGTCTTTGGAGTCTTTGGAGGGTTACCCAAACCTCTAATATTCCATGATAATACCTTAATACTAGCCGTCATTTGTATAGGTTAGTTGTATGTATCTTAGGCTACTGTTTGTTAACACATGACTATATAACATTTGGTGAACTTTCTGACCATAAAGTATTGTATATAGCAAATCTTATAACTCTGACATCTGCTGTACCTCTATTTACAGTATAAATGTATCTTGCAACACCAAAATGGGAATGCAGTGCAAAAGGGTTGGATAACCACACAAAATCCCAAAAAGTTCTACCTGAAAAGAAAAAAATGGAAAAAAAAAGAAGCAAAAAATGGATGGGTAGGAAAAAACAGGGATAGAGAAAGAGAAAAATCCTCCCAGTAATACTTGAATCATCAATGATAACTGGTATGGAGCTAACCATACTCTCAGCCACTTGGGCTAACATAGAAACTGTTCCCGGATAAGTCATCCTAACGGGGGGGGGGGAGGCTGTGGAAACACCTGGAAAAATACTTCAAGCTAGTACATGGGGTTTCTCAGATGCTAGCTCTGTGCAAATCAGAAGAAACAAGTACTTCTCTCTCCGCCGGATAACTAAGGATAAACCTCTGTCACATTATAGCTGATGAAACTTCAGTGCTGATTCGGTTGCTGTCTCCTGGCCTCTTTGAGGGCTCTCTCCTCATGATCCAACCATTGTGCAGCAGCTGTAGGTCGATCAAAGAAATGAGTATTGCCAAGAGCTGTTACCTGTAGTCGGGCAGGATATAGCATGCCATATTGTATGTTCAGCTCTCTGAGCTTCCTTTTAACTTCAGTGAAGGTTGCACGTTTTTTTTGTAGTTCAGCAGAGAAGTCAGGAAACAAAGAGATCCTGGAGTTATCAATTCTCATTTTGTCTGACAGTGCTCTGGCCTTAGAAAGTATTGCATCTCTGTCCTTATAATTGAGCAACTTGAACAGAAACGGCCTGGGGTGGTTGCCTGGAGGTAGAGGGCGTGCAGGTACCCTGTGTGCACGTTCAACTGCAAAGAGTGGAGAAAAGGAATCTCTGCCAAATGTAGATATAAGCCATTGCTCTATAAAGTCTACAGGATTTTTACCCTCTGTTTTCTCTGGGATGCCCAGGGAGCGCACGTTGTTTCGTCTCATGCGATTTTCCATCTCATCAAGTCGCATTGCATGTTGTTCAGTAAGGTGACAGTTGTATTTCAGATCCCTTTGCATGGGTGTCATATCATCCTCAACTGTGCTCAACCTGCCCTCTAAAGCAGCAGTTCTCTCTCTAAGTTTCTGCATGTCATGGCGTACATAGGATATCTCAGCTTTCAATTCCTTAATCTCATCTGAGAGAGCAGTTATGGAATGGTTACAGGAGGTCACCGCAGTAAATATGTCTCTAAGTGTGGGTTCTGCATAATTTATCCCAGGAGAGCTGGTCTGAGGCACAGTTACATCTTGTTTAGGGGTACTCACTGCGCTCCATTCCAGAGACAATCCGTTGGCATCCTCCAAGGGAACGGTGTCATCCTCCTCCATGGAGCTTGCAGAAGATTCCCCCTGTGCAGGGATCCCGGCCAGGGCGTCCTTGTATGATCTGCCGCCGTACAAAAGTTTCTGTGCAGCTTCCTTATAATGTTCATTGGCCGCACGGCGCGGATCGGCGCCATCTTGGTTCTGGGCCTCAGCCTGGCCCTTGTTGCTGCCTTTTTAACCACTTGACGACCACCTCACGCTGATGTACGTCAGCAGAATGGCACGGGCAGGCAAAATCACGTACCTGGTATGTGATTGCCTTCCCGCGGGTGGGGGGTCCGACCGGACCCCCCCCGGTGCCAGAGTCGGTCGTCATCTCTTCCCGGGCAATGAGAGGTGAGGGGGAGACCATCCATTCGTGGCCACCCCCTCCCGATCGCTCCCGGCGAATGAAAATCCTTCCAGTGCCTCTGTAATGTAAACAGAGGCACAGGAAGTGATGTCATCCCTCCTCGAGCCGGTCTTTTCGATCCGGTGCCAAGGAGAGAAGACATCAAGTAAGTCTGCACAACACTACACTGTCAGTAGAACATGCCAGGCACACCTGTCATCCCCCGATCACCCCCCCTGTACCCCCTGTCACACTGACACCAATAGCAGTTTTTTTTTTTTTGCATTGGTGTCAGTTTGTGACAGTTATAAGTGTTAGGGCAGTTAGGTTACCCCCCTTTAGGTCTGGGGTACCCCCCTTTAGGTCCAGGGTACCCCCCTAACCCCCCCTAATAAAAGTTAACCCCGTGATCACCCCCCGTCACCAGTGTCGCTAAGCGATCGTTTTTCTGATCGCTGTATTAGTGACACAGGTGACGCTAGTTAGGGAGGTAAGTATATAGGTTCGCTGTCAGTGTTTGTAGCGACAGGGACCCCCATATACTACCTACTAAAGGTTTTAACCCCCTGATTGCCCCCTAGTTAAAGCTTTCACCAGCGATCACCGTATAAGTGTTACGGGTGACGCTGGTTAGTTAGTTTGTTTTTTGTAGTTTATTATAGTTTTAGGGCACCTGCCGTTTATTACCGTATAAAGGTTTAACCCCCTAATTGCCCGGCGGTGATATAAGTTACGTTTTTAGGATCAGATAAGGTCTGCGTCGGATTAGCGCCAGTACCACTAACACCCACGCACGCAGCATACACCCTCCTTAGTGCTATAGTATCTGAACGGATCAATATCTGATCCGATCAGATCTATACTCCCCAGCAGTTTAGGGTTCCCAAAAACGCAGTGTTAGCGGGATCAGCCCAGATACCTGCTAGCACCTTCGTTTTGCCCCTCCGCCCAGCCCAGCCCACCCAAGTGCAGTATCGATTGATCACTGACACTTACAAAACACTAAGCACACATAACTGCAGCGTTCGCAGAGTCAGGCCTGATCCCTGCGATCGCTAACAGTTTTTTGGTAGCGTTTTGAATCAGTCGCTGACAGTCAGGAGCTTTTTTGCCTGTGAGTCTCACTAGTGTACCCCTAAATCTAGAGCCCAAGATGGCAAATCGAAGGTACACTAGTGAAGAGGCCTACAGGTTTCTGAGCATGACAGATAGTGAAGAGGAAGTCACTCATCTGTCAGATTCAGGCTCAGAATACGAACCTGTAGACAGCAGCGGCTCCATGACAGATAGCTCTGACGACGGAGTTGTGGTCCCTGCCAAGGTCAGGCGTACCAGTCTTCTTCTGTCCTTGAAGTGCAAGAACCGAGGGTCCCTCGTATGGAGAAGAGCAGTACTAGTGTCGCTATTCCTTCTGATGAACTGGCAAGCACCAGCGGCCTAGTACACCCTGGTCGTACATCCAGCACTGCAGTATCACGTGGTGATGTGGCGAGTCCCATAAGTGCAGTTAAAGCTGGCATGGTGGCAAGCACAAGTAGTGTCCCGCTGCCACCAAGAAGACAAAGACGGGCCCATCGTGCCCATAGTGCCCTCCCTGCTGCATTCGCCAATCCGAATTGGGAACCCACCGCTTCTGCAGCACCCGTATTTCCCTCTTTCACTGGCCAACCCGGAATTCAGGTGGAAACAGTTGACTTTACGCCACTGGATTTTTTTTGCTGTTTTTCACCGAAGATCTCTATAGATCTATTGTGGACCAAAGCAATTTGTACGCTGGTCAACACATCGCCACTATTCCCCAGTCCTCCCTTGCTAGAGATTGGAAACCAATTACGGTCTCCGAATTTAAGATCTTTCTGGGCCTATCCCTCCTCATGGGCATAACCAAAAAGAGTGAGTTGCGGTCATATTGGTCCACTGACCCAATGCACCATATGCCCGTGTTCTCTGCCTCCATGGCCAGGGCACGATACGAGCAGATTTTGCGGTTCATGCACTTCAACAACAATGAACTCTGTCATCCTCGTGGAGACCCTGCATACGATCGGCTCTACAAAATTTGGCCCCTCGTAAACCACTTCAACCAATGTTTTGCAGACTTGTTTACCCCCCATCAAGTTGTCTGCGTTGATGAGTCCCTGATTAGGTTTTCTGGCCGCTTGTCATTCAAACAGTACCTTCCCAGCAAGCGTGCCAGATACGGGGTCAAGATGTATAAGCTCTGTGACAGGGCCACAGGCTATACATGTAGATTTATGGTTTACGAGGGCAAAGATAGTCACGTAGAGCCGACAAACTGCCCTGACTACATAGGAAGCGCTGGCAAGATAGTGTGGGACTTGGTGTCACCCTTATTCGGAAAGGGGTACCACTTGTACGTGGACAATTATTACACAAGCGTGCCACTTTTTAGTCACTTGTTTGATCATCAGATTGGAGCATGTGGCACCGTGCGACCTAATTGCCGGGGCTTTCCCCAGCGGCGTGTAGATTCCCGTCTTAGGCTGGGGGAGAGAGCCTGCTTGCAGTGTAATAATTTGCTCGCTATGAAGTGGAGGGATAAGAAGAATGTTTTCATTCTCACCTCCCTTCATGCAGACACGACGGTCCAAATTACTACGGCGACTGGTGTTGTGGAGAAACCCCTCTGTGTCCACGAATATAACCAAAATATGGGAGGGGTGGACCTCAACGACCAGTTGTTGGCGCCGTACCTAGTTGCCCGTAAGGCCAGACGCTGGTACAAAAAAGTGTCTGTTTATTTATTTCAATTGGCTTTGCTGAACGCTTATGTGCTATACAGAGCTTCAGGACGGACTGGATCCTTCCTTAAATTCCAGGAAGAGATCGTCAGAGCCCTTCTGTATCCAGACGGTGCTCCACCTCACCTTCCCAATCCAAATGCAGTAAGCCGGCTGCATGAGAGGCATTTTCAATATGTCCTCCCGAGTACCCCTACCCAACGAGCCCCCCAAAGAAGATGTTGTGTCTGTTATTGTCCCTTCTGTCCTGACAATCCTGGTCTTTGCATTGGTGAATGTTTTGAACGCTACCATACACTAGTTGAGTATTAGCGTAGGGTACAGCACTGCACAGACTAGGACACACTTTCACAGGGTCTCCCAAGATGCCATCGCATTTTGAGAGACCCAAACCTGGTACCAGTTAAAAAAGTTAAAGTTACAAAAAAAAGTGTAAAAAAAACAAACAAAAAAAAGTAAAAAAAAAAAAAAAAAAAACACAAAAAAAATAAAATAAAAAAAACAAAAATAGTTGTTGTTTTATTGTTCTCTCTCTCTATTCTCTCTCTATTCTCTCTCTATTGTTCTGCATTCTATACTGCAATGTTTTATTGTTATGTTTTTATCATGTTTGCTTTATAGGTATGCAATTTTTTTATACTTTGTTTTTTTATTGTTAACCACTTTTTTGTTTTCAGGTACGCCATTCAGTTGCAGCGCGGATTTATTTATCTTGACAGCAACAGCGTTTGCTCCCACGATATATAAAGCTGTGACTCCAGCGCTCTCGGAGGTGATTTCACCACCACAGTTACATACTTCAGCATATATGCCGAAGCGTGGGGGCAGCAGTGGGTGGAGGAGGGATTTGCTCCTGCCTTTTGCGGGAGGATGCCCCCATGCTTCGGCATATATACATTTTAGGCACGGGTTGCGTTAAATGTTTTTTTTTTTTATTATGTTTTTTTTTGTATTTGCTTTGCAGGTATGGTAAGTCTTACTGTTATATTGTAATGTTACTTTATTTTTTGTTAACCATCATTTGCTTAGCAGGTACACCATTCAGTTGCAGCACGGATTTATTTATCTTGACAGCAACAGCGTTTGCTCCCACGATACATAAAGTCATGAC
Organism: Lithobates septentrionalis; assembly: GCA_037952835.1. NCBI lineage: Eukaryota > Metazoa > Chordata > Amphibia > Anura > Ranidae > Lithobates > Lithobates septentrionalis. The sequence continues at coordinate 11,486,056 of JBBDGP010000004.1, read as the reverse complement.
TCCAGCGCTGTCGGAGGTGATTTCACCACCACAGTTACATACTTCAGCATATATGCCGAAGCGTGGGGGCAGTGGGTGGAGGAGCAATTTGCTCCTGCCTTTTGTGGGAGGATGCCCCCATGCTTCGGCATATATAAATGGTGCATGTATGCCCATCATTAGAAGTGGGTGGATGAAGGGAGGTATTCTAATGGTGAGCATACCCACCGATCAATATCTTTTTTTCGTTCAGCCCACAGGCTGCATGAAAAAAAAGTTTACAATATATGCCTAACAAGGACCAGCAACGTGCTGGTATGTTGCTGGACTTTGAGTGGTTATACCAGAATGATGCCTGCAGGTTTAGGTATCATCTTGGTATCATTCTTTTCAGCCAGCGGTCGGCTTTCATGTAAAAGCAATCCTAGCGGCTAATTAGCCTCTAGACTGCTTTTACAAGCAGTGGGAGGGAATGCCCCTCCACCGTCTTCCATGTTTTTCTCTGGCTCTCCTGTCCCAACAGGGAACCTGAGAATGCAGCCGGTGATTCAGCCAGCTGACCATAAAGCTGATCAGAGACCAGAGTGGCTAAAAACATCTCTATGGCCTAAGAAACCGGGAGCTACGAGCATTTCATGACTTAGATTTCGCCGGATGTAAACAGCGCCATTGGGAAATTGGGAAAGCATTTTATCACACCAATCTTGGTGTGGTCAGATGCTTTGAGGGCAGAGGAGAGATCTAGGGTCTAATAGACCACAATTTTTTCAAAAAAGAGTACCTGTCACTACCTATTGCTATCATAGGGGATATTTACATTCCCTGAGAATTATTTAAAAACATAAAAATGAAAGGAACAGTTTAAAAATAAGATAAAAAAATAATAAAGAAAAAAAAAAAAAAAAAAGCACCCCTGTCCCCCCTGCTCTCGCGCAAAGGCGAACGCAAGCGTCGGTCTGGCGTCAAATGTAAACAGCAATTGCACCATGCATGTGAGGTATCACCGCGACGGTCAGATCGGAAGTTATTTTAGCAGTAGACCTCCCCTGTAAATCTAAAGTGGTAACCTGTAAAGGCTTTTAAAGGCTTTTAAAAATGTATTTAGTTTGTCGTCACTGCACGTTTGTGCGGAATTTTAAAGCATGTCATGTTTGGTATCCATGTACTCGGCCTAAGATCATCTTTTTTATTTCATCAAACATTTGGGCAATATAGTGTGTTTTAGTGCATTAAAATTTTAAAAAGTGTGTTTTTTCCCCAAAAAATGCGTTTGAAAAATCACTGCGCAAATACTGTGTGAAAAAAAAAATGAAACACCCACCATTTTAATCTGTAGGGCATTTGCTTTAAAAAAATATATAATGTTTGGGGGTTCAAAGTAATTTTCTTGCAAAAAAAATAACTTTTTCATGTAAACAATAAGTGTCAGAAAGGGCTTTGTCTTCAAGTGGTTAGAAGAGTGGGTGATGTGTGACATAAGCTTCTAAATGTTGTGCATAAAATGCCAGGACAGTTCAAAACCCCCCCAAATGACCCCATTTTGGAAAGTAGACACCCCAAGCTATTTGCTGAGAGGCATGTTGAGTCCATGGAATATTTTATATTGTGACGCAAGTTGCGGGAAAAAGACACATTTTTTTTTTTTTTGCACAAAGTTGTCACTAAATGATATATTGCTCAAACATGCCATGGGAATATGTGAAATTACACCCCAAAATACATTCTGCTGCTTCTCCTGAGTACGGGGATACCACATGTGTGAGACTTTTTGGGAGCCTAGCCGCGTACGGGACCCCGAAAACCAAGCACCGCCTTCAGGCTTTCTAAGGGCGTAAATTTTTGATTTCACTCCTCACTGCCTATCACAGTTTCGGAGGCCATGGAATGCCCAGGTGGCACAAAACCCCCCCAAATGACCCCATTTTGGAAAGTAGACACCCCAAGCTATTTGCTGAGAGGTATAGTGAGTATTTTGCAGACCTCACTTTTTGTCACAAACTTTTGAAAATTGAAAAAAGAAAAAAAAAATACATTTTTCTTGTCTTTCTTCATTTTCAAAAACAAATGAGAGCTGCAAAATACTCACCATGCCTCTCAGCAAATAGCTTGGGGTGTCTGCTTTCCAAAATGGGGTCATTTTGGGGGGTTTTGTGCCATCTGGGCATTTTATGGCCTTCAAAACTCTGATAGGTAGTGAGGAGTGAAATCAAAAATTTATGCCCTTAGAAATCCTGAAGGCGGTGATTGGTTTTCGGGGCCCCGTATGCGGCTAGGCTCCCAAAAAGTCTCATACATGTGGTATCCCCGTACTCAGGAGAAGCAGCTGAATGTATTTTGGGGTGTAATTCCACATATGCCCATGGCCTGTGTGAGCAATATATCATTTACTGACAACTTTTTGTAAATTTTTTTTTTTTTTTTGTCATTATTCAATCACTTGGGACAAAAAAATAATATTCAATGGGCTCAACATGCCTCTCAGCAATTTCCTTGGGGTGTCTACTTTCTAAAATGGGGTCATTTGGGGGGGGGGGTGTTGTACTGCCCTGCTGTTTTAGCGCCTCAAGAAATGACATAGGCAGTCATAAATTAAAAGCTGTGTAAATTCCAGAAAATGTACCCTAGTTTGTAGGCGCTATAACTTTTGCGCAAACCAATAAATATACGCTTATTGACATTTTTTTTACCAAGGACATGTGGCCGAATACATTTTGGCCTAAATGTATGACTAAAATTGAGTTTATTGGATTTTTTTTTAACAAAAATGAGAAAATATCATTTTTTTTCAAAATTTTCGGTCTTTTTCTGTTTATAGCGCAAAAAATAAAAATGGCAGAGGTGATCAAATACCATCAAAAGAAAGCTATATTTGTGGGAAGAAAAGGACGCAAATTTGTTTGGGTACAGCATTGCATGACCGCGCAATTAGCAGTTAAAGCGACGCAGTGCCAAATTGGAAAAAGTCCTCTGGTCCTTAGGCAGCATAATGGTCCGGGGCTGAAGTGGTTAAGCACCATTGCGGCAGTTGTTGCAGCCAGAGATGGGTTCCGGACGTCTCCCTGGTTCCAGGGGAGCAGTATGGACCCGTTCAGCAGTTTCGGGATGGCAGGGAAAGGATGTATGCACGGATGGCCGGCGGAGCTGGAGACACACACGTCCTTCTACATGAGCCGCTAAACCACGCCCCTCAATGATAATGGGTTTAACAGGATCAGTCATTAGATCAGAGTATACTGGGCAGGGAGAGGGTGATCAGGACAGGCTGTGGGCGAATTGACCATTTGGGCACTCGGCCCCTGTAGGGCAGAACCAGGCTGGAGTCCCAAAGCCCAATGCCAGAGTTCTGGCATTTGGCTCTGTTAATTCACCTCTCAATGAAGGGGAGAAAACACTGCAGGGATTTACACGGGGAGATTTACATAGGGGATTACACGGGGGGGATTTACATGGGGGAGAGGGATTACAGTATTACACCTGGACAATTTACAGTACACAGGGGGGGATTCACACTGGGGGTAGTTATTCTTGGCAAATTACACTGAAGGGGGTTTAGATGATATGTGCTGGGGCAATTTGGAAGGGGAGAGAAATCGTGCTGGAAAGGACAGGTTGGGGGGAAAGGGGGGAGGGGAGGTTGTCCTGGAAGAGGGAAGAGAATTTGCTGACCAACCATTAGATCAGCAGTCAGCACCCCCCATTAGAGACCCCAATTATATCACTATCACCTTATATCAGTGCCCCCCCCCCCTACAGACCTCCTAATTGAATTAGAGTCTGGTGAAAGGTGTGGGGTACAACTCCTGGTTATACGTCATCATCGGCTCTTATTACACCTGCACAGAATGGCGCTTTTACGTCATTACATAATTCTGCATTGTGTGTGGGAGTAAGGACCACCCTAGATTAGAATTTTTGCATAGTGTATACTGTATACTACAAAAAAAAAGAAAAATGCTGTGCGCCGCTAAAGTGTTCCTGTTTGACTTGAACACTAATTTGACTTGCTTTAAGTGGGTCTTGACCTCTAGCTTTCACCCTTGCACAGGTATACCAGCTTCTCCCCTGGACTGAAATGGATTACTCTAATTTCACTGCACACTGTGAGCTTCTCACAATGTGCATTAGAAGCTCCAGCCAGTGGTGTAGCGTGGGTTGTCAGCACCCGGGGAAAGGCAAGTAATTTGCGCCCCCCTAACCTGCAGACTTTTAGTTATCCCTGAGTCCCTTCAAATACAATAGTACTGACCTACCTGATTCTTATACTGACCACTACACTACATTGTCCACTACACTGACCACTACACTAACCTACTTGATTTCAACACTGACCAACCTGATTACTTTACTGACCATTACACACCACTATACTATACTGTCCACTACACTAAGAACTACACTGACCACTTTACTGTCCACTACACTACACTGACCACTATACTATACTGTCCACTATACTGTCCACTACACTGACCACTATACTATACTGTCCACTACACTACACTGACCACTACACTGACCACTATACTATACTGTCCACTGCACTGACCACTATACTATACTGTCCTCTACACTATACTGACCACTACACTGTCCACTATACTGTCCACTACACTGACCACTATACTATACTGTCCACTACACTACACTGACCACTACACTGACCACTATACTATACTGTCCACTGCACTGACCACTATACTATACTGTCCTCTACACTATACTGACCACTACACTGACCACTATACTATCCACTACACTACACTGACCACTATACTATCCACTACACTGACCACTATACTGACCACTATACTACACTGTCCACTACACTGACCACCATACTACACTACACTGACCACCATACTACACTACACTGACCACTATACTATACTGCCCACTACACTAAACTGACCACTACACTGACCACTATACTGTCCACTACACTATACTGACCACTACACTGACCACTATACTATACTGTCCACGACACTATACTGACCACTACACTGACCACTATACTATCCACTACACTACACTGACCACTATACTATCCACTACACTGACCACTATACTGACCACTATACTACACTGTCCACTACACTGACCACCATACTACACTACACTGACCACCATACTACACTACACTGACCACTGTACTATACTGTCCACTACACTAAACTGACCACTACACTGACCACTATACTGTCCACTACACTATACTGACCACTACACTGTCCACTACACTGACCACTATACTGACCACTATACTACACTGTCCACTACACTGACCACCATACTACACTACACTGACCACTATATTACACTAACCACTATACTACACTACACTGACCACCATATACTACACTACACTGACCACTATATTACACTAACCACTATACTACACTACACTGACCACCATATACTACACTACACTGACCACCATACTACACTAACTGACCACATACTACATTAACTGACCACCATACTACACTAACTGACCACCATACTACACTACACTGACCACTATACTATACTGTCCACTACACTATACTGACCACTACACTGACCACTATACTATCCACTACACTACAGTGCCCACTAAACTATCCACTACACTGGCCACTATACTGACCACTATACTACACTGTCCACTACACTGACCACCATACTACACTACACTGACCACCATACTACACTACACTGACCACTATACTATACTGTCCACTACACTATACTGACCACTACACTGACCACTATACTATCCACTACACTACACTGATCACTATACTATCCACTACACTGACCACTACACTGACCACCATACTACACTGACCACTATATTACACTGACCACTATACTACACTACACTGACCACCATATACTACACTAACTGACCACCATACTACACTACACTGACCACTATACTATACTGTCCACTACACTATACTGACCACTAAACTATCCACTACACTGACCACTATACTGACCACTATACTACACTGTCCACTACACTGACCACCATACTACACTACACTGACCACCATACTACACTGACCACCATACTATACTGTCCACTACACTATACTGACCACTACACTGACCACTATACTGTCCACTACACTATACTGACCACTATACTATCCACTATACTACACTGACCACTATACTATCCACTACACTGACCACTATACTGACCACTACACTACACTGACCACCATACTACACTACACTGACCACTATATTACACTGACCACTATACTACATTGACCACTATATTACACTGACCACTATACTACACTAACTGACCACATACTACATTAACTGACCACCATACTACACTACACTGACCACTATACTATACTGTCCACTACACTATACTGACCACTACACTGACCACTATACTATACTACACTACACTGACCACTATACTATACTGTCCACGACACTATACTGACCACTACACTGACCACTATACTGTCCACGACACTATACTGACCACTACACTGACCACTATACAAACCACTACACTACACTGACCACTATATTATCCACTACACTGACCACTATACTACACTGTCCACTACACTGACCACCATACTACACTACACTGACCACCATACTACACTACACTGACCACTATACTATACTGTCCACTACACTATACTGACCACTACACTGACCACTATACTATACTGTCCACTACACTATACTGACCACTACACTGACCACTATACTATCCACTACACTACACTGACCACTATACTGAACACTATACTACACTGTCCACTACACTGACCACTATACTATACTGTCCACTACACTGACCACTATACTATACTGTCCACTACACTACACTGACCACTACACTGACCACTATACTATACTGTCCACTGCACTGACCACTATACTATACTGTCCTCTACACTATACTGACCACTACACTGACCACTATACTATCCACTACACTACACTGACCACTATACTATCCACTACACTGACCACTATACTGACCACTATACTACACTGACCACCATACTACACTACACTGACCACCATACTACACTACACTGACCACTATACTATACTGCCCACTACACTAAACTTACCACTACACTGACCGCTATACTGTCCACTACACTATACTAACCACTACACTGACCACTATACTATACTGTCCACGACACTATACTGACCACTACACTGACCACTATACTATCCACTACACTACACTGACCACTATACTATCCACTACACTGACCACTATACTGACCACTATACTACACTGTCCACTACACTGACCACCATACTACACTACACTGACCACCATACTACACTACACTGACCACTGTACTATACTGTCCACTACACTAAACTGACCACTACACTGACCAATATACTGTCCACTACACTATACTGACCACTACACTGTCCACTACACTGACCACTATACTGACCACTATACTACACTGTCCACTACACTGACCACCATACTACACTACACTGACCACTATATTACACTAACCACTATACTACACTACACTGACCACCATATACTACACTACACTGACCACCATACTACACTAACTGACCACATACTACATTAACTGACCACCATACTACACTAACTGACCACCATACTACACTACACTGACCACTATACTATACTGTCCACTACACTATACTGACCACTACACTGACCACTATACTATCCACTACACTACAGTGCCCACTAAACTATCCACTACACTGGCCACTATACTGACCACTATACTACACTGTCCACTACACTGACCACCATACTACACTACACTGACCACCATACTACACTACACTGACCACTATACTATACTGTCCACTACACTATACTGACCACTACACTGACCACTATACTATCCACTACACTACACTGACCACTATACTATCCACTACACTGACCACTATACTACACTGTCCACTACACTGACCACCATACTACACTGACCACTATATTACACTGACCACTATACTACACTACACTGACCACCATATACTACACTAACTGACCACCATACTACACTACACTGACCACTATACTATACTGTCCACTACACTATACTGACCACTAAACTATCCACTACACTGACCACTATACTGACCACTATACTACACTGTCCACTACACTGACCACCATACTACACTACACTGACCACCATACTATACTGTCCACTACACTATACTGACCACTACACTGACCACTATACTATACTGTCCACTACACTATACTGACCACTATACTATCCACTATACTACACTGACCACTATACTATCCACTACACTGACCACTATACTGACCACTACACTACACTGACCACCATACTACACTACACTGACCACTATATTACACTGACCACTATACTACATTGACCACTATATTACACTGACCACTATACTACACTAACTGACCACATACTACATTAACTGACCACCATACTACACTACACTGACCACTATACTATACTGTCCACTACACTATACTGACCACTACACTGACCACTATACTATACTACACTACACTGACCACTATACTATACTGTCCACGACACTATACTGACCACTACACTGACCACTATACTGTCCACGACACTATACTGACCACTACACTGACCACTATACAAACCACTACACTACACTGACCACTATATTATCCACTACACTGACCACTATACTACACTGTCCACTACACTGACCACCATACTACACTACACTGACCACTATACTATACTGTCCACTACACTATACTGACCACTACACTGACCACTATACTATACTGTCCACTACACTATACTGACCACTACACTGACCACTATACTATCCACTACACTACACTGACCACTATACTGAACACTATACTACACTGTCCACTACACTGACTACCATACTACACTGACCACTGATTACTATACTATACTACACTACACTGACCACTATACTATACTACACTACACTGACCACTATACTATACTACACTACACTGACCACCATACTACACTGACCACTACACTACACTGACCACTATACTACACTAACTGACCACATACTACATTAACTGACCACCATACTACACTACACTGACCACTATATTACACTGACCACCATACTACACTGACCACTATACTACACTAACTGACTACCATACTACACTAACTGACCACATACTACACTAACTGACCACCATACTACACTACACTGACCACTATACTATACTACACTACACTGACCACCATACTACACTGACCACTATACTACACTGACCACTACACTACACTGACCACTATACTACACTAACTGACCACATACTACATTAACTGACCACCATACTACACTAACTGACCACCATACTACACTAACTGACCACCATACAACACTAACTGACCACATACTACACTAACTGACAACCATACTACACTACACTGACCACCATACTACACTGACCACTATACTACACTAACCACTACACTACACTGACCACTATACTACACTAACTGACCACATACTACATTAACTGACCACCATACTACACTAACTGACCACCATACTACACTAACTGACCACCATACTACACTAACTGACCACATATTACACTAACTGACAACCATACTACACTACACTGACCACCATACTACACTGACCACTATACTACACTAACCACTACACTACACTGACCACTATACTACACTAACTGACCACATACTACATTAACTGACCACCATACTACACTAACTGACTACCATACTACACTTACTGACCACATACTACACTAACTGACAACCATACTACACTAACTGACCACCATACTACACTAACTGACCACATACTACACTAACTGACCACCATACTACACTAACTGACCACATACTACACTAACTGACCACCATACTACACTAACTGACCACCATACTACACTAACTGACCCCCATACTACATTAACTGACCACCATACTACACTAACTGACCCAAATACTACACTAACTGACCACCATACTACACTAACTGACCACCATACTACACTACACTGACCACTATACTATACTACACTACACTGACCACCATACTACACTGACCACTATACTATACTACACTGACCACCATACTACACTGACCACTATACTACACTGACCACTACACTACACTACACTGACCACTATACTATACTACACTGACCACCATACTACACTGACCACTATACTACACTGACCACTATACTACACTACACTGACCACCATACTACACTAACTAACCACCATACTACACTAACTGACTACCATACTACACTAACTGGCCACATACTTCATTAACTGACCACCATACTACACTAACTGACCACATACTACATTAACTGACCACCATACTACACTACACTGACCACTATATTACACTGACCACCATACTACACTGACCACTATACTACACTAACTGACCACCATACTACACTAACTGACCACATACTACATTAACTGACCACATACTACACTAACTGACCACCATACTACACTGACCACCATACTACACTGACCACCATACTACACTACACTGTCCACTACACTACACTGACCACTATACTACACTACACTGACCACCATACTACACTGACCACTATACTACACTGACCACTACACTACACTGACCACTATACTACACTACACTGACCACTATACTATACTACACTGACCACCATACTACACTAACTGACCACATACTACATTAACTGACCACCATACTACACTAACTGACTACCATACTACACTAACTGACCACATACTACACTAACTGACAACCATACTACACTACACTGACCACTATACTACACTAACTGACCACATACTTCATTAACTGACCACCATACTACACTAACTGACCACATACTACACTAACTGACCACCATACTACACTAACTGACCACCATACTACACTGACCACTATACTACACTGACCACTACACTACACTGACCACTATACCACACTACACTGACCACCATACTACACTAACTGACCACATACTTCATTAACTGACCACCATACTACACTAACTGACCACCATACTACACTAACTGACCACCTACTACACTAACTGACCACCATACTACACTAAATGACCACCATAGTACACTAACTGACCACCATACTACACTAACTGACCACCATACTACACTAACTGACCACCTACTACACTAACTGACCACCATACTACACTAACTGACCACCATACTACACTAACTGACCACATACTACATTAACTGACCACATACTACACTAACTGACCACCATACTACACTACACTGACCACTATACTATACTACACTACACTGACCACCATACTACACTGACCACCATACTACACTGTCCACTACACTACACTGACCACTATACTACACTACACTGACCACCATACTACACTGACCACTATACTACACTGACCACTACACTACACTGACCACTATACTACAGTACACTGACCACCATACTACACTAACTGACCACATACTACATTAACTGACAACCATACTACACTACACTGACCACTATACTATACTACACTACACTGACCACTATACTATACTACACTACACTGACCACTATACTACACTAACTGACCACATACTTCATTAACTGACCACCATACTACACTAACTGACCACATACTACACTAACTGACTACCATACTACACTAACTGACCACATACTACACTAACTGACAACCATACTACACTACACTGACCACTATACTACACTAACTGACCACATACTTCATTAACTGACCACCATACTACACTAACTGACCACATACTACACTAACTGACCACCATACTACACTAACTGACCACCATACTACACTGACCACTATACTACACTGACCACTACACTACACTGACCACTATACCACACTACACTGACCACCATACTACACTAACTGACCACATACTTCATTAACTGACCACCATACTACACTAACTGACCACCATACTACACTAACTGACCACCTACTACACTAACTGACCACCATACTACACTAAATGACCACCATAGTACACTAACTGACCACCATACTACACTAACTGACCACCATACTACACTAACTGACCACCTACTACACTAACTGACCACCATACTACACTAACTGACCACCATACTACACTAACTGACCACATACTACATTAACTGACCACATACTACACTAACTGACCACCATACTACACTACACTGACCACTATACTATACTACACTACACTGACCACCATACTACACTGACCACCATACTACACTGTCCACTACACTACACTGACCACTATACTACACTACACTGACCACCATACTACACTGACCACTATACTACACTGACCACTACACTACACTGACCACTATACTACAGTACACTGACCACCATACTACACTAACTGACCACATACTACACTAACTGACAACCATACTACACTACACTGACCACTATACTATACTACACTACACTGACCACTATACTACACTAACTGACCACATACTTCATTAACTGACCACCATACTACACTAACTGACCACATACTACACTAACTGACCACCATACTACACTAACTGACCACCATACTACACTGACCACTATACTACACTGACCACTACACTACACTGAGCACTATACCACACTACACTGACCACCATACTACACTAACTGACCACCATACTACACTAAATGACCACCATAGTACACTAACTGACCACCATACTACACTAAATGACCATCATAGTACACTAACTGACCACATACTACACTAACTGACCACCATACTACACTAACTGACCACATACTACACTAAATGACCACCATACTACACCAACTGACCACTATACTAAACTAACTGACCTTCTCTCTCTCTCTATTCCCCTCCGGACCAGTAACAGGACTGTCACAAGGGAGTCTCACACACCTTCGTGTCTGGCTGGCCTGCATCAGTCCGGAGGAGGAGAAGACAGCGGCGGCTCACATTGCTTCTCTTCCCTGCCCAGTAGCTGCCACGTTCAGTGTCCGGCGCAGTGCACTGTGATTGGGCGTTATGGGGGGTCATGTGCGGAGGTGGGACTTCAGAAGTAATCGTGGGCAGGCCAGCCCTACGCCTCACATGACCCCCATGTGCCCAATCACATGGCGCCAGACACTGAACATGGCGGCCGGAGCGCGGGGGACACAGGATTTTTAAATTAGGAGGAGGCAGCCAGTAACACATACTGGTGCCCCCCTAAATGTCGTGCCGGGGGCCACGGCACCCCCTGCACCCCCCACGCTACACCACTTGTTGCAGCAAGTCGGATAGAGCCCCACCTCGTTTCCTGGCTGGAGGATACCCAGCATCTTTCAGCCCTTTCCTTCCCAGCTTTATTGTCCCTGGCCCACCACTTTCATTCATTCGATTTCAGTTCTTTCAATCACAGAGCCTCAGCGTCACATGTGGGCGTTACCTAGGGTGGTCTGTATGCAAATACAGCAGGAAACCCACTCCTACAGACTGACTTCCACCCATCAAGGCATTTTGATATTTGCATAACTCCTCCCACTAATTGCATCAGGACTGAGAGGAGTACTGAGGCATGGTACCATGATGTTTTCAGGAAGCTATGTACAGCACCATGCCGGCCCCTCCAACCTGCCAAGAGCTGCTTGCATTGCTTAGAGAGTCTAAAATAGGGTATGTAATAAAAATGAAAAGGTTCATTACCATGTTGCGGGGTTGGAAAAGCAGATCTATCTTCATTTTTATAGGACTAAAAGTAAAATTTATATCTCCACCTTTATTGTTGCCCACATAACAAAATCCTCACCTCCAGTCCTGTTCCTGACCTCTTCACTGTATGTCATTGCCCGACTTCACACAACCTTTGGAAGGAAAAATTACACCTTGGCTGGGTCTTGTGCCCCTTTAAATACTCTTAGAATATGGAGACCGGCACTCACCGAGCTGGCCGAATAGGTGACTGACAAACTTTCGTGGAATGTTGTTGGTGGACGCTCTCCCGATCATCGTCTTGCTGTGATACAAGATCCCGAATGTACACCGCGAGACCCCCAAGATGAACAGTTTCCAGTGAGCATCTGAGTTGTCAGACTTTGGAAGTTGGAAGTAACTGACCTTCTGGACTTCACCCTGGAATGCCGCAGACTTCAGAAGATCCAGTAACCAATAATAATCCCTCTCCTGTGACGTGGAGAAAATCCCAACATCGTGCTTCCTCTGCATCTACAGAGAGGACAGCCATCATCAGTAATGAAAAGTAAATGTCATACAAGCAACTTACAGCAGTCCTACTAATCCTCAGGTATCAATTCTTTCTAAATTACAGGCCAGGGACAAGTATAAACATTGGAAGGGATTTTTTTACATTTCCTTCAATGTTTGACGTTTTTTTAAAGAACTCTGAATGCCAATCAAAGCTTCTGTCTCTAAATAAAATGGTTCCTTACAGTCCTGTTCACACATTGTGTTTGCTTTGCTCCAGCAATGATCCCCCATGACACTTTCTTGGTGCTTCAAAGTGTCTCAAGAAGAGGCTGCACACCCCAATAATGGTATTTAAAAAGTGGAAGGTTCCACACGGGGGGTCAGTAGGTATTAGTTTTTATAAAACACTAATTCTTTTATTTGCAAAAACTTTTACATTATCTCGTACAAAAGGATAAAATATGAGCTCTGGTCTATGTACATGCCGCAGGCTACTAGAATTTGATGGAGATAATATACTTTAAGAAATGGTACATCTATAAGTAATAATTACACCATATGATGCATAAGAATACCCCAATGCATTTTGACCCCTGTGGTTACGGTCTTCTTCTGGGTTTTTTTATTCTTCTATAAATACATCAAAGGAGAAAGTTTCAGCGTATTTTCATTATATCATTTCCTACATAAATAACACATTTTGTATTCAAGTGTCATCTCAAGATTGTGCATTGCTTGATATTCAAATGGCATATTTACCCTTCAAACAGAGGAACCTCGCATTCACCAGAGACTTATAAAACCAATACATTCAAACGATCCAGGACTTTGGCATATCGTCCTTGCTCTCCTCCAGGACAGGACCCTGGTTTGCAGGGCTTGCAAGTGGTCACATATTGTGGACCCCTGATTGGGGGCGTGTGTGGGTAAGAACACCTGGAATTTGTAATTTTAAGTACCATATTTATTGGCGTATAACACGCACTTTTTTCCCCTTAAAATCAGGGGAAAATCGTGGGTGCGTGTTATACGCCGATCCCCACTAATTGTGAGCTATCGGCGACATTCACATAGCGAGTAGTTTTAAATATGGCGCAGCGGAGTTCGGAGGGACTTGGCGGAGCTGAACGAGCGCTGCCAAAATCACAGTGACTGGGCGGAGCCGAGATACACATAGTCGAGTGTATTCGGCTCTTTCCGGCGCCGCTCACAGTCATGCCCAGTCCCGCCATTGGACCTGTGTTATGTCCATCATAGAGCGGGACTGTGAGCGGCTCCGGAAAGAGCCGAATACACTCGACTATGTGTATCTCGGCGGCGTTCGTTCAGTTCCGCCGGCGCCGAGCTCTCCGAACTCCGCGGCACCATATTTAAAACTACATGCAGCTATGTGTATGGCGGCGGCAGTAGGCATGGACACTGGGGGCAAGGCTGCACTGACCACTGGGGCAAAGCTGCATTGACAAGGCTGCACTGGGGAAGGCTGCACTGGGGCAAAGCTGCACTGACAAGGCTGCACTGGGGAAGGCTGCACTGGGGCAAAGCTGCACTGACAAGGCTGCACTGGGGCAAGGCTGCACTGACAAGGCTGCACTGACCACTGGGGCAAAGCTGCACTGACAAGGCTGCACTGGGGCAAGGCTGCACTGACAAGGCTGCACTGACAAGGCTGCACTGGGGCAAAGCTGCACTGACAAGGCTGCAATGGACACTGGGTCAAGGCTGCATTGACACTGAAAAGGCTGCAGATGAACACTGATGAGGCTGCATTGATGGGCATTTTAATGTAATTTTCTTTTCCTTAAGGTTCATTGTGGGGAGATCGGAGAGTTTTATCCCCATCTCTCCAGGGTAAGCTTTATTCAAAATGAATGCGATTTATTGTCAGTATTTGAATGGGAAAAGGTAAGTATGTGATATGTAATAAGCATGGTTACATAATGATAATAATAATAATAATAATAATAATTAAATGGAATAAATAAATCATCCAGTCAAAAATAATGAGAGGAATGATTGGGTGAACAATGAAGTGAATGAGGATGGGTGTGGATAAAATAAGTGTAAAGTGCTGGGTGGACCAAAAATATATACATGATACTTGTACAGATAGTATGAAATAGAAATGTGATTGAACAATTGAACATGATACAAAATATGGTGAAAAATAAATATTAAAATGATTACATGAAAATAAAATTAAAAATAAAAAATAAAAATGGATGTAAGGGATCATATAATTATATGACCTTAGTGAGTGAATAGGGCATATTTGGTTAGTGTATGGTGAAATTAAGTGTATAAGTAGATAATTACCATGTTGGAGTGATCTGAAGTGCAAGTTCAATCATATGTGATCACTTAGTAAGACTCAAGAGTGATATGGTAACATTAATTTTACCAATACAAACGTACAGGGATTAATTAAAGTGAGTGATCTATAGGTATAAGTTTGATTACCTTCCCTCTTGAGAATCCTGCATACTCTATCAAGACTGGTACAGATATATTGAACCTGTGTATTCAGTTTGATGGGGTGTGGGTAGTGACTCTGTATGAGATAATTATAGCAGTCAATTAGTATGGGTATTCAAAATGATAGATCCTGGTGGAATACTGCAACCAGTCCTTACCCATTCATATGTGATTTATGTTGTTGTGCTCTCTCAAGGGATCATCTGAGATGCCCCGATGGAGAGCAAGTGATCTCCGTTCGTCGAAAAACAAACATTATGGGGCGTTCACGGCAAATTCGAGCGCCACGGAACACCCCATAATGCACTGTGAGATCGCAGTGCATTGCTGTATGATGATTGGCCAAAGCATGACCTGCATGCTTTGGTCAATCCCAGCCCCCTCAGCTAAGAGAGCCATAATTGGCCAAAGGCAGGGTGCCTTTGGCCAATCATGGCTCAGGGGGACTAAGTCCACGCCCCACACTATATAAGGCGGCCCTGTGTAGTGTTATTGGTGTGGACGGAGAGATAGTGTGATTTAGAAGGCAGGTTATTCAGTTAGCTGCATTGTATTTCATATATATATATATATATATATAGATAGATAGATAGATAGATAGATAGATAGATAGATAGATAGATAGATAGATAGATAGATAGATAGATAGATAGATAGATAGATAGATAGATAGATAGATAGATAGAGATATATAGATATACAGCCAGTCATATATATATATATATATATATATATATATATATATATATATATATATATATATACTCTGCATCCAGTGTAGCCTATATCTGACTGCAGGGCATTCCTGGTGTACTTTTTCTAATATACTTCAGGCGGTGTATTAATATATATATATATACAGTCTAGTATATATATATACACTTCTACTACACTTCTGGTGGTGTACACAATACAGTGCACCCGTAGTGCAGTTGCTACTACTTTTCTGGTGGTGTACACAGTACACAATACAGTGGACTATGGCTGCACAATACAGTGCAGTGCACTTGCTACTACACTTCTGGTGGTGTACACAATACAGTGCACCCGTAGTGCATTTGCTACTACTTTTCTGGTGGTGTACACAGTATACAATACAGTGTAGCCGTAGTGCACTTGCTACTACTTTTCTGGTGGTGTACATAGCATCTGCACTACACTACAGTGTAGTGTGGTGTTGCAAAACAAAATTTACATAATTTCCGGAAGGCCACCAAGGAGAGGCAGACACTCACAGGCCACTAAAAGAGGGCAAGCAGGCTCTGTGTCTCCAGTCAACAGTGCTGGTCATGGACTCCTCCTCACCCAGGCTCAGAGTAGTTTGCCTGCCAATGCAGCTGCCAAAGCGGCCTATTCCAATGGCTCCTTGTCCACAGTCACTCCTTCCGTAGCCCCACCATCATGCACGGAGGAGTTCCCGGAACTATTCGACCACAGTGTCGGATACATGCTGCTGGAGGATGCGCAGCAATTTGAAAGCTCCGATGTTGATAACCAGGTTGAGGAAGGGAGTAACGTGAGCCTAGAGAAAGGGGGTGCCCAAGAAGGACAAGAAACTGGCAATCATGTTCCCCCAGCTTCAGCATACTGCCAAGTTTGCACCAGTGATGAGCAGGGAGGGGACGATGAGGTCACTGACTCTACTTGGGTGCCTGATAGAAGAGAGGAGGAGGCACATCTCCAACGAGGCAGGATGCCCTCCAGGGTGCAGCTTAAGGGCAGCCACCCTATTGCATCACACCACAGAGCTAAGCAGGTGCGGGGCTCTGCTGACTCCCCGCTGATTTTGAAAAGTTCTTTGGTGTGGACCTTTTTTGACACGTGTTCAGCAGATCGCACCATTGCTGTTTGCAACCTATGTCTGAAGCGGATCAAGCTTGGCCAAAACAGCAGCCGCTTGGGCACCACATGCTTGACCAGACATATGATGACCACCCATGGAGTCCGTTGGCAACAGCACTTGAAAGACCCACAACAAAGAACAAGGCGGACTTCTCCTTCCTCCTCATCTGGGATCTCCAACCCCACTATACCTCCAGTCCTCTCAGAAACCTGCACTGAGAGGAATGAAGGTATAGCAATCGGTGTCCCAAGTACTTGCGGCCAATCTGCTAGCGGTAAACCACCATCTGATTTTAGCAGGCAAATTTCCCTACCCCAGTTGCTAAACCGTAGAAAGAAATTTGGTCCCAGCCATCCACATGCTCAGCGTCTGAATGCTAGCCTGGCCAAATTGCTAGCACTGCAACTGCTGCCTTTTCAGCTGGTAGACTCTGCCCCCTTTCGTGATTTTGTGGAATGTGCGGTACCTCAGTGGCAGGTTCCAAAATGCCATTTCTTTTTACGGAAGGCCATTCCAGCTCTCTACCGGCATGTGGAATGCAATGCCTTGGCCAGATTGGACAGGGCGGTCAGCAGTAAGGTGCATATTACTGCTAACTCATGGTCCAGCAGGCATGGCCAGGGACGTTACCTTTCTTTCACGGTGCACTGGGTAACTCTGCTGGCAGCTGGGAAGGATGCAGGACAGGGTGCATTAGTGTTGGAGGTTGTTCCGCCACCACGCCTCCAAAATTCTACTAGTGGTGATTCTGCCACACCTCTCTCCTCCACCACCTCCTCTTCTTCTTCCTCCATGGCCTCTTCCTGTGCTTATTTGTCCTCGGAGCCAGCGGTGCTCCGTAGGCGTTCAAGGGGCTACACAAGCACTCAGGCGAAAAGACAGGGGCAAGCTCAGAGGTGGTTGACGCTACGCCAGCTTCAGCCAGGAATGGTTGTATGCGACAATGGCACCAACCTCCTCTCCGCCCTCCGACAGGGACACTTGACCCATGTTCCCTGTTTGGCTCACATCCTGAATTTGATAGTGCAACGGTTATTGGGCAGGTACCCAGGCTTACAGAATCTCCTGAAGCAGGCCAGAAAAGTCTGTGGTCATTTCCGCCGGTCATATAATGCCAGTGCTCGGCTGGCTGACATTCAAAGGGAATGCAACCTGCCCACCAACCGCCTCATTTGTGACATGCCCACCAGGTGGAACTCAACATTGGCAATGCTGCAGTGGTTGTACACACAGCAGAGGGCCATCAATGAGTACCTGGGTGAGTATGGCACCAGGACAGGGTCAGGGGAGCTTGGCTTTTTTTCGCCACGCCAGTGGCTACTGATCAAGGATGCTTGCACTGATAAATATATCATTTGAATATCAAGCAATGCACAATCTTGAGATGACACTTGAATCCAAAATGTGTTATTTATGTAGGAAATGATATAATGAAAATACGCTGAAACTTTCTCCTTTGATGTATTTATAGAAGAATAAAAAAACCCAGCAGAAGACTGTAACCACAGGGGACAAAATGCATTGGGGTATTCTTATGCATCATATGGTGTAATTATTACTTATAGATGTACCATTTCTTAAAGTATATTATCTCCATCAAATTCTAGTAGCCTGCGGCATGTACATAGACCAGAGCTCATATTTTAACCTTTTGTACGAGATAATGTAAACGTTTTTGCAAATAACAGAACTAGTGTTTTATAAAAACTAATACCTACTGACTCTTCTTGCTGCTAAAAAAAACCCCGTGGGGAACCTTCCACTTTTTAAATTGCAAGTATGATATATCCCAGGATGCACTGGGAAACCAAAAAGTGAACCAAAAAGATGTTTTCAGCAGTCACTTCCGCTTCCTGTGTATATAATATTGAAGTTTAGGAGAGAAAAAAGACTCACTAAATCGGACTTTAAAGGCAGATTGGACAAAAAAATAATTAAAAAATTCATATTTTATTGTACATACAAAAAGAAAATTATATATACACACAAATAACCAAAATTTCATCAAAAGCATATAATTGTATTTATATACATGTAATTGGCTGGAAATGGCCAAATCTTTCCAACCTATGGTTAATGATATATAATCTCGGATAAGTGAGCCCCTGTGCATCAACGCGTTTCGCTGGTCTGCTTCCTCAGGACACACATAGGGGTAAGCATAAAAACAACAGGTTTCACTGCATATGAATACACACATTTATAAAGTCTCCCTGGGCGGGCACCGGAGCAACAGAAATGACTGAGCCCAGTGTGTCCCGAATCTTTTGATACAGTCAGAAAATTTAAATAGATAGAAGAAATATTTATTGGGCACTTTGAGGTTGCAATGGAAGCACAGAACTGCATAGAAGAAGGTCTCTGAGCATCGGCAATTATTGACTGAAGAAGAAAGCAACCAAATAGTTATATCTTGATGTCAGGTGAAAGGCTTCCCTTAGAGGATCATTACACAGACAATGAGGTTGTCAGAGATATACCATGCACATCCCCAGACCTGCCAAGGCCATTATACTGCAACCATGTCACAACCCAGGGAGCCATCAGCCGATGTATGTGTGTCCTGAGGAATAGGGATGAGCCGAACACCCCCGGTTTGGTTCGCATCAGAACAGTTGAACAGACCGAAAGTTTGCGCAAACTTTCGAACTCCGTTAAAGTCTATGGGACTCGAACATGAGAATTCAAAACTGCAAATTTTAAAGGCTAATATGCAAGTTATTGTCCTTAATAGGGTTTGGGGACCTGGGTCCTGCCCCAGGGGGCATGTATCAATGCAAAAAAAAGTTTTAAAAACTGACGTTTTTCGGGAGCAGTGATTTTAATGATGCTTAAAGTGAAAAAATAAAAGTGAAATATTCCTTTAAATATCGTGCCTGGGGGTGTCTATAGTATGCCTGTAAAGTGGCGCGTGTTTCCTGTGCTTATAACAGTCCC
This sequence comes from Lithobates septentrionalis, assembly GCA_037952835.1. Classification (NCBI taxonomy): domain Eukaryota; kingdom Metazoa; phylum Chordata; class Amphibia; order Anura; family Ranidae; genus Lithobates; species Lithobates septentrionalis. Next base: position 11,464,585 of record JBBDGP010000004.1, on the reverse strand, counting down.
TGCACAAAATGACATTCCTAAAGGAAAAAAGTCATTTAAAACTGCTTGCGGCTTTAATGTAATTTAATTTAATGTCGGGTCCTGGCAATATGGATGAAAATCATTGAGAACCCCCCCCCCCAGCCCATTACCAGCCCCTTTGGGTCTTGTATGGATATTAAGGAGAACCCCGCACCCAAATTAAAAAAAGGAAAGGCGTGGGGCACCAGGCCCTATATAGTCTGAACAGCAGTATACAGGCGGTCTAAACTAGACAGAGACTGTAGGTTTGTTGTTAAGTAGAATCTGCTTTTTGGAAAACATAAGGAAGGATTATCACCCCTGTAACATTTGTTTTGCTGTCTGTGCACCTGTTCAGAAGATTTCACCTCAGTTTCTGTCCCAATGATTTTGAAAATTTGGGGTTTTTAGTGAAACAAGGGACTCTTACAGGAGAGAATTTCCCTTCCTAGGGGTAGATTTCCTCTCACTTCCTGTTGTCTCCTTCCGTTTGCAAGTAGGAGTCGTTTTGTAAGTTGGATGTTTGAAATTAGAGGCCTGCCCTATATACTCAGAAAATTGGGCCTTAGGTGTTGGTGTTGCCACAACACTGTAAGCCCTCACAGTTACTCTTGGTGGGCGCGGGAACGGGCCCTGCTGTGAAATATTATATCAAGAATTGTAATTACATGCCCCTGTTGAACAGGGTCAGAAAAATTGGGCCTTTGGTGGTGGTGTGGTAATGTTGCCACAACACTGTAAGTCCTCACAGTTACTCTTGGTGGGAGCTGGAACGGGCCCTGCTGTTAAATATTATATCAAGAATTGTAATTACATGCACTTGTTGAACAGGGGCAGAAAAATTGGGCTTTAGGCACTGGTGCTGGTGCCACAACACAGATACTTTAGTTGGAGCGCAGGAATGAGTCCTGCTGCAAAGTATTGCATCAAAAGTTGTAATTACAAGCCCCTGTTAAACAGGGGCAGAAAAATTGGGCTTTAGGCACTGGTGGCGGTGCCCAGAACCAAAATTGTTCTTACAAGCTATCAGCATGAACATTGAGGAGGAAGAGGATAGTCACTCAGCATAACAGGATTGTCACTAAGCATCAGCATAGGCAGTCTTGAAGGGATCTCACATTTAAAAAAAAAAATATTCAGTTACATCAGCATCAGGTGCTTGGTAGCTGGTGATCCAAGACTGATTCATTTTTATGAAGGTCAGCCGATCAACCGATTCGGTGGACAGGCGCACCCTGGGATCGGTTACAAAGCCTCCAGCAGCACTGAATGTGTGTTCTGAAAGAACGCTGGATGCAGGACATGCCAGTAGCTCAATTACATTCTGTGCAAGCTCTGGCCAGTGATCCATCCTCAAGACCCAGTAACCCAGAGGATTTTCGGTGGGAAAGGTGTCCAAGTCTGATCTTACCCCCAGTTATTCCTGCACCATGTGAATCAGACTCTGGCGATGGTTGCTGGAACCGATCATACCTTGGGGCTGTGGACTAAAAAATGTTTCTGGTCACCTTCTCCACCGCTCCTTCTGTGACTGACCGAAGCCTCAGCAACACGTTGTCTAGGAGGACCAGGATATTGTAACCTCCCAGGCTCTGGAAACGCGTTGCACAAACCTCTCTGCATGGCCTCCCGAAGATGTTTCATCATCTGCTCCCTCTGCAATGGCAAGATAAGGTCCGCAACCATACCCTTGTAACATGGATCAAGGAGGGTTGCCAGCCAGTAATGATCCCTCTCCTTGATACCACGAATACGAGGATCCTTCCGCAGGCTTTGCAGGATCAGGGAGGCCATGCAGCGTAGGTTTGCTGAGGCATTCAGTCCGGAGTCCTCTGGATCACTAAGGACGACATGATCCACAGCCACCTCCTCCCAGCCCTGTACAAGTCTATGGGTTTCTTCAGACTGTAAATGATCCCTTGAAGACTTCTGCTGATGCTGAGTGCTAGGCTCCACTTCCATGCTGACATAATCCTCCTCCTCCTCCTTGTCCTCTTCCTGTGTGATCGGTGGGCACACAGGAACACTGTCTGGATAAAGGGGGCCTTGAGAGGTAAGGAAGTCCTCCTCTTCCTGCCTCTGTTCTGCCTCAAGTACCCTGTCCATTATTCCACACAGCGTGTGCTCCAACAGGTGGACGAGGGGGACAGTGTCACTGCTGCATGCACTGTCACTGCTCACAATCCTTGTGGCCTCCTCAAATGGTGACAGGAGAGCGCATGCATCCCTGACCATGGCCCACTGGCATGGGAAAAAAAAACAAGCTCCCCTGACCCTGTCCTGGTGCCATAGTTGCACAGGTACTCATTGATGGCCCTCTGCTGCATGTGCAGCTGCTGCAGCATGGCCAACTTGAGTTCCACCTGGTGGGCATGTCACAGATTAGGCGGTTCTTGGGCAGGTTAAATTCCTTTTGGAGGTCAGCCAGCCGAGGCCTGGCATTATATGACCGGCAGAAATGCACACAGACTTTCCTGGCCTGCCTCAAGACATCCTGTAAGCTCGGGTACCTGCCCAAGAACTGCTGCACCACCAAGTTAAGGACGTGAGCCAAACAGGGCACATGGGCTAGTTGTCCCTGTCGGAGGGCAGAGAGGAGGTTGGTGCCATTGTCGCAAACCACCATACCTGGCTTAAGCTGGCATGGCGTCAACCACCTCTGAACCTGCCCCTCCAGAGCTGACAGAATCTCTGACCCAGTGTGGCTCCTGTCCCCCAAGCACCCCAGCTCATGCACTGCATGGCATCTTTTTGCCTGTGTGCTTGGGTAGCCTCTTGAAGGCCTACGGAGCACCGCTGGTTCTGAAGACAAATCAGCACAGGAAGAGGCCATGGAGGAAGAAGAAGAGGAGGTGGTGGAGGAGAGAGGTGTGGCAGAATCACCACTAGTAGAATTTTGGAGGCGTGGTGGCGGAACAACCTCCAACACTAATGCACCCTGTCCTGCATCCTTCCCAGCTGCCAGCAGAGTCACCCAGTGCATGGTGAAAGATAGGTAATGTGCCTGTCCATGCCTGCTGGACCATGAGTCAGCGGTAATATGCACCTTACTGCTGACCGCCCTGTCCAGCGAGGCATGGACATTGACTTCCACATGCCGGTAGAGAGCCTGAATCGCCTTCCGTGAAAAAAGTGGCTTTTGTGAACCTGCCACTGAGGTACCGCACATTCCACAAACTCACAGAAGGGGGCAGAGTCTGCCAACTGAAAAGGCAGCAGTTGAAGTTCTAGCAATTTAGCCAAGCTAGCATTCATCCGCTGGGCATGTGGATGGCTGGGAGCGAACTTCTTTCACTGGTGGAGCAACTGGGGTAGGGAAATCTGCCTGCTAAAATCGGACGTTGGTGTACCGATTGCAGATTGCCTGCAGGTACTTGGCAGTGGCACACCTAATTCTACACCTTCATTCCTCTCAGTGCAGGTTTCTAAGAGGACTGAAGGTATAGTGGGGTTGGAGATCCCAGCTGATGAGGAGGAGCAAGGAGAGGTCCGCCTTGTTCTTTGGTGTGGGTCTTTAGGTAGTGTTGCCAACGAGCTGCATGGGAGCTCAACATATGTCTGATTAAGCATGTGGTGCCCAAGCCCTTGCTGTCTAGTCCACGCTTGATACGCTTCAGACATATGTTGCAAATAGCAAGGTGCGATCTGCTGCAGAACTTTTGTAATAACGCATGGAGTCACCAGCGCCCTGCACTTGCGGAGCTCTGCGGTGTGATGCAGTCGGTTGGCTGCCCTTAAGCTGGCCCCTGGAGGGCATCCTGCTTCGTTGGAGATGTGCCTCCTCCTCCTCCACCTTCTTCTCACTCCTATCAGGCACCCACGTAGAGTCAGTGAGCTCATCATTCCCTCTCTCCTTGTCACTGGAGCAAACCTGGCAGTATGCTGCAGCTGGGGGAACATGACTGCCAGTTTGTTGTCCTTCTTGGGCAACCCCTCTCTCTGGGCTCACCTTACTGCCTTCCTCAAGCTGGGTACTATCATCGGAGCCTTCAAAAAGCTGCGCATCCTCCTGCAGCATGTACCTGACACTGTGGTCGAACAGTTCAGGGGACTTCTCCAGTGGAGCTAGGGAAGGAGAAACTGATGATGACCTCGAGTCCAAGGAATAGGCCGCTTTGGCACCTGCATTAGCAGCCAAGTTAGCCTGGGTGACAGAGGATGAGGAGGATGAAGATGGCTTGGTCATCCACTCTACCAACTCTTCGGCATGTTGTAGCTCAACAAGGCCAGCTGCCGAGAAAAAGGACAAGCGTGCCCCATGGCCACGTACTGATGAGGATGCACCGTGTCCACGACCAGCACTGTTGCCTCTAGACACAGAGCCTGTTTGCCCTCTTTTATTGGCCTGTGACTGTCTGCCTCTCCTTGTTGGCCTTCCAGACATACTGTCTTTCATGTATTGGAATAGGTACACAAGGAATGGCGTGCAGTGAGATGTAGCTGCACAAAGCTGGGATGTATATATATTCTGATTATACTGCAGCTAGCTGAATTGCCTGCCTGCCTGTAGTATAATTAGGAAGAAAACAACAGGAATTGTCTGCAGTTAGCTTTAGCTGCACACTGTGCACAGGATACAGTACACTAACTGAAAATACTGCAGCTGCCTGCCTGTGGTATTAATAGGAAGAGAACACCAGCAATTGTCTGCAGTTAGCTTTATTTGCACACTGTGCACAGGATACAGTACACTGATTGAAAATACTGCAGCTGCCTGCCTAAAGTATTATTAAGAAGAGAACACCAGCAATTGTCTGCAGTTAGTTTTAGTTGCACATTGTGCACAGGATACAGTACACTGACTGAAAATACTGAAGCTGCCTGCCTGAAACTATATTAGGAAGAGAATAACAGGAACAGATCTAGCTAAACTGAATACAGTGTATATATATATTTTTATATATATATATATATACATACACAACACCTGGGATGCATATATATACACAATACACTGACTGCAGCTTACTGACTCGTCTGACTGCTTTATCTAACTCAAATGAAATGACACTGTCTCTCTTTCTCTCTCTCAGCACACCGGAACACACTACACAAGGCCAACTTCCAGGCGGCCTTATATAGTGTGGGGCGTGTACTAAATCCCCTGAGGCATAATTGGCCAAAGCCACCCTGCCTTTGGCCAATTATGGCTCTCCGTTCTTACCGCGCTGTGATTGGCCAAAGCATGCGGGTCATAGTGCATGCTTGGCCAATCATCAGCCAGCAATGCACTGCAATGCTGCAGTGAATTATGGGCCATGACGCGCAGTGGCGCAGCGTGGGGGGTGCAGGGGTGCCGTGGCCCCGGGCGCCGAAATTTAGGGGGGCGCCAGAATGTGTCACTGGCTGCCTCCTCCTAATTTCTCGATCCTGTGTCCCCGGCCCGGCCGCCATGTTAAGTGTCCGGCGCCCTGTGATTGGGCGTATGGGGGTCATGTGAGGCGTAGGGCTGGCCTGTCCTCGATCGCTCCTGAAGTCCCGCCTCCGCACATGACCCCCCCATTCGCCCAATCACAGGGTGCCGGACACTGAACATGGCTGCAGCCAGAGCGCAGGGGAGAGAGGAATGTGAGCCACCGCTGTCCTCTCCTCCTCCTCCTCCGGATCGATGCAGGCCAAGATAAGAAGGTGAGTGAGAGTCTTGTTACTGGCCGGGGAGAGACTGTAGGCAGGATAGTGTAGTTTAGTATAGAGGTCAGTGTAGTGTAGTGGTCAGTATGGGGGACAGTGTAGTGTAGTATAGTGGTCAGTGTAGTGTAGTATGGTGGTCAGTATAGTGGACAGTGTAGTATGGTGGTCAGTGTAGTGTAGTATGGTGGTTAGTATAGTGGACAGTGTAGTATGGTGGTCAGTGTAGTGTAGTATGGTGGTCAGTATAGTGGACAGTGTAGTATGGTGGTCAGTGTGGTGGACAGTGTAGTATGGTGGTCAGTGTAGTGTAGTATGGTGGTCAGTATAGTGGACAGTGTAGTATGGTGGTCAGTGTAGTGTAATATGGTGGTCAGTATAGTGGACAGTGTAGTATAGTGGTCAGTGTAGTGTAGTATGGTGGACAGTGTAGTGTAGTATGGTGGTCAGTATAGTGGACAGTGTAGTATGGTGGTCAGTATAGTATAGTGTAGTTTAGTATGGAGGTCAGTGTAGTGTAGTGGACAGTATAGTATATTGGACAGTGTAGTATAGTGGACAGTATAGTGGTTAGTGTAGTATAGTATAGTGGTTAGCATAGTGGTCAGTATAGTGTAGTTGAGTATGGAGGTCAGTGTAGTATAGTGGTTAGTATGGTGTTTAGTGTAGTGGACAGTATAGTGGTCAGTATAGTGTAGTGGACAGTGTAGTGTAGTATGGTGGTCAGTATAGTGGACAGTGTAGTATGGTGGTCAGTGTAGTGTAGTATAGTGGTCAGTATAGTATAGTGGTCAGTGAAGTGTAGTATGGTGGTCAGTATAGTGGACAATGTAGTATAGTGGACAGTGTAGTGTAGTATGGTGGTCAGTATAGTGGTTAGTGTAGTATAGTGATCAGTACAGTGTAGTTTAGTTTGGAGGTCAGTGTAGTGTAGTATGGTGGTCAGTGTAGTATGGTGGTCAGTGTAGTATGGTGGTCAGTATAGTGTAGTATGGTGGTCAGTGTAGTGTAGTATGGTGGTCAGTGTAGTATGCTGGTCAGTGTAGTGTAGTATGGTGGTCAGTGTAGTGTAGTATGGTGGTCAGTGTAGTATGGTGGTCAGTGTAGTGTAGTATGGTGGTCAGTATAGTGTAGTATGGTGGTCAATGTAGTGTAGTATGGTGGTCAGTGTAGTGTAGTATAGTGGTCAGTATAGTGTAGTATAGTAGTCAGTACAGTGTAGTATGGTGGTCAGTGTAGTGTAGTATAGTGGTCAGTATAGTGTAGTATAGTGGTCAGTACAGTGTAGTATGGTGGTCAGTGTAGTGTAGTATAGTGGTCAGTGGACAGTGTAGTATAGTGTAGTATAGTGGTCAGTATAGTGGACAGTGTAGTGTAGTATAGTGGTCAGTGGACAGTGTAGTATAGTGTAGTATAGTGGTCAGTATAGTGGACAGTGTAGTGTAGTATAGAGGACAGTGTAGTGTAGTATAGTGGACAGTGTAGTGTAGTATAGTGGTCAGTGTAGTATAGTGGTCAGTATAGTGTAGTATAGTGGTTAGTATAGTGGGCAGTGTAGTGTAGTGTAGTGGACAGTATAGTGGTCAGTGTAGTATAGTGGACAGTATAGTATAGTGGTCAGTGTAGTGGACAGTGTAGTGTGTAGTGGTCAGTATAGGAATCAGGTAGGCCAGTAGTACTTTTATTTGAAGGGACTCAGGGATAGCTAAAAGTCCGCATGTTAGGGGGGCGCAAATTACTTGCCTTGCCCCGGGTGCTGACAACCCACGCTACACCACTGATGACGCGCCACTCGAATTTGGCGTGAACGGCCCATAATGTTCGTAATTCTATGAACGGTCGAACAGCTGATGTTCGAGTCGAACTTAAGTTCGACTCGAATTCAAAGCTCATCCCTACTGAGGAAGCAGACCAGCGAAAAGCGTTGATGCACAGGGGCTCATTCACCCGAGATTATATATCATTAACCATAGGTTGGAAAGATGTGGCCATTTCCAGCCAATTACAAGGTATACAGTTGTGCTCATAAGTTTACATACCCTGGCAGAATTTATGATTTCTTGGCCATTTTTCAGAGAATATGAATGATAACACAAAAACTTTTCTTTCACTCATGGTCAGTGTTTGGCTGAAGCCATTTATTATCAATCAACTGTGTTTACTCTTTTTAAACCCAACACAATCTGCGCTATTCCCATTCAACCACAGTGATATTAAACTCAATAAATGTGAACAAGCAACTATAAACATAAAGTGCTGCAACCAAAAATGAACTTGAATATCTAGTTCTGTGCCATATATAATAGATTCAGGTGCGCTACTAGTGTCTCAATGGTTAAAGTTGATCTTCAACCCAAAACTTCTAAATATTTATATACTTTAGTGACAATTACAAATAAATAAACATAAGCGAAGTCCCAAAAAAAATAGCAAAAAATTGTCAAAACAATGTATCAAAAAACAAATATGTATAAAAATAATATGTGTTTCAATAAGGATAGTCCTTCTTTATACTAATTAAATTGCTGATCCTTTAGTGTCTGAACTTGCTGACAAGGTGATATATGGACATGCTGACAAAGCGGTAACATAAGGGGGGCCGCTTACCAGATAAGTTGGACCCCTATTACGGGGGTCTTTAGAGCCTCACAGGTACCAGATCTTGCGGGCAGGAACAGCTGCTTAACGGCTTCGGATCCACCTTAGCTTTTTAACGAGCACCGGGATGATCTCAACTCGACCGATGCCACTGTGTGATCTCAGGTGTCTTCAGGGTTTTACCAATGTCGGGGCTTGAGGGCTCAGACAGCTGATTTCATCTGCAGTTAGGAATCCGCCCTAAGTTCCTCCCAAACACTGGGATGCCGTATCCTGAGCTGTGCTCCTGTGTAATCCCTCGTTAGCAAATTGGGAAAAAGATAGAAAATACCTCCATGGTGAAGTACATAAAAATTCCTTTATTTAAAAATCATGGATGGCTGACATCAAGCTTGGAGCAGAAAATTGCAAAAACGGACAGCTTGGCTTGCGGCGAGGCTTGCCCAGCTGATGTGTGGTGACTTCAGGTCCCGTAGCTCCGTCCAACGCGGTGTTTCTCCATAAGATGCTTCTGTACTCTTTTTAAATCATAATGACAAAAGAAACTACCCAAATGACCCTGATCAAAAGTTTACATAGCCCAGTTCTTAATACCATCTATTGCCCCCTTTAACATCAATGACAGCTTGAAGACTTTTGTGGTATTTGTGGATGAGGCTCTTTATCTTCTCAGATGGTAAAGCTGTCCATTCCTCTTGACAAAAAGCCTCCAGTTCCTGTAAATTCTTGGGCTGTCTCGCATGAACGTGCAGTTTGAGATCTCCCCAGAGTGGCTCAGTGATATTGAGGTTAGGAGACTGAGATGGCCACTCCAGAACCTTCACTTTATTATGCTGTAGCCAATGACAGGTTGACTTGGCCTTGTGTTTTGGATCATTGTCATGTTGGAATGTCCAAGTACGTCCCATGCACAGCTTCCTGGCTGATGAATGCAAATGTTACTCCAGTATTTTTTGATAACATAATGCATTCATCTTGCCATCAATTTTGACCAAATTTCCTGTGCCTTTATAGCTCACACATCCCCAAAACATCAGCGATCCACCTCCGTGTTTCACAGTAGGAATGGTGGACCTTTCATCATAGGCCTTGTTGACTCCTCTCCAAGTGTAGTGTTTATGGTTGTCGCCAAAAAGCTCAATTTTGGTTTCATCACTCCAAATGACTTTGTACCAGAAAGTTTGAGGCTTGTCTCTGTGCTGTTTGGCGTATTGTAAGCGGGATACTTTGTGGCATTTGCATAGTAATGGCTTTCTTCTGGCAACTTGACCATGCAGCCCATCTTTCTTCAAGTGCCTCCTTATTGTGCATCTTAAACAGCCACACCACATGTTTTCAGAGAGTCCTGTATTTCACCTGAAGTTATTTGTGGGTTTTTCTTTGCATTCCGAACAATTTTCCTGGCAGTTGGTCTACCTGACTGTGGTTTGGTTTCAACAGAACCCCTCATTTTCCACTTCTTGATTAGAGTTTGAACACTGCTGATTGGCATTCTCAATTCCTTGGATACTTTTTATATCCCTTTCCTGTTTTATACAGTTCAGCTACCTTTTCCCACATATCCTTTGACAATTCTTTTGCTTTCCCCATGACTCAGAATCCAGAAACGTCAGTGCAGCACTGGATGAAAGATGCAAGGGTCTGTCAAAAAACTCATTGACCTTTTATACACACACACTAATTACAAGCAAACAGATCACAGGTGAGGATGGTTACCTTTAATAGCCATTCAAACCCCTTTGTGTCAACTTGTGTGCGTGTTATCAGGCCAAAATCACCAGGGTATGTAAACTTTTGATCAGGGTCATTTGGGTAGTTTCTGTTGCCATTATGATTTAAAAAGAGTATTATCTGAAGATAATTTGATATCATAACATACCGATCCAAAAGTGTGTGTGTGTGTTACCTGAGTAATTTCTCCCGCCTTTAATTCTGTGTATGTGTTGTACTTAGTTATTTTTGAGTGTGGGTTTTATACCATTTGATCCATGGGCCCCATAATTGTTGTTCCCGAAGGTATTGGGTTTTATTTGATATGATCAAGAGTTCGTATGTGTGGTGTGTTTGGGTCAATGTGATGACTTCAGTCAGAGATGGAGGGATATTCATTTTACAAATTCTGGCTATTGATAGTCTGGCTGCCAGAAGTATGTGTATAACAATTTTGCAGTGTGCCAGGGGGATAAGGTTTGTGTTTAAATTAAGAATGGCTAAGTCTGGAGAAGCTGGAATAAAGGTGCCAGTGACATTACGGAGAATACATCTTTCCAATAAGTATGTAGATGGGGGCAGTCCCAGAGGATTTGCATTAGGGTTCCTGATTGGTCACAATTTCTCCAGCATTTGGGTGAAGTATTTCCCTTATATCCTTATATTTTACTGGAATTGTCAGGGTTAGGTACCACCTTTGGGCTATTTTTTGGGTCAGCTCCCATAGGGTAACACAGGAGGTGGCTTTGTAGATTGATTTAAATGGTAACGACCATTGAGTTGGTGTAAAGCTACATCCTAAGTCTTGTTCCCATTTAGTTAGTGAGGGTAGTTTGGAAGGTGCATTTTTTTCTCTTAGTACAGGGTAAATGATTGATATTCCTTTAGTTGTGTTGGTGGGATATTTTAGGTAGGTCCAAATTTTATGTTAGGATCTTTGATGCAAGAGTTTATGTGTATGTCAGGGATTAGCGTTTTGATGATAGATAAGGGGGGGTTCAGCTTTGTGGTAGGCGTTTCTTTAGAATTGTATGTTATCAGTTTCTTCCAGGCCATGGCAGAAGCTTTGATTGTAGGTGAAAGGTGTGTAGGGATAATCAGTTTGTCTTGTCTGCTGAGAAGCCAGAGCTGCATGTTTACATATGGTAATGCTGCCTGTTCTAGTTATCCCCATAATGATTTTGGGGATGGTAAGAACCATTCCTTCAGTTGGGTCAGGATGGTGGCGTAGTAGTAGTCTGATTATTCTGGTATGGAGGAGCCTCCTACAGATCTGTCTTTGAGCAGTGTGTCGTATGAACATCGAGGTTTCTTGCCTTGCCATAGATATCTACTCAGGGTGGCCTGTAATGTTTTAAAATAGTATTTGGGGATGCATATTGGGACGGATCTAAATAAATATAGTAATTTGGGCAGTATCATCATTTTGAAAGCCGCCAGGCGGCCTGCCCATGAGAATTCAAATTTTGCTAATGCTTGTAGGACTGATTCAAATTGTTGTTTGAAGGAGGAAAAGTTTGTGTGAAATAGTTGTTTAGTTGTTTTAGTAAGGGTCACACCTAGGTATGGGATTCATGTGTCTTTCCATTGATAAGGGTAGGCTGTGGAGAGTATGCTTCTATAGTATTCATCTATTCCTAAGTCTAGAATATGAGATTTGGAGTCGTTGACTTTGTAATATGATATTGTTCCATAGTCTGTTAGAATATTTTGAATTGTCGGAAGGGACGTGAGCGGATTGGAGATTATAAGTATTACGTCGTCAGCAAACAGGCTTATCCGGTGGTCTGTTTTCCCTGCTATTATCCCTGAAATGTATGGGTCAGAGCGAATTCGTTCTGCCAGAGGTTCGATGATCAAGTTAAAAATTAGAGGAGATAGGGGACAGCCTTGTCTCGTACCATTTGAAATACGGAAGGTCTGAGATAGCATGTCATTGACATATATTTGCGCTGAGGGTTGATCATATAGTGCTGATATAGAGGATATTATTGTTCCCGCAAATCCAAATTTACTTAGAACTGCTCTGAGGTATCCCTAGTGAACTCTGTCAAACGCCTTCTCTGCGTCCAAAGCGAGGAGCAGAGAAGGCGTTTTAGTTCGTTCTGCAAAATGTATGATATTGATTAGTCACCTTGTTGCATCTGTTGACTGTCTTCCCCTAGTGAACCCCCCTTGATCTTTGTGTATGAGCGAAAGCATATATGCCCTCATTCTTGTCGCTATTGCCTTAGCATATAATTTGATATCTATGTTTAGTAGCGAGATCGGGCTGAAGTTCTGGGGTATATTAGGTTCTTTACCAGGTTTTGGTAGTGTTATGACTAGGGCCGTTAGCATTTCTGCTGGAAATGTTGAGGAGGAGGCAGCATCATTAAATAGTTGGCATAGTTGTGGGGCTAGTATGTCTCTGAGTAGTTTATAATATTCCCCTATTAAACCACCTGGGCCAGGGGATTTACAGTTTGGTAGGGAGTTGATAGTTTTTGTAATCTCAGTTATGGTGAAGGGGGTGTTGAGTTCTGCAAGTTGGGTATGGGTAAGAGAGGGGAGTTTAATTCCCTCTAGAAATCGGTTTATCATCTCAGGTGTAGGTTGTGTGTTTTGAGGATCATCTTTAAGGTTGTACAGGGAGCTGTAGTAACAGCTGCAGGCATTACTATTGCCTGGGGATCCTGTAGTTTTTCTTTAGTGCTGGGATGGTATATATATATGGGATCTTAGATTTGATACGATGTCCATGGATTCGCATCGCCATTGCTTTACCTGCCTTATTTCTAGGGTTATAGTATCTAGCTTTCCGTTTGCGGTGTTGTTTTTTAAGTGTATCCAGTAATATCACTCTAAGCTCTTGTCTTAGGGTCAGGAGTCTACTTTTCAATTTCTGGGAGGGATGTGACTGGTTTTGAGAATCCAGTAATTTGATTTAGTTAGTAAGTTGGTCAATTTGCTGCGTGCTTCTCTTTTTTGCTTGGGCGCCCAATTTTATGAGCACCCCCCTGCTGAACGCCTTATGTGCGCCCCAAAGGGTTGCCGAGTCTGACACCGAGCCCACATTATGATGGAAAAATTCTTCTATCTGTTGCTGTAGGGATGTAGCATATGTGGGCGTTTTTATAATTTGGGCATTGGTTCTCCATATTTTATGTGCTGGTTGCGGTTTAGTGGGTGAAGTTACGCTGACAGCGGCATGGTCTGTCCAGGTTATGGGTGCAATGTCAGACTCAAGCCGCTGCAACATCCATTTGTCGGTCAGAATATAATCAATACGAGTGTAGGTATTGTGTACTTGTGTACTTGAGAGTGGTATGTATGTATACTCTCGCTCTCCAGGGTATTGGCTTCGCCACACATAGTAGAGGTCATTGTCATTGATGAACTTTCCCATTGCGGAGTTAATCCTGGTTTTGGGGTTGGATGTGTCTGTCTGTTGGTTGGGTACTATATTAAAATCCCCGCAGAGAATAAGTGAGTATTTCTGTACCTGGCGGATTTTCTTCATAACTTTATTCAGAAAGTACACCTGATGGTTGTTCGGTGCATATATTGTTGCTAGGGTAGTAGGAGAGTTGTCAATTGTGCAGATCAAAATAAGGTATCTCCCATTGACATCAGAGATGCTGTTTTTAAGCTGGAAGTTGACTGAGTGGTGTAAAGCCAGAAGGACTCCTCATCTTTTCTTTGGTCCTGATGCAGTGAAGATATTTGGGAAGTCTTTGTGTGTGCAGGTAGGTGCTGCATCAGTTTTAAAGTGTGTTTCTTGTACACATAAAATTTGACAGGAGTGAGTTTTGGCTGTTTGCCATAATGAGGCCCTCTTCGCTGGGTGATTGAGCCCGTTGGCATTTACCGTTAGGATTTTAGTGTTCATTTAATGAGATTAGTGTTGTAGCTGAAGTGGTACTCACTGTTCTTTTTGTTGTTTTCAAACGATGATAGTAGTTGAAAGTACTCAGGTCATTGTGGTGTTTATCGCATTCTCTTGTTGATCCATGTAACAGGTGTCAATGATGTGGGTGGGTGGATTTGAAGAGAAGAAGGTGATCCATAAGGTATATCTGGAGCCGTAAAAAAGGCAGAAAAGGAGAAGAAAAAACAAAACAAAGAACACAAATTGCAGAGATATATCTATCATTCCGCACTGCAACGGTAGTGAGGGGTAAAAGTTTTAAGGCCAACAGGTGTAACAGTGAATCACAATGGGGTAGTTGCTGATCGTAGCAGCTTTTAAAGCACTTTTGGCAGAACTTTGGGGATCATGCTGGTCCTAGGTGATAATTTAGTGCCATTGTGGTGTAATTTTTCCAGGGTTTTTTTTGGCTCCCATGGGTGGTGTCGGTTCAGGTATGATGCCCCAAGTATGTAGAAGGTCCGTTCCCTTTTCCACTGACGTTATTATGAAAGATGAGCCATTTCTTTGCACTAGCAGTTTGGAGGGCTGTTTCCATTTGTACTTCTCTATTTTGTGGTTACGAAGCGCCTTTGTAATTGTGGACAACTGTCTCCTAACAGCCAGGGTATGTTTGGACATGTCTGCGTATATTTGAATTGGGCTGCATAGGTTTGGTAATTGGCCCATGGATCTGGATTTGTATAGGATTTGATCTTTAATGTGGTAAAAGTGGACTCTTCACGTGGGACCTGTTGTGGTAAAAAGGCCGGTTTTGGTATATGATGTATGCGGTCGATCGTGAGCTCTATGGCTGGCGCTTCAGGCAGCAGAGCAGAAAAAAGATCGGTGGCATATTTTTTAGGGTCTGGTGGTTGGATCACTTCAGGAATACCTCTGAGCTTGAGGTTTTTCCTCCTCGAGCGGTCTTCTAAGTCGGCTATTTTTGCTTTGAGCCACGCGCGTTCTTTTATGTTTTCGTCATGGGCTTCCACTAGGTCATTAATGGTAGTAGTCATTTCTCCCATAGATTGCTCTATAGTGTGGACTCTGTCTCCCAGTGAGTAAACTTCACTGGAGAATTGCTTGGTCAGCGTAAGAATGTCAGCATGGAGTGAATTATGAAGGGTTAACAGCATCTCTTTAAGTTGGGTGTCCATTACTGCCTGGTTTGTAGTGGGGAATGAGGCTATTGGTGACACTTCAGTCATACTGGGGCCTGGGGGATCAGCATCGTGGCTTACCTCCTGTTCCTGGTTAATAAGGTCCAGCTTCAGGCGTGCCTTTGCTGGGTTGCAGCAAGTAGGGCTGAGGGAGTCTGCTCTGGAAGGGGATAGATGGCCTTCTGCATCCTCCGCAGCCACGGGAGTCTCATCCGGCATGTCAGTGTAGTGAGCGCTGGTGGTGTGAGAGGCAGTAGGGGCCACGTGGCCGGCGCCATCTTGTCTGCTACCCAGCACTGGTAAGGGGAAGAAGGCTGTCAGTTTTTGAGATTCCTCCTTCCATTTCCTGGACATAACGAGGGTAGCGGGTGTATGTCCTCTGTTGATCTTGCGGAGAATCGCTGCAGTTCCGTGTTATCCATCGCTGGGATCCCCGTTAGTGTTTCGGAGCTCTCTCCTTAGGCGTCCATGCAGATCGCGCGCTGGCCACACCCCCCGGTGACCTAATTTTTTTTGCCACAATAAAGAAACACGCCTGTTTTGAGTGTGTTAAAGCATGGATCTTGGTAATGGTGCACCAGGTACGGCGCATACATGGAGGGAGGAGGAGGTGAAGGGGTCGATGTGCAGGTCATATACAGTAGGAGGGTGAAGATAAAGGGTTAATGAGCAGGATACGAGTGCCAAAGGGGTTAATAGACAGGTCAGCAACAGGATGCAAGTGACACACATTTAGAAGTGAGTACAGAAAAGTGAAAGGGTTAACAAAAACAATCCCATAATTAAATTAATTAAATCCCCACCTTCAATCGGCTGCGATCTATTCTTCATTTATCCGTTTATTGAATCCTCCTTCCTCAGTTGTGAAAGAAGGGGCGGGCTCTCAGATGTAAACAAATCTCGGTATTTACACTTGTGGTGGCTGTGATTGGTCATTACAGTGATCACAAATTAAAAAAGCAAAGAAATCTCTTCTTACCGGGTCTTGCTGTGTGTTGCCAAAATTCAGAGCATCAAGCGAGGATTCTGGGAAATACAAATTAATATTAAAGGTTAAAGAGCTGCCACACTTTTCTGTTCATATCTATATCTACATATATTTCTGTTATAAAATCCTTGTGTGTAAATATATATTTGAACATAGGAACCTATGATTTTAGCATGCTGTTTATACAGACATACAGTGTAGGTGCAACAACCATTCTCATATTTTATACTGCAATTACTAGTTATGCCACTAGGTGGTGGTGTTGGGTTTGATGCTTGCATAATGTAATGTTCTTCCTTGTGAAGTTACAGGGCTATGATGTCATTTCCTTTGTCTCTGTGTTGTTTTTCCCATAAAACCAGAAGGGCTAAAGTGACCAGGGATCTTCAAACTACGGCTTTTCAGCTGTTGCGGAACTACACATCCCATGAGGCATTGTAAAACTCTGACATTTACAGACATGATGAGAATTGTAGTCCCTGAACAACTGGAGGGCCATAGTTTGGAGACTCCTGGGACATATTTCCTCATTACATGCTGTGTGAGTGCTGCGCTGTGACTGAGCTTTACTGTTATGCCCTGTACACACGGTCGGATTTTCCGACATAAAATGTGTGATAGGACCTTGTTGTCGGAAATTCGGACCGTGTGTGGGCTCCATCACACATTTTCCATCGGATATTCCAACACACAAAGTTTGAGAGCAGGCTATAAAATTTTACGACAACGAAATCCTTTGTCGGAAATTCCGATCGTGTGTACACAAATCCGATGCACAAAGTGCCACGCATGCTCAGAATAAATTAAGAAACGAAAGCGATTGGCTACTGCCCTGTTTATAGTCCCGACGTACGTGTTTTACGTCACCGTGTTCAGAATGATCGGATTTTCCGACAACTTTGTGTGACCGTGTGTATGCAAGACAAGTTTGAGCCAACATCCGTAGGAAAAAATCCATGGAATGTCCGATCAATGTCCGACCGTGTGTACGGGGCATTACTGTGCTGTTCATAGCTTGTGCAGAGAGCAGATCTGTGGGAGGGGCCCAGCACACCCGCTCACTACGCCTACAAAAAACTACAGGAGGGGGCGGAGACAAGACCAGTCCCCCTGCACAAGGAGAGAGAGCAGCACTGAGTGGTCTTTATTACAGGAAGTCTCTGGAAGATCTGGAAGAACAACAGGAATGGAGGTTCCTCAGGACAGGAAGGGAGGTTGCTTGGAACAGAATAGAAAGGGACATTGTCTGTGACAGAATAGTAAGGGAGGTTGCTTGGGACAGGACAGGATGGGAGGTTGCATGGAATATAACAAGAAGGGAAGTTGCCTGGGGCAGGTCAGGAAGGGAGGTTGCTTGGGACAGGACAGGACGGGAGGTTGCTTGGAACAGAACAGGAAGGGAGGTTGGTTGGAACAGAATAGGAAAGGAGGTTGTCTGTGACAGAATAGCAATCAAGGTTGTTTGGGACAGGAAGGAAGGTTGCTTTGGACAGGACAGGATGGGATTTTGCATGGAACATAACAAAAAGGTAGGTTGCTTGGGACAGAACAGGAAGAGAGGTTGTTTGGGAAAGAAGGGGATGGGAGGCTGCTTGGGACACAACCAGGAAGGAAGGTTGCTTGGGACAGGACCAGTGGTGGCCGCTCCATTAGGGGTACAGGGGCGCCGCCCCCCTAACCTATCCACCCGGCCCCCTAATCTACATGCAGGGTGCCGGACCCATGGATTCCAATGTTTTGTTTTTTTTGAAGCACATGATTAGAACCTGAGGCTCCAATGGGCTACAAAAAGGGTGGGCTATTGTCAAACAACTGGGTGGGCTCGAGCCCACCCAGTTGTGTGACAATAGCGAATTAATATTTGCTAATGTCTTCATGCTGCTCCTCTCGGGCCAATCGGGAAGCAGGTTGTAAGACCCGATTGGTTGAGAGGAGAAGTGACCTTATTGGCCAGGAGCAGAAGCAGGGATGAAGCTGTGGAGGAGGATACAAAGGGGGAAGCCACCGAAGCTGCCTGCAAACTGTATGGGGTAAGTGCGGGGCTGGTGGGCAGACGGACGAGCATAGGGGGGGAGTTTGTTCGCTGATCGACCTAGTGACTGGGGGGGGGTGCAGTGGGGGGTTTAAATAAATCAAATGACCAAAGGGGGGGGTGTACAAATCTGCTTCCATAGATTTTGCTTGGTCCTCTCCCAGGCAAATGCCCTCCATATTATTTTCTAAAATCAGGAAGGAAGATTTTAGTAAAAAGAAAACAAAACAAATCAATGTCCTACCAGTGTAACACACATACCTGGCATCATGGAAGTGGTCCTCATTCCACGGGGCCTCATATATGAACCCATGTCTGTTATGAAAGCACATTATCAGAAAGAAGTTATAAAGCTAGAGTGGCCTGATCACTTTTATGAAGTTATCAAAAAAAAACCCCCACCCCCCTGCTCCGGCGGCACCGGCAGTGGTTCTCCCTTTCCTCCGGGAAGTCTGGGCCCATGGGAAACAGCTGAGTACAGTAAGAGCAGGAGAACTTGGGAAACGTCCTTCTGCGAATAATGACCCTGTAAGTGAGGTGTATTATGACAGTTTTGGGGGTCACAGCTGTCATTCCTCAGCTAATGTAGCCGAGGATCCAGCTATTCAAATATGATCTATGATGAGCTGAATTCAAGGGCAGGGGAGACATTGGGGGTTTAGAAAACCCCCAATTTTTACGTAAAGAGGACCTCTAACCCACCCATGCTATCACATAGGGGGGCTAACAAGCCCCCTAGTGATAGAAATAAAGTTAAAAAAATTAAAGCACCCCTGTCACCGCCATACACATCCCATATAAGAAGCACACCATACTGGTCTGACTTCAGCAGAGAGAAGTGTAATTGCTGGTGGTGGGTTGCTGCACTGAAAAGGGCAATGCTATTATTATTTTTATGAAATGGTTGTATTTAGTTCAGAGGAAGGGAGGGGAGAGGAATGTCCCTTTTCTTACTCATTGACATCTGTTTTCAACACAAGATCATATTCCTGCACAAAACTCCACTTGGTGGCTGCAAGTGGTAAATATGAAACATATGATACAATGTTTTAGGTTCATTGGCCTACATTGAGGCATTTTTTGTTTTTATACATCGGAGTAATGGAATGGGTGTGACGCTGACAGCTGATCCCGAGGTTTGCCGATCCCTTCCTGGTCCCGCTGTCAATCCCTGATCCCAACATGACACACAACATCTTAATGGACTGATGAAGGTCCCATAGGACAATGCTGTAGACCATTGACGGGTCAATATTTTTTTTGGGGGGTTGCAAACCAACGCCACCCCCTCCCCCACAGGAGACAGATGGGAAGACGGTTTCCCTGCCCCACGGGAGACAGACGGGAAGGCAGCGATCCCCCCTCCCCCCATGATAGACGGACAGGAAGGCGGTGTTTAGAGGCCGCCTTACCTTAGGAGGCAGATAAGGAGGATCCGGGGTATGGATGCTGCTCCTCACTCCCGGGCCGTTGCTTCTCCTCCCGGCCAAACAGGAAGTGGATCCTGAGACTCGACTGACTGGGAGTCCTAAGACTCCCTGGCCATTTGGGTTTTTAGGACCCACTTCCTGATTGGCTGAAAGGAGAATCAGGAAGACCATAGCGAAAAATAATTTGCTATTGTCACATAACCCCACCCCACCCTGTTTTTAAGCCAATTCGAGCCTCAGGCTCTAATCACGTGCTTAGAAAAAAAAAACAGATATCCATTTGTGCAGCACCCTGCATTTAAATTAGGGGCAAAGATTAGGGGGGCGGTACCCCTGCGCCCCTTATGGATGGTCTGCTATTGCTGTAGACTGAAGGTTAGAGAAAGGTTCAGATACTTCTTGAAGCAATATTAAAGTCTTTTTTAATTAACAAGCTTGTCATACTCACCTGCTCTGTGTAATGGTTTTGCACAGAGCAGCTCCAAACCTCCTCTTCTCAGGTCCCTCTCTGGTGCTCTTGGCCCCTTCCTCCTGCCGAGTGCCCCCCACAGCAAGCAGCTTGCTCTGGAGGCACACAAGCAGGCTCACTCCTGAGCCATGGCTCTGCGTGTCCATTCACACACAGAGCCGCGGATCGCCACCCACCCTCTCTCCTTATTGGCTCTCTGGCTGCATTTACAACAGCCAGAGCCAATGACTCCCGCTGCTGTCTCAGCTAATGAGAGAGGGAGAGTCCCCAGAGAGCGAAGGCTCTTGTGCACATCGCTGTATCGAGAGGGGCCTCAGGTAAGTATTAGGGGAGCAGAGAAGGTTTTCTATCTTCATGAATAGAATGCATGAAGGTAAAAACCTTGAACCACTTAAATAATATTATATTACTCAAAATGCTACAACCTGCAAGTGTAGTGCATGACATTTCTGCTGCATTTTCCTGGAATAAATCTGCAGTACGCTGTTGACATTGAGGGTCTTCCAGTGACATCCTCTCTTGGCGCAGTAACTTAATTTGTTCATCGTAAGTTCTGGCATGACTGGCAAGGCCTCTCAAAATGTATATGTCCAACTCCTGGATAAAAGAAAAATGTTACATCATGAACACTGAACAATGCATCAGACACCCATAGCATATTTTACAAATTAAAGGGTGGTGCTAGGTTGGTCTAAAGAGTAGGATTAACCCACATCCCCAATAGTCTATGTAAATGGAAATGTATTCCTCTTATGGGACTTTAAAGGGAAAAAGAGCTACAGTACTCTGAGGTTATAATGAGTATAAATTTTATTAGCAAAGGGTGTGGATATAACAAGTCCACGATGCAACACAGTGAATACACTAGGGAATACAGGATGCGTAACACAAAACACATGCGATACAATATATGAGGTTCACAATCGTAGACTCTGTTGTATATGGAACACACATACGGGGAGTATCCAACGCATTTCGAGTTATACTCTTCTTCAGGGGTATCTGATTGAGATCAGCATGACAATAGCATGTCATATATTATTGCTTGGGGACATCATAGATTACTGCATCCACTTAAAAAAACTTTAAGAAAAAGCTACAGAGAAAGATGGCCACCGTTCCTGTATTAGCCCCTTACCTGGATTAGGCAGGCCGTGTGTACCAGGCCTGACAGAACCACCGGGGAGTTCCCCAAAAGAAGGCATCAGGACACCAATCAGTGTGTTGCCAGTCTAAAGGTGGGGCGCCGACTCCTGTAGATGTATCCTGGTGCCGGGGTGTAAGATCCTGCCTAGCGGGAAGGCTGTGTGGACGCCAGGGAACTATAAATGCCGCTGTCCCAGAGGCCACACCAGGTTGTGGTGAGGCCCGATGTGAGTCGTCTTCAAGGAGGTCCTGGTAGGGGTGGTGTTAGCTGGGCTGCCTTGCAACGAAAGGTATATAACAAAGGATCTTCCATTCTATTACTAGAGTAGGACCCACTAATTCGGGGTACTTTGTCGCAGTAAGTGGGCTTAACACTTTATGACCATATAGTGTGACCAAACCCCCCGTATTTTTTTGAATATGTTCAGGTGTTTTTAACTAGCCTTGCAGGAAATGTCATTCTTGAATGTGTGCGCTGTAAAATATTTTTTGTACTGTTTGTAGGTCTTATAGCAGCACCATCTTGAATTTAAACGCATTGTAGGGTGTGCCCCCTAAATATGTTTTTGTATCTTGGATTCCCTGGCCTGTCGCTGGGGGGGTAAAAGTCAGCGAGTTTACGCAACCCCTCTCTCTCCTATATTTTGGCCATGCTGGTGATCACGTGCCCCTCAGTCTCCCCCCTTAGTAGAGACCAAATTTGCCGCTGATGATGGGCAGTGAGCCACACTGTGCCTCCCACTGTGGCAGAGCTCCTCTCTCACACCACCATCAGCTCCGGCCGCTGGCTCCGCCCCCCCGACGACTCCCTCTTATTTGAGGGACACAACACAAGTTATTAACCTGTTGGATGGGTGTGAGTGGAGAGAGAGCTACATTTTATCTATGGCTGACTTGGCCTCGCTTTACACCGTCATATCTTACCAGCAAGGTTTTGAAGCAGTGAGGTTCTATCTTGAACAGGATCACTCTCTGCCGCAGCTACAAAAATATTTTGTTATGGCACTTTTAAGTTTAGCAACAGGCCATAATTACTTTTGGTTTGGGGGATTTCTTCTTGCAAACTTGTGGTATAGCGATGGGCACCAAATTTGCGCCCAGCCTGGCCAACTTATTTATGGCCCGGTGGGAACAAGAGGTCATTGACAACGACCCCTCTAAAGAGTTGCGCCTCTAGAGAAGGTACATCGATGATGTCCTTCTCCTATGGGATGGAGATCTACCTTCTCTTGAGGCATTTTTGTCAAAACTCAATCAGAATGATAGAGGCATCTCCTTACAGTATGAGGCAAGTCACTCTCAGATCCACTTCCTTGATCTTAACATTATTGTTAGGAATGGGCGTCTGACTACCAATACATACTTTAAGGAGACTGATCGCAATGCCTACATCCCACTTTCCAGTTGCCATCATACATCGTGGTTAAGTGTAGTCCCTAAAGGTCAGTTCCAACGCATTAGGCGTAACTGCACTGAGATTTCAGATTACTATCAACAAACCTTAACCAGTTGCCGACCGCCGCACGCCGATGTACGTCGGCACAATGGCACAGGCAGGCATAAGGGCTTACCTGTACGTCCCTGCCTGCCCGCGGGCGGGGGGTCTGATCGGACCCCCCCGCTGTCTGTGGCGGTTTTAACCCCTTGATCACCCCCCATCGCCAGTGTCACTAAGCGATCGTTTTTCTGATAGCTGTATTAGTGTCACTGGTGACGCTAGTTAGGGAGGTAAGTATTTAGGTTCGCCGTCAGCGTTTTATAGTGTCAGGGACCCCCATATACTACCTAATAAAGGTTTTAACCCCCTGATTGCCCCCTAGTTAACCCTTTCACCAGTGATCACCGTATAACTGTTACGGGTGACGCTGGTTAGTTATTTTATTTTTTATAGTGTCAGGGCACCCGCCGTTTATTACCTAATAAAGGTTTACCCCCTAATCGCCCGGTGGGTGATATAAGTTAGGTTTTAGGGTCAGATAGGGTCTGCTTCGCCCCAGGCAGCGTCAGGTTAGTGCCAGTACCGCTAACACCCACGCACGCAGTATACACCTCCCTTAGTGGTATAGTATCTGAACGCATCAATATCTGATCCGATCAGATCTATACTAGCGTCCCCAGCAGTTTAGGGTCCCCAAAAACGCAGTGTTTGCGGGATCAGCCCAGACACCTGCTAGCACCTGCGTTTTGCCCCTCCGCCCGGCCCAGCCCAGCCCACCCAAGTGCAGTATCGATTGATCACTGTCACTTACAAAACACTAAACACACATAGCTGCAGCGTACACAGAGTCAGGCCTGATCCCTGCGATCGCTAACAGTTTTTTGGTAGCGTTTTGATACAGTCGTTAACAGTCAGGAGCTTTTTTGCCTGTGAGTCTCACTAATGTACCACTAAATTTAGAGCCCAAAATGGCAAATCGAAAGTACACTAGTGAAGAGGCCTACACGTTTCTGAGCATGACAGATAGTGAAGAGGAAGTCACTCATCTGTCAGATTCAGGCTCAGAATACGAACCTGTAGACAGCAGCGGCTCCATGACAGATAGCTCTGACGACGGAGTTGTGGTCCCTGTCAAGGTCAGGCGTACCAGACCCCAATCTTCTTCTTCTTCTGTTGAGGTGCAAGAACCGCAGGTCGCTCGTATGGAGCAGAGAAGTACTAGTGCCGCTATTCCTTCTGGTTAAACTGGCAAGCACCAGCGGCCTAGTACACCCTGGTCGTACATCCAGCACTGCAGTATCACGTGGTGACGTGGCGAGTCCCATAAGTGCAGTTCAAGCTGGTGAGGTGGCAAGCACAAGTAGTGTCCCGCTGCCACCAAGAAGACGAACACAGGCTCGTCGTGCCCATAGTGCCCTTCCTGCTGCATTCACCAATGCTAATTGGGAACCCACCACTTCTGCAGCACCCGTACTTCCCCCATTCACTGGCCAACCCGGCATTCAGGTGGAAACAGTTGATTTTACGTCACTTGAGTTTTATTCGCTGTTTTTCACCGAAGATCTCTATAGATCTATTGTGGACCAAAGCAATTTATACGCTGGTCAACATATCACCACTATTCCCCAGTCCTCCCATGCCAGAGATTGGAAACCAATTACGGTCTCCGAATTTAAGATCTTTCTGGGCCTTTCCCTCCTCATGGGCATAATCAAAAAGAGTGAGTTGCGGTCATATTGGAACACTGACCCAATTCACCATATGCCCTTGTTCTCTGCCTCCATGACCAGGGCACGATACGAGCAGATTTTGCGGTTCATGCACTTCAACAACAATGAACTCTTTCGTCCTGGTGGAGACCCTGGATACGATCGGCTCTTCAAAGTTCGGCGCCTTGTAAACCATTTCAACCAACGTTTTGCAGACTTGTTTACTCCCCATCAAGTTGTCTACGTTGATGAGTCCCTGATTAAGTTTTCTGGCCGCTTGTCATTCAAACAGTACCTTTCTAGCAAGCGTGCCAGATACGGGGTCAAGATGTATAAGCTCTGTGACAGGGCCACAGGCTATACATGTAGATTTATGGTTTACGAGGGCAAAGATAGTCACGTAGAGCCGACAAACTGCCCTTACTACATAGGAAGCGCTGGCAAGATTGTGTGGAACTTGGTGTCACCCTTATTCGGAAAGGGGTACCATTTGTAGGTGGACAATTATTACACGAGCGTGCCACTTTTTAGTCACCTTTTTGATCATCAGATTGGAGCATGTGGCACCATGCGACCTAATCGCCTGGGCTTTCCCCAGCAGCTTGTAGATTCCCGTCTTAGGCTGGGGGAGAGAGCCTGCTTGCAGTGTAATAATTTGCTCGCTATGAAGTGAAGGGATAATAAGAATGTTTTTGTTCTTACCTCCCTTCATGCAGACACGACTGTCCAAATTACTACGGCGACTGGTGTTGTGGAGAAACCCCTCTGTGTCTATGACTATAACCAAAATATGGGAGGGGTGGACCTCAACGACCAGTTGTTGGCGCTGTATCTAGTTGCCCGTAAGGCCAGACGCTGGTAAAAAAAAAGTGTCTGTTTATTTATTTCAATTGGCTTTGCTGAACGCTCATGTGCTATACAGAGCTTCAGGACGGACTGGATCCTTCCTTAAATTCCAGGAAGAAATCGTCAGAGCCCTTCTGTTTCCAGGCGGTGCTCCACCTCACCTTCCCCAACCAAATGCAGTAAGCCGGCTGCATGAGAGGCATTTTCCTTATGTCCTCCAGAGTACCCCTACCCAACGAGCCCCCCATAGAGATCACCGAGTTAGAGGGGCCACCGAGATCACGTAGCCCCCGCTCGGCGGCCCTCCCTCATCCCCCTCCCCTTCCCAGAGTCTGGCGCGAGGCCGGGCTGGAGCCGGAGTGCTCCATCGCCTGGCCTCGCGTGGTGTGTTACCTGCTTCCGCCCCCGCGGCCGGCGGGGGGGTGGCGGGTGAGCGACCGCTCCGTTCCTCTGCCCGGCTGTCCTCTCGCAGAGCGGCAGGCAGGGGTCAGACCCGTTCGCCTGCACCGGCGGCTTCTGTTGCGGCGGATCCCTCGGTTGGCAGAGTCGGCGGGGCTTCGGAGCGGGATCGGCTCCCCCTGGCGGCCAGTTCACTCCCTGCGCCTAGCCGGGCGGGAGTTTCTGAACTGGCCATGAACCTGTCACAGTATGACTGTGACCAGCACCCCCCTGCGCTCGTGTGGGTGGGGGGTGATTGTGCTACAGGCAACCCCATAAATGCATGCGGGCATGAGCTATATCCCCCTGCGCCCTCCTGGGTGGGGTCTCAGCCGGCCCCTGGGTTTTCCTACCATGATGATTTTCAGAGGAGGACCCCCTCAGCACCCGGCTAGGTGGGGGGTAATTCCTCCCCAGGCATTTCCGTCAACGCTTTTGGGCAAGCGCAGTATCCCCCTGCGCCCTCCTTGGTGGGGTCTCAACCGGCCCCTGGGCCATCAGTAACGGGCAACTCGCAGATTAGGACCCCCTCTGCGCCCGGACGGGCGGGGGGACAGGCTCCATTCCCAGGCTGGGCCACACCACGTCACTTCACGGGTAGGGTATGCCCCCTCTGTGCCTAGCAGGGCGGGTGTGGGCTCGTTGGCTTTCGCGGACACCATTCCTCCTCCACCCCGTGCCCACCGCCGCCCTCCTGTGCCCAGACCTGCGCCTGCGCCCGCCCTCCTGTGCCTGCGCCAAATCCTAGTGGGCAGTAGCGCCCACTGGTACCCACATACCGGAGGAGACGAAGGAAAAGATTTGGCGATGCAAATTCGTTGATTTCCTTGCTCTAGTGCCGCCGGATAGGGAAACGGTAGACAAATCTCGTCAAGTAGATGTTGCGGCGCAGGGTGATGAAGTCAAACAGCTTCATAGGACTTTCGGGAACTGGCTGCAGGGGTTCTGTGCCTACGCGGGAGTGCTCTGCGAGCATTTCCTGGAGTTGGCGACTTCATTGTTCTGCTATCTGGACCTCATTTGGGGGGCGTACAAAGTTTACGGGGGTCAATGTTGATTCCAGTATGACACCCAATTTCAGCAAAAGATAGCGGTGCGAAAAGAGCTTCACTTTGACTGTCAGGATGGTAGCCTGTGGTTGCTGCTCATGTGCCCCCACAGGCCTTCGTCCTTTCAGTCCACGGTCGGCGCTCCTCAATCCGGAGCGTCGGCCGCTTCCAAAAAGGGTATCTGCTGGCTTTTCAATGAAAACCACTCTAAATGGTACTCCGCCTGTCGCTTCAGGCACGAGTGCTCCAGCTGTGGGGGTGCGCACCCCGCCAGCCGGTGTTTTAGGAAGGGTAGACAGCCCCTTCCCAGAGCGGGAGCCAAGACTGACCTTCCTAAGCCGGAGGACGCCGGTGAACGTCTTAGAGATGCTTCCCTGGCTAGACCGGTACTCCCTTCATAGGGAGGCCCTGATCCTGAAGGATGGCCTGGATAGAGGTTTCTGGATCCCCTTTTCCCTGTCGGATGCCCCTACTATGTCTTCCAATTTGAAATCGGCTGTGGAATTCGAGTCCATCGTGGCCGAGAAGCTCCAGAAGGAGCTGGAACTGGGGCGCATGGCGGGCCCCTTTGATCTTCCCCCATTCCACAACCTGCGGGTGTCCCCACTTGGCGTGGTCCCAAAAAAGGTGAGTGGTAAATTTTGTTTAATTCATCACTTATTCTACCCTTCTGGCTCCTCGGTTAACGACGGAATCGATCGCGAGGAATCCCGGGTACATTATGCATCCTTTGATAAGGCTCTTCACCTCGTTAGGACAGCAGGGCGGTCCGCTCTGTTGGCAAAAGCGGACATTGAGTCCGCTTTTCGCCTTCTTCTGGTCCACCCGGACTGTTTCCATCTCCTGGGTTGCTACTTTCAAGGAAGCTATTTCTTCGATATGTGCCTGCCTATGGGTTACGCTATTTCGTGTTATTTCTTTCAGTTATTCGGTAGCTTCCTTGAGTGGGTAGTCACCCAGGAGGCTGGGTTTCAGTCCCTTCTGCACTACTTGGACGATTTCTTTTTCGTGGGCCCCGTGGGCAGTGTCAATGCCTGCTCTCTGTTTTTCAGGATGTTTGTCGGCGTTTCGCTGTCCCACTGTCTGGGGACAAAACCGAGGGTCCGGTAACGGTACTGTCTTTTCTGGGGATCGAGATTGACACAGAGGCTATGGTCTTTCGTCTGCCGAGGGAGAAGCTGATCAAGCTTCTATCCTTGGTTCGTTTGGCTAAAGGGGCAAAGAAACTGCAGTTGAAACAGCTACAATCTTTGCTGGGACACCTAGTATTCGCCTGTAGGGTCATACGCATGGGGAGAGCCTTTTGCAGGCGCCTGTCCTGGGCCACAAAGGGTGTTACGGCCCCTCACCACTACATTCGGATCACCAAGCCCATTATTGCGCAATCTCACCCTTTTGGAGCTTTTTCCGATTATCGTAGCTGTGGAGCTTTGGGGTGAACAGTTGTGCAATCACCAGGTAATCTTCTCGTCGGACAATATGAGTGTAGTGCAGGTAATGAACAAGCAATCGGCCAGTTCCCCTCCGGTGGTTTCGCTGTTGCGTTTTTTAGTTCTAAGATGTTTGCATTCTAACATTTATATTAAGGCGAAACACGTTTCGGGAGTTTCTAACGATATTGCCGATGCTCTTTCCCGCCAACAGTTTCTTCTTTTTCACTCCTTGGCTCCGTCGGCTTCGCTGGAGGGCCTCCCCTGTCTGGCCCACTTATGGAACCTTGTTTCCAGGGATTGCTAGAGCTTCTTTCGGTCATTTCTTTCTCCGCGGACGTGGGCGTCGTATTGTCGGGTCTGGCACGAGTGGTTCCAAGTGTCGGGCGGTGAGTTCTCTATTTCTTCTCCGGATGATAGACGTTTGGTTTTATTCGCTTACCTTGTCCAGTTACAAGAAAAGGGTGTGTTGGGTTCCACTGTCTCTTCTGCCATGTCTGCCCTATCCTTTTGGTTCCAACTCCTGGGGTGGGAGGATGTCACTAGAGCTTTCCCGGTACGTCGGGTATTGCGAGGCTGGAAACGCATCCCGATTCCAGGCGCCCTATTTCCCTTCAAATCTTATCGGACATCTTGGCTATGTTGCCGGAGGTATGCTCATCTGAGTTTTGAGACCTTGGCTTTTTCGTGGGCGTTTTTTGGGGCTTTTCGCATCCGGGAGTTAGTGGCAAAATCCAGGTCGTCCCCCGGGGGGTATTCGGTCAGAGGACGTTTCTTTGTCGGAGTGCAGCGTCACGGTTTTGTTGCGCTCATCCAAGACTGACAGTTTCGGTAGGGGCCGCCGAGTGGTGCTGTACCACTGTGGCGGCCCCTTTTGCCCAGTGTCACTGGCCTTTCCGTTTGTTTCTGCGCACCCCCCATCCTTCACGTTTTTAGTACATGCTGACTCATCCTCGCTGAGTCGGTTTCAATTTTGAGGGTTTTTCGTCTTTGTCTTGAGGCCTTATGCCGCGTAAACACGGTTGGACTTTCCGGCATACTTGGTCCGGCGGACCAGAGTGTGCCGGACAATCCGCCCGTGTGTAGGCGCCGGCGGACTTTTCCGGCGGACTTTTTCCCAAAAGCCCGCTAGACCTAGATTTGAAACAAGTTTTAAATCTTTCCGTCAGACTCAGTTTCTGGCGGACAGTCCGCTCGTCTGTGTGCTGGTCCGACGGAAAGCCCGCTCGTGTGTATGCTGGTCCAACGGACCAGATACGACGCGAGGGCAGGGTATTGCATCTCGCGCTCGCTGCAATAGGAAAAACAAATTTTCCTATTGCGGCGAGCGCGGGGCATACCAGGCCCTTAGGTCTGGTATGGATTATAAAGGGGAACCCCCCTACGCCGAAAAAACGGCGTGGGGTCCCCCCTAAAATTCATACCAGACCCCGATCCGAGCACGCAGCCTGGCCGGTCAGGAAAGGGGGTGGGGACGAGCGAGCGCCCCCCCCCTCCTGAACCGTTCCAGGCCACATGCCCTCAACATGGGGGTGGGTGCTTTGGGGGAGGGGGGCGCCCGACAACCAACGGCCAGGGTTGTCGGGAAGAGACCCTTGTCCTCATCAACATGGGGACAAGGTGCTTTGGGGTGGGGGGGCCCGCAGGGCGCCCCCCTCCCCCAAAGCACCCACCCCCATGTTGAGGGCATGCGGCCTGGTACGGTTCAGGAGGGGGGGGCGCTCGCTCGTCCCCACCCCCTTTCCTGACCGGCCAGGCTGCGTGCTCGGATCGGAGTCTGGTATGGATTTTAGGGGGGACCCCACGCCGTTTTTTCAGCGTAGGGGGGTTCCCCTTTATAATCCATACCAGACCTAAGGGCCTGGTATGCCCCGCGACGGGGCTCGCAAGGTGTCAATCTCGCCGATAAAAGCGGCAAGATTGACATCCTTTTCTAGTCCGTTGTCGGAATTTCCAATCGTGTGCACACAAATCCGACGCACAAAGTGCCACGCATGCTCAGAGTAAATTAAGAGATGAAAGCTATTGGCTACTGCCCTGTTTATAGTCCCGACGTACGTGTTTTACGTCACTGCGTTCAGAATGATCGGATTTTCCGACAACTTTGTGTGACCGTGTGTATGCAAGACAAGTTTGAGCCAACATTCGTCGGAAAAAATCCTAGGATTTTGTTGTCGGAATGTCCGATCAATGTCCGACCGTGTGTATTTATCTTGACAGCAACAGCGTTTGCTCCCACGATACATAAAGCTGTGACTCCAGTGCTGTCGGAGGTGATTTCACCACCACAGTTAAAAAAAAGAGCATATATGCCGAAGCGTGGGGGCAGCAGGGGCGGAGGAGCGATTTGCTCCTACCTGTTATACATTACAGTATATTACAGTATAACAGTATAACTGTTATACTGTAATGTTACTTTGTTTTTTTGTTAACCATCTTTTGCTTAGCAGGTACGCCATTCAGTTGCAGCGCAGATTTATTTATCTTGACAGCAACAGCGTTTGATCCCACGATACATAAAGTCGTGACTCCAGCGCTGTCGGAGGTGATTTCACCACCACAGTTAAAAAAAAGAGCATATATGCTGAAGCATGGGGGAACCAGGGGCGGAGGAGCGATTTACTCCTAACTTTTGGGGTGGATGCCCCGATGATTCGGCATTTATAAATGGTGCATGTATGCCCATCATTAGAAGTGGGTGGATGAAGGGAGGTATTCTAATGGTGGGCATACCCACCGATCAATCTCTTTTTTTCATTCAGCCCACGTAAAAAAAAGCATTACAATATATGCCCAACAAGGACCAGCAACGTACTGGTATGTTGCTGAACTTTGAGTGGTTATACCAGAATGATGCCTGCAGGTTTAGGCATGATCTTGGTATCATTATTTTCAGCCAGCGGTCGGCTTTCATGTAAAAGCAATCCTAGTGGCTAATTAGCCTCTGCACACAATAAAAAGCAAAATAGCGCAGGTTTCTCGGTTAGCAGTATATTAAATGTTGCTGAAATAATGTCCTTTAGAGCAATGTGCTCTCCGTGAGAAGTAAACAGTCTATGAACAGGGCAGCCTTTGGATGGGAGGTGAAGCCGCTCCAAATATGCAAAGAGAAAACAACAAGAAAGGCGCCTCTTAGTAAACTGTACATTTAATAGCGTATTGGTATTAAAAACACTCACATATAAAACTTAGATAGTCCGGTATGGGGAATCCAGTAAAGGCATACGAGATGGCGTCCTCCTCTGTCCCACAGTCTAATTTCCTCTCTTTCTGACGGCTGTTTGATGTGACGAGAACTTCCGGAAACAGCGACTGTCCAGAACGAGGCTTGGCTCCCGCCGAGCAGCCGATTGGGAGGCAGGGACACTGGAACGCACATCCGAAGTATGTGCTGTACTGCCGTAAGGCGACGCGTTTCAGAGCATGCGCACTCGGGCGCGCTCCTTTCTCAAGCTAGGGAGGATACAAAGAACTGCAGCCTATTTAAGTGCTCTGATGGCACCGCCACCTAATGGACATAATAGTAATTGCATTGTATTTACAAGCAGAAACGAACAAGTGGGGAATTTTTATTATTATTAGAGGACTAAAAAGGTAGAATGCTACTGTAGTGTACTATTGTTGGTGTGTGTGTGATAATTGGAACAATGTATTTTACATGTTGTTATGTATATCATTACTGCTAGAATAAATTAAATAAATAAATTTACATGGACTAAACTTATTAGAACTAGAATGGTTGGACAATATGTGAACTGTATACTTGTATAGTTATCTACATGCACTGATGAACCATATGTACTAGTCTAAATATAGTATGTGGGGATGAACAATGTACTAATGGGCATGTATTTGTACATTGTGCAGGATGACACTATTTAATAATAATTATTAAAAATGAATTTAAAATTGGGGCTAGGAATACATTATGATTAAAAATAATTAAGACATATATATGCCATATACATGTATTAAAAATCTATATATATATGTGTTAAAAATGGAGCTAAAATATCATTAACAAATATATCGGTAATATATAACCAGAACGTGGCAGAATTCGCATAAACAAATGAATATTAAACAGATGGTGTATTCTGAGTCGAAAAAGTTATTTACAAACAATGTTATAAGATGGTGGATATTTCCAATTCTTCGTTAATTCCACCAGGGTTTAAAGCATCCAAGGAATAAATCCAGTATGTTTCTCTTTCACATAATCTGTGAAATCTTTCAGCTAAGGGTAGATTTTTTGGTATTTGTTCGATAACCCATACCTCAAGGCCTTCGGTTGATTTGGCATGGTATTCACAGAAATGGCGGGGTACACTGTGTTTGTCCCTCCCACCTTCTATTTTTCTTCTGTGTTCCCCGAACCTTTGCCTTAGTGGGCGTATCGTGCGCCCCACATAGATAAGGTTACACGGGCAACTCAAGCCATAAACTACAAACTCCGAGCCACAATTATAGAAATTGTCAAGTACGTAAGTTTTTCCTTTAGTAGTAAACTGTTTTTTACCATGCTTGACAAAAATGCAAGTTTTGCACATGGCTTTCTTACATTGGAACATGCCCTTAAGTGGAATCATGTGAGCCTGTGCTGGTACAATTTCTTTGATGGGTTTAAGTTTGCTAGGTGCTACTTTATTTTTTATGTTGGGGGCTTTCCTATAAGTTATTTTAGGGTGAGGCGGTAAGACTGGTTGGAGATATGGGTCCTCAAGTAGGATAGGCCAATGCTTTCTAAATATAGCTTCCATTTTTGAAAATTTTGTATGAAACCTGGTAATGAACCGTCCTGATAGATTAGATGTGTTTTCATTTGGATGTGGGTTGGAGGGTATAGGTTTTAAGTACTGTTTTTGTGCTTGGTCAACCAATGACTCTGGGTACCCTTTATCTTTAAGCTTTTTTCTGAGTAGATGGCTTTGTTCCATATAATCAGTCATTTGTGTACAATTCCTCCGTAATCGGCAGAATTGCCCTTTTGGTATATTGTTTTTCCATTTGTCATAATGGCAACTTTTGTAATGTAACAGGGAATTTCCAGCCGTAGGTTTGAAAAAATTCCTTGCGTGTATTTCATTGCCAATATGGAAAAGATCAAGGTCTAGGAAGGCTAGTCTTTCTTTATCCATGACATGAGTAAAACTCAAGCCATGTGGATTATTATTGCAGTGAGCCACAAACTTGTCAACAGCATCAATTGGACCATCCCAAATGATAATGATATCGTCTATAAAACGACCATAAAAAATGAGATGCCTCAGAAAGGGGTTATTTTGCCATATATATCTGTGCTCCCATAGTCCCATTGCTAGATTAGCATATGGGGGCGCAAAATTGGCCCCCATAGCTGTCCCCTGGATCTGTAAATAGTATTGCTCATTGAATGTGAAGTAATTGTGGGTTAGACAATAATTAGCACAATCCAAAATGAACGAGGCCTGTTTGTTGCTCATGTATGGGTCCTGGGATAAGAAATGATTGAGTGCTGATATTCCAAAAGTATGTGGAATGGACGTGTACAACGAGTTCACGTCTAGGGATATCCAGATATATTGATTCTCCCATCTATATGGTTTCAATAAATCCAATAGATGGGTTCCATCTCGGATGTATGACTGCAGTCCCTGAGCTAAGGGCTGTAGATGGTGATCGATATATTTCGATAAACCTGAAGTAATACTATCCATGGCTGCGATTATGGGTCTTCCTGGGGGATTGGTCTGATTTTTGTGAATTTTGGGTATGTGATAGAAGTATGGGGTACGGTAAAAATCCCTCCGTAAGTAGGATGCCTCATTCTTATCAATGATGTTTGATTGGATAGCACCATTAACAAGAAGGTTTATGTCATTTTGAAATTCTGGTAACGGATCAGATCTTAACTTTTGATAGGTGGAACTATCAGAAAGTAAGCGTTCTGCTTCTTTTATGTAATCCACTCTGCTTTGGATTACAATTCCGCCCCCCTTGTCAGCAGTTTTTATGATTAAATCTGTATTGTCTGTTAATGCTTTCAGGGCCAATTTTTCATTTGTGGTGAGGCTGCCAAGGGTAATTGAACTCACCTCCTCCTGACTACACATCTTTTTTAGGTCAGAAAAAACCATATTATAAAATGTGGTGAGATGTGGACCTTTTGATTGATATGGGTAGGATGTTGATTTGGGTTTTAATCCAGAATGTTGAACTGGTGGAGAGGTATGTAGGTGTTGTGTAAAAAGGTCTAATCCTGTATAGGATTCGTCATGATAGAGATGTTCAAGCATCTCGATCATTTCTACATCAAAATCGAACTCCTGGTTATCTGATTGAGTATCTGTGATTCTGGTTGAAGGGGAACTATGGGTATTGTTTTTACTATTACTTTTTGCATCTTTGATTTGAAAAAATCTATGTAATGTTAAATTTCTAATGTATCTATTAAGGTCTTTAAACAGAATAAATGGGTCTGGTTTATTGGATGGGGAGAAATTAAGACCATGATTTAGCAGGGAGACTTCAGCTGAGGATAGGATGTGCTGGGACAGGTTGAAAATCTTGACCGTTTCAGGTTGTTGTTTGCTGGTGTTATTATTTCTATTTCTTCCCCCTCTACAACCTCTCCGATGAATTTTCTTTTTAATTGGGCGGCTGGAGAGGGGTTTGTGGATAAAAAAGATGGATTATCTGTCGCGCTACAGGAGCCAAATGTGATTGGTATGTTAATCGTAGCTTGTGAAGTGGATTTGGGATAAGTGGGAGGGATGTTTGATACTGGACCAGCGGGTGATACGGCACTAGGGGAGAGTCTGGTACTAGTCATACTAAGTGTAGTGGTGGTATGATTGGTTTTAGGAGTTTTTTTGTTGTTATTGCTGTTATTGGATTCATCTGTAGGAACAGATGTATCCATTTCTATCATAGAATACTGTGGTTGGGAAGGGGTTTCATGAATGCTGGTGGACTGATTTTTGATGGAATTGGGTTGGGGACGATTGTAAAAAGAATTTAATTTGTTCAACAGTTGAGCTTTGGGTGACTTGATGAGCGGATGGGAGTGGGAAAGATCTTGTGGTTGTATGTTACAACCTATACGGGAAGAACATTCTGTGTTACTGGTTGCTTTATGTTTTGTAGCTGAACTACGTGGAGGTAATGAGAGATGGGGTGGAGGTATTGGGACAATGGGCTGGTTGAATGGGTCTATTTCCATTAGTGGTGGAATGCGTGTGGGTTTTTTCATCCATGTGAATACTTTTTTATTAGAATAATCTTTGATATCCCGCCTAAACTTTCCTATTTTACTGGAAATTAGTTCATTTTCCTGTTTTTTGGTGTTGCTCTTAAGGATATCTAGCCAGGGTAAGGGAATTATATGTCCTAAATTGATAATCTCAGTGGTGAGGCTTTCTATGGTATTTTTGAGGTTTTCGAACTTTTTTTCTCTATGTTTAACCAATATATTCATCCATTTAGTAGTACAGAATTCTGCTAGGCATCCCCATTCCAGGGCGTCCTCTGGTTCCAAAAAGGAACAATTTTTGAGAATGCGGAGACCTCGTGGGGTAATTTTATTTTTTAAATATTGGTTAAGAAAGTATTTATCCCACCATTGGGAATTAGCGGAGTGGATAAGACGTTCAAGCTTTTTGAATTTTCCGCATAGATGGTAACGTGTTTTTTTGTCTAAAACAACATCTAGACTAAAGATGGACAATGGTAATAGCGTATATAATGAATCTAAAACATTGTATTTACACGACTCTATATCTATAATGAAATCCATAACACTATGTCAAGTTGGTGTTTAAAAAATGAATAATGTATGCGTTTAGGCTGGTCCAATAAGATGGTATGTGCGTGATTTGGACTAGACTACCCTGAATCCTTCTATCAACACAATATTAGTAGGATATAGAAATCAGACCAATATGTGTAGTAGAACTGGATTGATATCAAAATCCAGGGAGAGTGAGGGAAAAAGAAAAAGAAAACACAGGGGGGGGGGGAGGGGGGATGGGGGGGGGGAAAAGGGGGGTTTTTTGGGGGAGAGGGGGAGGGAAGGGGGTCAGTAGAAATAAGGGGAAAAAAAGGGAATGACCTATAAGATATTGATGGTGTGTATAGTATAAATGAACAGTGACAACAACATAAATAAAACCTCAGATGTTTGCAGCCACTTTTAACAAGCTTCAAAAAATATTATGCACACAATAAAAAGCAAAATAGCGCAGGTTTCTCGGTTAGCAGTATATTAAATGTTGCTGAAATAATGTCCTTTAGAGCAATGTGCTCTCCGTGAGAAGTAAACAGTCTATGAACAGGGCAGCCTTTGGATGGGAGGTGAAGCCGCTCCAAATATGCAAAGAGAAAACAACAAGAAAGGCGCCTCTTAGTAAACTGTACATTTAATAGCGTATTGGTATTAAAAACACTCACATATAAAACTTAGATAGTCCGGTATGGGGAATCCAGTAAAGGCATACGAGATGGCGTCCTCCTCTGTCCCACAGTCTAATTTCCTCTCTTTCTGACGGCTGTTTGATGTGACGAGAACTTCCGGAAACAGCGACTGTCCAGAACGAGGCTTGGCTCCCGCCGAGCAGCCGATTGGGAGGCAGGGACACTGGAACGCACATCCGAAGTATGTGCTGTAAAAAAGGGGTTTATAGGGAGCACAGGACTAACATGTTATCCAGAGAAAGTCTCTACTAGATTTAGGCAGTCCAAAATGATAAGGGAGGTGTAGGTGGAAGATGGGATGTTCTTCAGCAGATAGGGCTGCAACTTTTATAAGACTGAAGCAGGCTCTGAAATAACACAAAAGAAACAAAAAGGCGCCTCTAAGTGCAGAAGATTAACAATTTTAATGCCCCAAAAAGGGTTAAAAACACTTACAGGATGGGAGTGGTAATCAGGCACATCATAGTTAGAGCTGCATTGGAAGGAGTGATGGTCAGAGAGAGCCTACAGCTGGATGGGATCACTCAGCACAGCGGTGTGGAACACAGGGAGCCGCTGTGAAGCCGGCGTCATCAGCTGGAAGGGAGACGAACCCGGAAGTGATGTCATCCACAGGACGGCTTCAATAACCAGCTTGAACCGCAAACAGACAGCCTGGACAAGGATGTGATGTCATCAGAAAGGGACGCGTTTCGGAACCACCAACCGTTCCTTTTTCAACCTATGGCCATGCTGATGACTCGAGAGGAATATATACACACCCACTAACAGTGGATTGGCCAGTGGGCGGGGGCAGCAAGGAAACATTCATTAAATTGCGATCAGTTCGTTTTTGCATATAAATGAGAAGGAACACATGAAAACCTGCTACAGCAATCTAAAAATCATGAAGAACATTAAAAGACGGGATAAAATCAAAAAAATAAAAAAAATATATATATAAAAAATATATATAAAAAATGTATATATATATATATGTGAAAAATAAAGTGATCTGTGAAACAATACTAAACAGTGACCAATCATAGTGCCTGCAACACACATAAAACAAAGTGAGGATGGTTGATGGTCAATCATAGAGCCCGCAAGACACATGATAGGATGGGGATGGTGTGAGCAGGCTAATATCGATATAAAACTATCAATAATTAATCGTTAAAAATTAAAATTAAAAAAGGTAATGGAGATAATTAAAACAACCTAAAAACCTTGTTAAAGTATGGCGCTAACTTCAAAATCTTCATTTAACCCTCCAGGGGCTAGAACATTAAGTAAGAATATCCAATACATTTCTCTATGGCATAGGCGTCGGTAACGTTCAGCAGCAGGGAGGTCTTTTGGCATTGCCTCAATAATCCATACTTTGAGGCCATTCGTGGACTTATTATGGGTGTGGAGGTAGTGTCTGGGAACACTATGGTTGTCTAGTCCACCTTCAATTAGACGGCGATGCTCACCAAACCGTTTCCGTAGTGGCCGAATGGTGCGCCCTACATAAAATAAACCACAGGGGCATGTGAGACAATAAATAACATGGTCTGAGGAACATGTGTGAAAGCCCTTTATTGGGTATGTTTTGCCTTTGATATGGAACTCTTTTTGGCCGTGTGTCACAAAGCTGCAAGTCTTGCAGAGGGGCTTACGGCACTGGTACATCCCAGACATGGCCAAAAACGTGGGCATATGGTAGCCCGGAGGCAAAGGTTTGGCCCTAAGTTTGCTGGTTGCTACCTTGCTTTTAATGTTGGGTGCCTTTCTATAAGCAAACTGAGGTCTATTGGGCAAGGTAGGGAGTAGATGTTCATCTTGTAATAGCAAAGACCAATGTTTTTTAATAATTTTTTCCATATGTTTATGACGGGTGTGAAACTGGGTGATGAATCTTAGATTATCTTTCTGGGTATTGGAACGTGAATGAGAATTCTTGATAGGCAATGTAGTCTTATATTGTTGGTAAGCTGAGTCAACAAGATCCATAGGAAAACCTTTTTCAAGAAACTTGGCTTTCAGAATTTTACCTTCAGTGTCATAGTCACTCTTCAGGGTACAGTTCTTTTTGAGTCTACAGAACTGACTCTTAGGTACATTGTTAAGCCACAGAGGGTGATGACAACTTTTATAATGAAGGAATGAATTTCCAGCTGTGGGCTTGGTGAAATTTTTTGCATGGATCTCTTTGCCTGTCCAAAAGAGTTCAAGGTCGAGGAAGGCTAGCTTATTTTGGTCAATGACTGAGGTGAAAGTGAGACCCATGTTATTGGTGTTACAATATGACACAAAATCCGTAAATGTTGGTACATTGCCATCCCAGATGATAATCACGTCATCTATATAGCGGCCATAAAAAACAATGTGAGAGAGAAATGGATTGTTGTTCCATATATATAAGTGCTCCCAATGCCCCATAGTGAGATTAGCATACGAGGGTGCAAAGTGCGCCCCCATAGCTGTCCCTTGTAATTGCAGATAGAAATTATCCTCAAATTTAAAATAGTTGTGAGTAAGACAGAAGGATGTGGCTTCAACAATAAAGGAAGCCTGTCTAGGGTTCAGCATCGGGTCCTGGCAGAGAAAAAACTGTAGAGCGTTGAGGCCTACTTCATGAGGTATCGATGTGTATAGGGATTGGACGTCTAAAGATGCCCAATGATAATTATTTTCCCAAGAATAAGGGGTTAAAGTTTCCAGTAGATGAACCCCATCTCTTATGTGGGACTGGAGTGATTGGGCCAATGGCTGGAGGAATTGGTCTATATATTGCGACAGTCCACTGCTGATGCTATCCATAGATGCCACAATCGGTCGCCCTGGTGGTATTCTGGGGTCTTTATGCACCTTCGGTAGATGGTAAAAATAAGGAGTGAAATGTATTTCTTTAACTAAGAAAGAGGCCTCTTGCTGTGAAATAATGTTGTCATTTAGTGCCCTTTTTACTAGGGAAGAGGCTTCAATGGTGAATAAAGGCAAGGGATCTCTGTGAAGTCTAATATATGTATTTGTATCGGATAATAATCGGATAGCTTCAGAAACATAGTCAGCTCTGTTTTGTATCACTATACCTCCACCTTTGTCCGCGCTTTTTATAACCAAATCTAAATTATTGGTGAGTGTGTCGAGGGCTCTTTGTTCCTGATAAGAGAGATTGGAAATGGATTTTTTATTGTTTTTACACAGTGCCTGTATCTCTGCATGGACGATGCGATAGAAAGCATCAATGCATGAGCCTTTGGACTGGGTGGGATAAAAAACCGAAGAGGGTTTGAAGGTGGTATTTTGGATGGGTGGGGAGGTCATAAGGTGTTGTGTGTATAACACGAAGTCATTATCATAATCTATTGAAGGGGATAATGAGATGGGGGGATAGCTATCAAAATCTTCTGGAATGGACAGAAGGTCACTATCTGTATAGGCATCAATGATACCATGAGTCACATCAGGTGTGTGGGGATCATTATGTAATCTGCGTTTAATGGATTGGATGTTGAAGAATCTCTTCAAGGTAAGGAGGCGGACAAATTTATTCAGGTCCTTGAAGAGAAGAAAGGGGTTAGGTGCAGCTGATGGAGCAAAATTCAGACCTCGGTTTAATAGGGAAATTTCATCTTCAGTTAAGACATGGGAGGAGAGGTTGAAGATTTTGACAGTACTCTCTTTTTGCTCGGGTCTGGGGTGGAGCTTGTTGCCTCTGCCTCTACATCCTCTTCTGCGTGTTTTCTTTTTTGTGGTTTTGTCCGAGGGAGGTCGAACACTAAAAAAGGAACCGCAGCTGGCTCTGAAGATGGAATTGGGGCCAAAGGTGTCATAAGTGAGGAGTTGGGGCCAAAGGACACAAGAGGACCAGAAGGTGTTCTAGAAAGAGTACATGTATTACTGACAATGATGTTTTGTTCACTATCTGCAATAGTGGTTGGACATGGAAGGGGCACAAGGGGACCAGAAGGTGTTCTGGAAAGAGTACATGTGTTATTAACAATGATGTATTGTTGACTATCTGCAATGGTGATTGGACATGGAGGAGAATCAGAAGTGTTGGGTGCAATGTGAGTGGAGGTATGAGGTGTTGTATGTGTAAGCTGGGCAAGACCCAAACTATCAGTGGTGGATGGCGACATGGGATCCAAAATTCCGGTGCTAACCCCCTGGTTCTGTGTACAAGACTCAGAATTGGCTGTTAAGTTGGAAGTAGATATTTTTTGTTGAGGAATAATTTTGCGAGGGACAATGGGGGCAAAAGGGTTAATGTCCATAAGGGATGGAAGATCATGAGCGGATTTTCGTTTCCAAGAAAAAATATTATTGCTACTATAATCTTTTAAATCTCTACTAAATTTCCCCAATTTATGTTTGATCAGGATGTCTTCCTTCTTGTGGGTAAATTTTGTAAGGATAGACAACCAAAGAGATGGTAAATGAGTGGTGAGATTTGCAATTTGGGAGAATACTGTTTTTATCTGATGATTACATTGTTCATATTTGGTGTGTCTCTGAGCGGAGATAATTTTGATCCATTTATTGGTACAAAATTCAGATATGGAAGACCATTCTCTTTGGGACTCTAGGTCTAGGAAGGAGCATGTTTTTAAAATTCTAAGGCCTCTAGGGGTAATATGAGCAGACAAATACTTAAGAAGAAAAAATTCATCCCACCACTGCTGGTTGGCGGAAATTACTAACTTCTCTAGTTTACGAAATAGTGAGCAGAGAGATTTGTACTCTGCATGAGAGAAACGAGGTATGGATATAAAAAAGCCTTTGGGTATAATGGCTAAAAGGTCATTAATTTTAGAATACTTCAGGGAATCTATTTCGGACAAAAAATCCATGACCATTCAAAAAAAAAAAAAAAAAAAAAAAAAAAAAAAAAAAAAAACCTTACTACGTAACACGGTAAGAAATAAAAAATTAATAATGATAAATGATAAATAAAAAATAATAATGGATAATGAAGTAAAATAAAATGAGATAATTTAAAATGCTGTGCTAGTAGCTGGTTAAATACTGATAAAATTCATTATTATAATATGCATATACATGTGAAATTATGAAAAATGAGGTATGAAGAATAACAAAAGAGACCCACAATATAGTGCATGAAAACCTGGAGTCCGTGCATCAACCTAAAAGTAGCTTCATATAGAGTCACATGGAAAATAAAAAAGGGGTTTATAGGGAGCACAGGACTAACATGTTATCCAGAGAAAGTCTCTACCTAAGAGTCAGTTCTGTAGACTCAAAAAGAACTGTACCCTGAAGAGTGACTATGACACTGAAGGTAAAATTCTGAAAGCCAAGTTTCTTGAAAAAGGTTTTCCTATGGATCTTGTTGACTCAGCTTACCAACAATATAAGACTACATTGCCTATCAAGAATTCTCATTCACGTTCCAATACCCAGAAAGATAATCTAAGATTCATCACCCAGTTTCACACCCGTCATAAACATATGGAAAAAATTATTAAAAAACATTGGTCTTTGCTATTACAAGATGAACATCTACTCCCTACCTTGCCCAATAGACCTCAGTTTGCTTATAGAAAGGCACCCAACATTAAAAGCAAGGTAGCAACCAGCAAACTTAGGGCCAAACCTTTGCCTCCGGGCTACCATATGCCCACGTTTTTGGCCATGTCTGGGATGTACCAGTGCCGTAAGCCCCTCTGCAAGACTTGCAGCTTTGTGACACACGGCCAAAAAGAGTTCCATATCAAAGGCAAAACATACCCAATAAAGGGCTTTCACACATGTTCCTCAGACCATGTTATTTATTGTCTCACATGCCCCTGTGGTTTATTTTATGTAGGGCGCACCATTCGGCCACTACGGAAACGGTTTGGTGAGCATCGCCGTCTAATTGAAGGTGGACTAGACAACCATAGTGTTCCCAGACACTACCTCCACACCCATAATAAGTCCACGAATGGCCTCAAAGTATGGATTATTGAGGCAATGCCAAAAGACCTCCCTGCTGCTGAACGTTACCGACGCCTATGCCATAGAGAAATGTATTGGATATTCTTACTTAATGTTCTAGCCCCTGGAGGGTTAAATGAAGATTTTGAAGTTAGCGCCATACTTTAACAAGGTTTTTAGGTTGTTTTAATTATCTCCATTACCTTTTTTAATTTTAATTTTTAACGATTAATTATTGATAGTTTTATATCGATATTAGCCTGCTCACACCATCCCCATCCTATCATGTGTCTTGCGGGCTCTATGATTGACCATCAACCATCCTCACTTTGTTTTATGTGTGTTGCAGGCACTATGATTGGTCACTGTTTAGTATTGTTTCACAGATCACTTTATTTTTCACATATATATATATATACATTTTTTATATATATTTTTTATATATATATTTTTTTTATTTTTTTGATTTTATCCCGTCTTTTAATGTTCTTCATGATTTTTAGATTGCTGTAGCAGGTTTTCATGTGTTCCTTCTCATTTATATGCAAAAACGAACTGATCGCAATTTAATGAATGTTTCCTTGCTGCCCCCGCCCACTGGCCAATCCACTGTTAGTGGGTGTGTATATATTCCTCTCGAGTCATCAGCATGGCCATAGGTTGAAAAAGGAACGGTTGGTGGTTCCGAAACGCGTCCCTTTCTGATGACATCACATCCTTGTCCAGGCTGTCTGTTTGCGGTTCAAGCTGGTTATTGAAGCCGTCCTGTGGATGACATCACTTCCGGGTTCGTCTCCCTTCCAGCTGATGACGCCGGCTTCACAGCGGCTCCCTGTGTTCCACACCGCTGTGCTGAGTGATCCCATCCAGCTGTAGGCTCTCTCTGACCATCACTCCTTCCAATGCAGCTCTAACTATGATGTGCCTGATTACCACTCCCATCCTGTAAGTGTTTTTAACCCTTTTTGGGGCATTAAAATTGTTAATCTTCTGCACTTAGAGGCGCCTTTTTGTTTCTTTTGTGTCATTTCAGAGCCTGCTTCAGTCTTATAAAAGTTGCAGCCCTATCTGCTGAAGAACATCCCATCTTCCACCTACACCTCCCTTATCATTTTGGACTGCCTAAATCTAGTAGAGACTTTCTC
Organism: Lithobates septentrionalis; assembly: GCA_037952835.1. Taxonomy (NCBI): domain Eukaryota; kingdom Metazoa; phylum Chordata; class Amphibia; order Anura; family Ranidae; genus Lithobates; species Lithobates septentrionalis. Next base: position 11,421,116 of record JBBDGP010000004.1, on the reverse strand, counting down.
TGGATAACATGTTAGTCCTGTGCTCCCTATAAACCCCTTTTTTATTTTCCATGTGACTCTATATGAAGCTACTTTTAGGTTGATGCACGGACTCCAGGTTTTCATGCACTATATTGTGGGTCTCTTTTGTTATTCTTCATACCTCATTTTTCATAATTTCACATGTATATGCATATTATAATAATGAATTTTATCAGTATTTAACCAGCTACTAGCACAGCATTTTAAATTATCTCATTTTATTTTACTTCATTATCCATTATTATTTTTTATTTATCATTTATCATTATTAATTTTTTATTTCTTACCGTGTTACGTAGTAAGGTTTTTTTTTTTTTTTTTTTTTTTTTTTTTTTTTTGAATGGTCATGGATTTTTTGTCCGAAATAGATTCCCTGAAGTATTCTAAAATTAATGACCTTTTAGCCATTATACCCAAAGGCTTTTTTATATCCATACCTCGTTTCTCTCATGCAGAGTACAAATCTCTCTGCTCACTATTTCGTAAACTAGAGAAGTTAGTAATTTCCGCCAACCAGCAGTGGTGGGATGAATTTTTTCTTCTTAAGTATTTGTCTGCTCATATTACCCCTAGAGGCCTTAGAATTTTAAAAACATGCTCCTTCCTAGACCTAGAGTCCCAAAGAGAATGGTCTTCCATATCTGAATTTTGTACCAATAAATGGATCAAAATTATCTCCGCTCAGAGACACACCAAATATGAACAATGTAATCATCAGATAAAAACAGTATTCTCCCAAATTGCAAATCTCACCACTCATTTACCATCTCTTTGGTTGTCTATCCTTACAAAATTTACCCACAAGAAGGAAGACATCCTGATCAAACATAAATTGGGGAAATTTAGTAGAGATTTAAAAGATTATAGTAGCAATAATATTTTTTCTTGGAAACGAAAATCCGCTCATGATCTTCCATCCCTTATGGACATTAACCCTTTTGCCCCCATTGTCCCTCGCAAAATTATTCCTCAACAAAAAATATCTACTTCCAACTTAACAGCCAATTCTGAGTCTTGTACACAGAACCAGGGGGTTAGCACCGGAATTTTGGATCCCATGTCGCCATCCACCACTGATAGTTTGGGTCTTGCCCAGCTTACACATACAACACCTCATACCTCCACTCACATTGCACCCAACACTTCTGATTCTCCTCCATGTCCAATCACCATTGCAGATAGTCAACAATACATCATTGTTAATAACACATGTACTCTTTCCAGAACACCTTCTGGTCCCCTTGTGCCCCTTCCATGTCCAACCACTATTGCAGATAGTGAACAAAACATCATTGTCAGTAATACATGTACTCTTTCTAGAACACCTTCTGGTCCTCTTGTGTCCTTTGGCCCCAACTCCTCACTTATGACACCTTTGGCCCCAATTCCATCTTCAGAGCCAGCTGCGGTTCCTTTTTTAGTGTTCGACCTCCCTCGGACAAAACCACAAAAAAGAAAACACGCAGAAGAGGATGTAGAGGCAGAGGCAACAAGCTCCACCCCAGACCCGAGCAAAAAGAGAGTACTGTCAAAATCTTCAACCTCTCCTCCCATGTCTTAACTGAAGATGAAATTTCCCTATTAAACCGAGGTCTGAATTTTGCTCCATCAGCTGCACCTAACCCCTTTCTTCTCTTCAAGGACCTGAATAAATTTGTCCGCCTCCTTACCTTGAAGAGATTCTTCAACATCCAATCCATTAAACGCAGATTACATAATGATCCCCACACACCTGATGTGACTCATGGTATCATTGATGCCTATACAGATAGTGACCTTCTGTCCATTCCAGAAGATTTTGATAGCTATCCCCCCATCTCATTATCCCCTTCAATAGATTATGATAATGACTTCGTGTTATACACACAACACCTTATGACCTCCCCACCCATCCAAAATACCACCTTCAAACCCTCTTCGGTTTTTTATCCCACCCAGTCCAAAGGCTCATGCATTGATGCTTTCTATCGCATCGTCCATGCAGAGATACAGGCACTGTGTAAAAACAATAAAAAATCCATTTCCAATCTCTCTTATCAGGAACAAAGAGCCCTCGACACACTCACCAATAATTTAGATTTGGTTATAAAAAGCGCGGACAAAGGTGGAGGTATAGTGATACAAAACAGAGCTGACTATGTTTCTGAAGCTATCCGATTATTATCCGATACAAATACATATATTAGACTTCACAGAGATCCCTTGCCTTTATTCACCATTGAAGCCTCTTCCCTAGTAAAAAGGGCACTAAATGACAACATTATTTCACAGCAAGAGGCCTCTTTCTTAGTTAAAGAAATACATTTCACTCCTTATTTTTACCATCTACCGAAGGTGCATAAAGACCCCAGAATACCACCAGGGCGACCGATTGTGGCATCTATGGATAGCATCAGCAGTGGACTGTCGCAATATATAGACCAATTCCTCCAGCCATTGGCCCAATCACTCCAGTCCCACATAAGAGATGGGGTTCATCTACTGGAAACTTTAACCCCTTATTCTTGGGAAAATAATTATCATTGGGCATCTTTAGACGTCCAATCCCTATACACATCGATACCTCATGAAGTAGGCCTCAACGCTCTACAGTTTTTTCTCTGCCAGGACCCGATGCTGAACCCTAGACAGGCTTCCTTTATTGTTGAAGCCACATCCTTCTGTCTTACTCACAACTATTTTAAATTTGAGGATAATTTCTATCTGCAATTACAAGGGACAGCTATGGGGGCGCACTTTGCACCCTCGTATGCTAATCTCACTATGGGGCATTGGGAGCACTTATATATATGGAACAACAATCCATTTCTCTCTCACATTGTTTTTTATGGCCGCTATATAGATGACGTGATTATCATCTGGGATGGCAATGTACCAACATTTACGGATTTTGTGTCATATTGTAACACCAATAACATGGGTCTCACTTTCACCTCAGTCATTGACCAAAATAAGCTAGCCTTCCTCGACCTTGAACTCTTTTGGACAGGCAAAGAGATCCATGCAAAAAATTTCACCAAGCCCACAGCTGGAAATTCATTCCTTCATTATAAAAGTTGTCATCACCCTCTGTGGCTTAACAATGTACCTAAGAGTCAGTTCTGTAGACTCAAAAAGAACTGTACCCTGAAGAGTGACTATGACACTGAAGGTAAAATTCTGAAAGCCAAGTTTCTTGAAAAAGGTTTTCCTATGGATCTTGTTGACTCAGCTTACCAACAATATAAGACTACATTGCCTATCAAGAATTCTCATTCACGTTCCAATACCCAGAAAGATAATCTAAGATTCATCACCCAGTTTCACACCCGTCATAAACATATGGAAAAAATTATTAAAAAACATTGGTCTTTGCTATTACAAGATGAACATCTACTCCCTACCTTGCCCAATAGACCTCAGTTTGCTTATAGAAAGGCACCCAACATTAAAAGCAAGGTAGCAACCAGCAAACTTAGGGCCAAACCTTTGCCTCCGGGCTACCATATGCCCACGTTTTTGGCCATGTCTGGGATGTACCAGTGCCGTAAGCCCCTCTGCAAGACTTGCAGCTTTGTGACACACGGCCAAAAAGAGTTCCATATCAAAGGCAAAACATACCCAATAAAGGGCTTTCACACATGTTCCTCAGACCATGTTATTTATTGTCTCACATGCCCCTGTGGTTTATTTTATGTAGGGCGCACCATTCGGCCACTACGGAAACGGTTTGGTGAGCATCGCCGTCTAATTGAAGGTGGACTAGACAACCATAGTGTTCCCAGACACTACCTCCACACCCATAATAAGTCCACGAATGGCCTCAAAGTATGGATTATTGAGGCAATGCCAAAAGACCTCCCTGCTGCTGAACGTTACCGACGCCTATGCCATAGAGAAATGTATTGGATATTCTTACTTAATGTTCTAGCCCCTGGAGGGTTAAATGAAGATTTTGAAGTTAGCGCCATACTTTAACAAGGTTTTTAGGTTGTTTTAATTATCTCCATTACCTTTTTTAATTTTAATTTTTAACGATTAATTATTGATAGTTTTATATCGATATTAGCCTGCTCACACCATCCCCATCCTATCATGTGTCTTGCGGGCTCTATGATTGACCATCAACCATCCTCACTTTGTTTTATGTGTGTTGCAGGCACTATGATTGGTCACTGTTTAGTATTGTTTCACAGATCACTTTATTTTTCACATATATATATATATACATTTTTTATATATATTTTTTATATATATATTTTTTTTATTTTTTTGATTTTATCCCGTCTTTTAATGTTCTTCATGATTTTTAGATTGCTGTAGCAGGTTTTCATGTGTTCCTTCTCATTTATATGCAAAAACGAACTGATCGCAATTTAATGAATGTTTCCTTGCTGCCCCCGCCCACTGGCCAATCCACTGTTAGTGGGTGTGTATATATTCCTCTCGAGTCATCAGCATGGCCATAGGTTGAAAAAGGAACGGTTGGTGGTTCCGAAACGCGTCCCTTTCTGATGACATCACATCCTTGTCCAGGCTGTCTGTTTGCGGTTCAAGCTGGTTATTGAAGCCGTCCTGTGGATGACATCACTTCCGGGTTCGTCTCCCTTCCAGCTGATGACGCCGGCTTCACAGCGGCTCCCTGTGTTCCACACCGCTGTGCTGAGTGATCCCATCCAGCTGTAGGCTCTCTCTGACCATCACTCCTTCCAATGCAGCTCTAACTATGATGTGCCTGATTACCACTCCCATCCTGTAAGTGTTTTTAACCCTTTTTGGGGCATTAAAATTGTTAATCTTCTGCACTTAGAGGCGCCTTTTTGTTTCTTTTGAAGTATGTGCTGTACTGCCGTAAGGCGACGCGTTTCAGAGCATGCGCACTCGGGCGCGCTCCTTTCTCAAGCTAGGGAGGATACAAAGAACTGCAGCCTATTTAAGTGCTCTGATGGCACCGCCACCTAATGGACATAATAGTAATTGCATTGTATTTACAAGCAGAAACGAACAAGTGGGGAATTTTTATTATTATTAGAGGACTAAAAAGGTAGAATGCTACTGTAGTGTACTATTGTTGGTGTGTGTGTGATAATTGGAACAATGTATTTTACATGTTGTTATGTATATCATTACTGCTAGAATAAGCTGCTAGAACAAGCAGTGGGAGGGCATGCCCCCCCACAGTCTTCCATGTTTTTCTCTGGCTTTCCTGTCCCAACAGGGAACCCGAGAATGCAGCCGGTGATTCGGCCAGCTGGCCATAGAGCTGATCAGAGACCAGAATGGCTCCAATCATCTCTATGGCCTAAGAAACCGGAAGCTACGAGCATTTCATGACTGGGAAATTGGGAAAGCATTTTATCACACCAATCTTGGTGTGGTCAGATGCTTTGAGGGCAGAGGAGAGATCTAGGGTCTAATAGACCCCAATTTTTTCAAAAAAGAGTACCTGTCACTACCTATTCCCCTATATCATAGGGGATATTTACATTCCCTGAGATAACAAAAACATGATTAAAAAAATGAAAGGAACAGTTTAAAAATAAGATAAAAAAGCAAAAAAAAATAATAGAAAAAGAAAAATAAAGAAGAAAAAAAAAAGAAAAGAAAAAAAGCACCCCTGTCCCCCCCCAGCTCACCTGCAAAGGTGAACGCAAGCATCGGTCGGGCATCAAATGTAAACAGCAATTGCACCATGCATCTGAGGTATCACCACAAAGGTCAGATCGGAAGTCATTTTAGCAGTAGACCTCCCCTGTAAATCTAAAGTGGTAACCTGTAAAGGCTTTTAAATGCTTTTAAAAATGTATGTAGTTTGTTGCCACTGCACGTTTGTGCGCAATTTTAAAGCATGTCGTGTTTGGTATCCATGTACTTTGCCTAAGATCATCTTTTTTATTTCTTCAAACATTTGGGCAATATAGTGATTTTTAGTGCATTAAAATTAAAAAAAGTGTGTTTTTTCCCCAAAAAATGCGTTTGAAAAATCGCTGTGCAAATACTGTGTGAAAAAAAAAAATGAAACACCCACCATTTTAATCTGTAGGGCCTTTGCTTCAAAAAAAAAAAAATATAATGTTTGGGGGTTCAAAGTAATTTTCTTGCAAAAAAAATATTTTTTTTTCATGTAAACAAAAAGTGTCAGAAAGGGCTTTGTCTTTAAGTGGTTAGAAGAGTGGGTGATGTGTGACATAAGCTTCGAAATGTTGTGCATAAAATGCCAGGACAGTTCAAAACCCCCCCAAATGACCCAATTTTTTAAAGTAGACACCCCAAACTATTTGCTGAGAGGCATGTCGAGTCCATGGAATATTTTATATTGTGACACAAGTTGCGGGAAAAAGACAAATTTTTTTTTTTTTGCACAAAGTTGTCACTAAATGATATATTGCTCAAACATGCCATGGGAATATGTGAAATGACACCACAAAATACATTCTGTTGCTTCTCCTGAGTACGGGGATACCACATGTGTGAGACTTTTTGGGAGCCTAGCCGCATACAGGACCCCGAAAAACAAGCACCGCCTTCAGGATTTCTAAGGGTGTAAATTTTTGATTTCACTCTTCACTGCCTATCACAGTTTCAGAGGCCATGGAATGCCCAGATGGCACAACCCCCCCCCCCCAAATGACCCCGTTTTGGAAAGTAGACACCCCAAGCTATTTGCTGAGAGGTATGGTGAGTATTTTCGCAGACCTTCTTTCAAAAAGAAATGAGAGCTGCAAAATACTCACCATGCCTCTCGGCAAATAGCTTGGGGTGTCTACTTTCCAAAATGGGTTCATTTTGTGCCATCTTAGCATGTTATGGCCTTCAAAACTGTGATAGGTAGTGAGGAGTGAAATAAAAAATTGGTGGCCAGTAGGGATAAGCCGAACACCCCCCCTGTTCGGTTCGCAGCAGAACATGCGAAGAGGCAAAAAATTTGTTTGAACATGCAAACACCGTTAAAGTCTATGGGACAAGAACATGAATAATCAAAAGTGCTAATTTTAAAGGCTTATATGCAAGTTATTGTCATAAAAAGGGTTTGGGGACCTGGGTCCTGCCCCAGGGGACATGGATCAATGCAAAAAGAAGTTTTAAAAAATGTCCGTTTTTTTGGGAGCAGTGATTTTAATAATGCTTAAAGTGAAGCAATAAAAGTGTAATATTCCTTTAAATTTCATACCTGGGGGGTGTCTATAGTATGCATGTAAAGGGGCGCATGTTTCCCGTGTTTAGAACAGTCTGACAGCAAAATGACATTTCAAAGGAAAAAATGTCATTTAAAATGACTCACGGCTATAATGAATTGTCGGTCTGACAATACACATAAAAGTTCATTGATAAAAATGGCATAGGATTACCCCATAGGGGAACCCCGAACCAAAATAAAAAAAAAAATGCATGGGGGTTCCCCTAAATTCCATACCAAGCCCTTCAGGTCTGGTATGAATATTAAGGGACACCCCGCGCCAAAATTAAAAAAAAAAAATGGCGTGGGGGTCCCCCTAAATTCCATACCAGGCCATTCAGGTCTGGTATGGATATTAAGGGGAACCCCGCACCAAAAATGAAAAAAGAAAATGGCGTGGGGGTCCCCCTTAAAATCCATACTATCAGGTCTGGTATGGATTTTGAGGGGGACCCCACGCCAAAATAAAAAAAAATGGCGTGGGGTCCCCCCAAAAATCCATACCAGACCCTTATCCGAGCACGCAACCTGGCAGGCCGCAGGAAAAGAGGGGGAGACGAGAGAGCACCCCCCCTGAACCATACCAGGCCACATGCCCTCAACATTGGGAGGGTGCTTTGAGGTAGCCCCCAAAGCACCTAGTCCCCATGTTGATGGGGAGAAGGGCCTCATCCCCACAAACCTTGCCCATTGGTTGTGGGCGTCTGCGGGCGGGGGGCTTATTGGAATCTAGAAGACCCCTTTAGCAAGGGGACCCCCAGATCCAAGCCCCCCTCTATGTAAATTGGTAATGGGGTACAAATGTACCCCTACCATTTCACAAAAAAAGTGTCAAAAAGGTTAAACACAAGAGACGGTTTTTGACAAGTCCTATATTAATTACTTCTTCTTTCCACTTCTTCTTCCATCCTCTTTCTTCTGGTGTTCCTTCGGTGTTCTTCTTCTTCCTCAATCTTCTTCTTTTCCATCTTCTTCTTCTCCATCTTCTTCTTCCTCTGCTCTTCTCGTCCTGCATCTTCCTCCAAGCTTCTTCTCCACTTCCGTCCGCACGATCCGCCTCAGTGGGAGTCTTCCGCCGTGTGGCGCTTCGGTTCTTCTGACATTTTTTATATAATGGAGGGCAGGGCCACCCGGTGACCCCGCCCTCCTCTGATGCACGGGGACTTTCTTGTGGCTTTCCCCATGTTGACAGAGGGGCTCATATTTGGCTCATCGTCAGCATCAGCCAGGATCTGCGTGTCATCTGCGTAGATCTGGCATGCTAATTTGTTTGTAGCAATAATGTCAGCGAGTGGGCGCATATAGCAGTAGGGGTGAGCTTCGAGTTCGAGTCGAACTCATGTTCGACTCGAACACTGGCTGTTCGCAAGTTCGCCGAACAGCGAACAATTTGGGGTGTTCGCGGCAAATTCGAATGCCGGCGGAACACACTTTAAAAGTCTATGGGAGAAATCAAAAGTGCTAATTTTAAAGGCTAATATGCAAGTTATTGTCATAAAAAGTGGACCTGCCCCAGGGGACATGGATCAATGCAAAAAATTTTTTTAAAAACGGCCGTTTTTTCAGGAGCAGTGATTTTAATAATGCTTAAAGTCAAACAATAAAAGTGTAATATCCCTTTAAATTTCGTACCTGGGGGGTGTCTATAGTATGCCTGTAAAGGGGCGCATGTTTCCTGTGTTTAGAACAGTCTGACAGCAAAATGACATTTTGAAGGAAAAAACTCATTTAAAACTACCGCGGCTATTGCATTGCCGACAATACACATAGAAGTTCATTGATAAAAACGCCATGGGAATTCCCCAAAGGGGAACCCCGAACCAAAATTAAAAAAAAAAAAAGACGTAGGAGTCCCCCTAAATTCCATACCAGGCCCTTCAGGTCTGATATGGATATTAAGGGGAACCCCGGCCAAAATTTTTTAAAAAAATGACGTGGGGTTCCCCCTAAATTCCATACCAGACCCTTATCTGAGCACGCAACCTGGCAGGCCGCAGGAAAAGAGGGGGGAACGAGAGTGCGCCCCCCCCTCCTGAACCGTACCAGGCCACATGCCCTCAACATTGGGAGGGTGCTTTGAGGTAGCCCCCCAAAACACCTTGTCCCCATGTTGATGAGGACAAGGGCCTCATCCCCACAACCCTGGCCGGTGGTTGTGGGGGTCTGCGGGCGGGGGGCTTATCGAAATCTGGAAGCCCCCTTTAACAAGGGGACCCCCAGATCCCGGCCCCCCCCTGTGTGAAATGGTAAGGGGGTACCCCTACCATTTCACTAAAAAACTGTCAAAAATGTTAAAAATGACAAGAGACAGTTTTTGACAATTCCTTTATTTAAATACTTCTTCTTTCTTCTATCTTCCTTCATCTTCTGGTTCTTCTGGTTCTTCTAGTTCTTCCTTCGGCGTTCTCGTCCAGCATCTCCTCCGCGGCGTCTTCTATCTTCTTCTCCTCGGGCCGCTCCGCACCCATGGCATGGGGGGAGGCTCCCGCTCTTCTCTTCATCTTCTTCATCTTCTTCTCTTCTTCTTTTCTTCTCTTCTTCTCTTCTTCATTTTCTTCTCCGGGCCGCTCCGCACCCATGCTGGCATGGAGGGAGGCTCCCGCTGTGTGACGGCGCTCCTCGTCTGACAGTTCTTAAATAACGGGGGGCGGGGCCACTCGGTGACCCCGCCCCCCTCTGACGCACGGTGACTTGACGGGACTTCCCTGTGACGTCACGGGGAATGCCACAGGGTAGTGCCGTCATGTCCCGTGCGTCAGAGGGGGGCGGGGTCACCAGGTGGCCCCGCCCCCGTTATTTAAGAACTGTCAGACGAGGAGTGCCGTCACACAGCGGGAGCCTCCCTCCATGCCAGCATGGGTGCGGAGTGGCCCGGAGAAGAAAATGAAGAAGAGAAGAAGAGAAGAAGAGAAGAAAAGAAGAAGAGAAGAAGATGAAGAAGATGAAGAGAAGAGCGGGAGCCTCCCCCCATGCCATGGGTGCGGAGCGGCCCGAGGAGAAGAAGATAGAAGACGCCGCGGAGGAGATGCTGGACGAGAACGCCGGAGGAAGAACCAGAAGAGCCAGAAGAACCAGAAGATGAAGGAAGATAGAAGAAAGAAGAAGTATTTAAATAAAGGAAATTGTCAAAAACTGTCTCTTGTCATTTTTAACATTTTTGACAGTTTTTTAGTGAAATGGTAGGGGTACTTTTGTACCCCCTTACCATTTCACACAGGGGGGGCCGGGATCTGGGGGTCCCCTTGTTAAAGGGGGCTTCCAGATTCTGATAAGCCCTCCGCCCGCAGACCCCCACAACCACCGGCCAGGGTTGTGGGGATGAGGCCCTTGTCCTCATCAACATGGGGACAAGGTGTTTTGGGGGGCTACCCCAAAGCACCCTCCCAATGTTGAGGGCATGTGGCCTGGTATGGTTCAGGAAGGGGGGGGCCGCACTCTCGTCCCCACCTCTTTTCCTGCGGCCTGCCAGGTTGCGTGCTCGGATAAGGGTCTGGTATGGATTTTTGGGGGGACCCCACGGCGTTTTTTTTTTTTTTTGGCACGGGGTTCCCCTAAAAATCCATACCAGACCTGAAGGGTCTGGTATGGAATTTAAGGGGAACCCCACGTCATTTTTTTTTTTAAATTTTGGCCGGGGTTCCCCTTAATATCCATATCAGACCTGAAGGGCCTGGTATGGAATTTAGGGGGACTCCTACATCTTTTTTTTTTTTTTTAATTTTGGTTCGGGGTTCCCCTTTGGGGAATTCCCATGCCGTTTTTATCAATGAACTTCTATGTGTATTGTCGGCAATGCAATAGCCGCGGTAGTTTTAAATGAGTTTTTTCCTTCAAAATGTCATTTTGCTGTCAGACTGTTCTAAACACAGGAAACATGCGCCCCTTTACAGGCATACTATAGACACCCCCCAGGTACGAAATTTAAAGGGATATTACACTTTTATTGTTTGACTTTAAGCATTATTAAAATCACTGCTCCTGAAAAAACGGCCGTTTTTAAAAAATTTTTTTGCATTGATCCATGTCCCCTGGGGCAGGACCCAGGTCCCCAAACACTTTTTATGACAATAACTTGCATATTAGCCTTTAAAATTAGCACTTTTGATTATTCATGTTCGTGTCCCATAGACTTTAACGGTGTTCGCGTGTTCGAACAAACTTTTTTCCTGTTCGCATGTTCTGGTGCGAACCGAACAGGGGGGGTGGTCGGCTCATCCCTATATAGCAGTTGAATAGCAGGGGCGACAATGCCAAGCCCTGCGGGACTCCATAGAGAAGTGGTTTCATTGGCGAGCTACAAGCGTTCATCCGCACTTGATGGGTCCTATCCATTAGAAAGGAGTTGATCCAATGGAGGACAATGCCACTACATCCAAAATGGTATTTCATGCGGTCTCCCAGGATTTGATGGTCGATAGTGTCAAAGGCTGCGGAGAGGTTGAGGAGCACCAAGGCTGCCGATCCCCCCCGCATCCTTTACCCTTAACAGGCGTTTGCGTATATCGAGTGCGGACAGTTCAGTGCCACGTCCCGGCCTAAACACCGACTAGGAGTCATGCAACAGGTCGTTACCCTCGAAGAAGCTTTGCATTTGTTGAAAGAGGACCTGCTCCAGGATCTTCACCAGAAAGGGAAGATGAGATATAGGTCTGAAATTAGTGAGCAGAGAAGGGTCGAGTGTGCTCTTCTTCAACAAGGGGGAGACAATGGCATGCCTCAGTATTATGATAGGGAGGGAGATGAGGATGATGTGGATTATGGGGTAGACACCCAAAACCGTTTTTATCCATTAAGAGATAGAGAAGGTCCCACCAAGTATGACAGAGGAGACCACCCTAACAACGAACAGGGGTATTATAGATCGATAAGGGATCGTCCTATCAGCACCCAAGGTAGAAATCACGAATCACATCCTTGGGGTTTTTCCAGATCCAATCAGGGGCAAAAAAGGCCTGTAGAAAACAAAGAGGGACAAGAGGGGGGAGGAGAGCACGATCCAAAAAAGAAAGGAATGTAAGAGCAGATGGTATCTTCAATCTTAGTACTCAGATTTTGACTCAGAATTTGTATTATTGAATAAAGGTCTTAAATTTGCACCCCCCAAAAAATTAAACAAATTTCAGACATACATGGGCGTCCATAAGTACGTCAGAAGAATCAATATCAAAAGACACTTTGTAAACATTCCAGGGGAATTGAGGCAACCTGTCCAACATGAATATCAACACACTGGACTAGCTAATGCTTCCACCTTTAACCCTCCAGGTACTCTAACACCCTCATTAAGGGTTTTTAGAGACGTGGTCCTTAGGGACTTGGATTACATCAAAGTGGTTAACCACAGGATGGATACCACATTAAGAGAAGGACTAGATTCCCTTTGCAATAACAAGGAGATTGTTATTTGTCCTGTGGATAAAGGGGGGGGGGGGGGATAGTGATTCTCGATAGGAAATACTACTTACAGGAAATGCATAATATTGTAGGTGATCGAGACACATATACCCCCTTACCTGGTAATCCTGTTGTTAAATACAAGGGTGATTTAGAAAAATTAGTCTCAAAAGGATATCAAAAAGGGATACTTAATGACAAAGAAAAAACTTTCCTGGTCCCTAAGGCCCCACTATTGTATTGTTTGCCCAAAATCCATAAAAGTTTGACTTGCCCCCCGGGACGACCAATAGTAAGTGGTATTGACTCAGTCACATCCCGGGTGGGCAAGTACATAGATTTTTTCCTGCAACCTCTAGTGCAACAAATACCTTCCTATGTAAAAGATACGAAGCATGTGATTCATCTTTTGTCTCAGTTGAAACCCAACAGTCAGATGTGGTTAGTTACAGCTGATGTAACTTAGTTATGCACTATAATTCCACACCAGTTGGGGTTTTCAGTTGTCAAATATTTTTTGAATGCTTTTTCCAAGATTCCATTAAAACAACAAGACTTCATTATGGATTTACTTGATTTTGCGGCAAACCATAATTATTTTTGGTTCGATCAAGGATATTATCGTCAACAACGAGGTGTGGCTATGGCCTTTTTATGGCTAAGTGGGAGGAGGACGTCATCTATAAGGACCGTAATCCACATTTGACCTTTTGGGCGAGGTATATAGATGACGTCCTCCTCCTCTGGGAAGGATCCCTGCCGGAGTTGGAAGAATTTTTCTCTCTCGTAAACAATAACGAGAGGGGTATCAAGTTTGTCCATGAAGCAAGTCAGGAAAAAATCTATTTCTTGGACTTGACCATCTCTAAAGGAACAGATACTTTTAAAACGATCACTTGACAGCTGCCATAAGGACAGCTGGCTCAAGTCAGTACCCATGAGCCAGTTTGTCAGGATGCAACGCAACTGCTCAGATGTGGAGGAGTATAGAACTCAAGCGAATATCCTGAAAAATAGATTTTTAGAGAAGGGTTATGAAAGAGACCCTCTAGAGACCATCATAGAGGAAGTGGCCAAACATGATAGATCAAAACTTTTGGACATGGGCCCTAAGAAAAAAAGAGATGGTCCTATTATTCCCTTCATCACTGCTTATTCAACTCAACATCATCAAATCAAAAAGATCATAAGCAAACATTGGCATTTGTTGGCTAATGATGGATTAATTAATACTTTTTTGCCTGACAAACCTCAGGTAATTTTTAGGGGGGCCCCCTCGTTGAGGAGCATTATTGCTCCCAATATAGTGGACCCTCCTGAGAAAAGATTATCTTTTTTTCAAAATCTCTCAGGCTACCATCAATGCCGTAGATGCCAAATGTGTACACTCAATCAGATCAAAACCAAAAAGACATTATCATTTATTTCAACCAGTACTTCTAGGGAGCACAAAATAGAGACGTTCATCACATGTAGCTCCACTGGAGTGGTATATTTGCTCCAATATCCATGCGGGTTCCAATACATAGGCAGGACCAAACGTGCTATGCAGGTCCATTTGGGAGAGCACATTACTAACATTAAAACAGGCTTCAAATTTCATTCAGTCTCCAAACATTACGATATGGTTCACAATCGCAATCCTGCAAATACAATCTTTCTAGCTATAGATAAGTACAATGCCCACTGGAGGGGTGGGTCTTTAGTTAGAGATCTGTCCAAGATGGAGATGGCGTGGATCCATAGGGTACGCTGCTATACCTCGTATGGCCTTAACATAGATACAGATATTAATGCCTTCATTGATAACAGTTAAGGTTAAGTATATGTGAACCAGTCCTGATCTCCTTGTAGCACCTTGGGGGTGGGTGTGAGGGTTTTTTTTTTTTTTCCACTTATGCTTGACTTTATGTTCTACAATTAAGGGAGGGTACTCGCTTGTTAAGAATTTTTTTAAGAGTGTTCTTTTTAACTATTGAAGGATGACTCTTATATTGTATGAGTCACATGATGCTCTTATGGTCGTATTCCATTCTAGGCCTATTAGATTGGTATGATCAGTTCCCATATTGATCTTAATTACATTTCCCTAATGGTTCAACAGGCCTAGGATAGTTAAGTTTTTATAGTTTTGATTTTTTCATTTTCCCCTTTTTTCTTTTTCCTTTTTCTCTTTCCCTTTTGCACAAGCGTGTCAATGGATTCTGTATACCACGTTTGAAAAAAATTAAATTTTTAGTATATTTCATTTTAACTTTAGAAAACCTGAGGGTATGGCTAATAATATAATGTTGTTAGATGCAATACCATATAGAGTCTGACCACTAGATGTCACTATTCTAGTTTATAGACCCAATATAATTAAAGCGGTTGTATACCCGCAATTTTTTTTTTTTTTTTTTAACCCTGTAAAGCAAAAGGCATAATGAGCTAGTATGCACCGCATACTAGCTCATTATGAAATACTTACCTTAGAACGAGGCGTCAGTATCTTACCTGGTCCACGCCGAGGGAGCTGTCATGTTGCCTCGGCGTGTCTTCCGGGTATCGCGGTTCCAGAGCTGTGAGTGGCTGGAGCCGCGATGTCATCACTCCCGCGCATGCGCGCGGGAGATTTCTTACTCGGCAAGGTCCGGCAGCTGCCGGGCTTCAGCCGAGAATCCCCTGTGCGCATGCGCCGCTGCAGTCAGCGGCGCATAGCAAGGGGAATATCTCCTAAACCGTAAAGGTTTAAGAGATATTTTTTTTACCTACAGGTAAGCCTTATTATAGGCTTACCTGTAGGTAAAAGTCAAAATAAAGACTATACAACCGCTTTAATATCGGTATTTCAACCATATAGAGTATATTGTAGATTACTTAATTTTGATGAATTTCCCATATTTCATAAGTAATGAGTTATAAATTAGAGCATATTCTTGTTAAGGGGTTAGTTATTAAATAACAGCGGCTTTCCCTTGTTAGTGTACTGGCGGTTGCCCTCTTTCAATATGGTGGCATCCGCTTCATGACTGCTCGGACTTCAGGACTGGGCGTTCTCTTCCTGTAATACGAAGCATATAAAGTGGTGGATCAGCATGCTGCCCGTGCCCCTGGACGACGTCAGGTTTGACGAAATGGCGTAGGGAGAGCGGGGTGCTGATGCCATCTGAATACAACGCGCAGTCCCGGAAGCAACTGGCGTTTGTTTTGAGAGAGCTGGCTGGCTCGAACAGTATCTGATTCCATATACATTTGGATGTGTGTAAGTGCATTTCTTTTTAATGAATAAAGGTATATACATTTTTACACTATGGGAGCCCTCTTTTCTTCTATGTGTCTGGTGGCTGTCATTTGAGTTGCTGTCTGTGAGCCAATAGAGAAGGTTTTGAGAGGAAGAGAGCTGGTGGTATATCGCTTCATCCTGAGACTGTGGCTGGGTTATAAGCCAAAAGCCGTATATGATCTCCTGACCAGAGATCAAAATAGCTGGTAAGAGGCTGCAGTTTTATAGGTGAAGGACTGTCCTATCCATATCACTATCTTCTGCGGTGGATTTTATGTGTGATGTCACCTTTGCTTGGAATGAAGATGCATTTCATATTGTGATCTCCCTCTGAGGGACAGCAACATCTGTTTATCACTCATATGGACACCTAAAATATGTTTGCATTTATTTTGCTCTGATCTCAGTTTAGCGCAGTTTTTCCGTTTAAATATCTTGTCTAGTGTAGGTATCTCACATTTCTAACTGCTGCTTGGCTTTATATTCATACTTAACATATTAGACAGGTGAATAATTTCACCTGGTCTTACTATCCCTGCTGACAGCGCTGTATTTTTATATTTATTACAAATGGCATGCTTCAGTCGTGTTGGAACGGCCCCTATTTTTAAAGATAGGTTCACTATCCTTGTAATTTCTGGGGCCAATGTATCTGCATTTTAAGAAATTAATAAAGGACTTGTCAAAAACCGTCTCATGTGTTTTTTAACCTTTTTGACACTTTTTTTGTGAAATGGTAGGGGTACATTTTGTACCCCATTACCAGTTCACACGGGGGGACGGGATCTGGGGGTCCCCTTGTTAAAGGGGGCTTCCAGATTCCGATAAGCCCCCCACCCGCAGACCCCCCACAACCACCGGGCAAGGGTTGTGGGGATGAGGTCCTTCTCACCATCAACATGGGGACAAGGTGCTTTGGGGGGAAAGGAATATCACACTTTTATTGTTTCACTTTAGGCATTATTAAAATCACTGCTCCCGAAAAAATGACCATTTTTAAAACTTCTTTTTGCATTGATACATGTCCCCTGGGGCAGGACCCGGGTCCCCAAACACTTATTATGACTATACCATGCATATATGCCTTTAAAATTAGCACTTTTGATTTCTCCCATAGACTTTTAAAGGGTGTTCTTTTGAATTTGCTGCGAACACCCCAAATTGTTCACTGTTCGGTGAACTGGCGAACAGCCAATGTTTGCGTCAAACTCGTGTTCGACCCGAACATAAAGCCCATCCCTAGTGGCCAGTAGTAAAAATGGCTGAGCCGCCTCCTTACCCCATTATATTGATTAGACGGCCAGTAGTTAAGATGACGCTAGTGGTGTATATAATGGATAAACGTGATGACACAGTCACCTGGCCAATCCCCAGACGGCATCCTATTGTGACGAAACGCGTAGGGTGAGCCTATGATGGTGACCTCATTACGTTTTTTCCCTCTCAGGAGGTGGATGGGCAAACAAACAAACAAACATAGGAAGTGAAGCGTAGCCGATGAAGACACAGCGGCCTTGTTGTATGATATATCTTATCGCCATTGACTGACTTCTACTCTGTAAGTGCAATTTTTCTGTTTTATTAAATTCACTTTTAATCAACATGATATTTTGTCTAATATTTTTTATTAGCGCTGCATCTATTTTGTTTATTTTTCACTGTATGCGGCTTCATTTCTTCACTTGGTGACGTTATCCTCTCATTTGGGTGAGATGTTGACTGATTACTGGAGATCGTTGCTATTTGGCTGTATGGGGACAGTATCAGGTGCATATCTTGCTTTGCGATTGAGCTATAACTTATCTACAAAACAGTGATTGGAAAGTGGACATATGCCTGCTTTATATTGATTTCTGGTAAGCAGATTGGATTCATACACGGTGTGGTGTGCCTCTTTCTACACACTGAAGCTGATGAAGGGATTACATCTCTCCTTCCTCTTTTAAATAAGACTGATTGTATTAGAATAGTGCTGCATGTGGACTTTTTATCTTTAATGATAAATAAGAGAAAATAATTGGAGGGGTAATAATAAATAATGTAAAATAATAAGAGGGTTAACAATAAATAATATAAAATAATAGGAGCGGCAATAATAAATAAGATAAAATAATTGAAGGGGTAATATTAAACAATATAAAATAATAGGAGGGGTAAGAATAAATAATGTAAAATAATAGGAGGGGTAAGAATAAATAATTTAAAATAATAGGAGGGGTAATAATAAATAATGTAAAATAATAGGAGGGTTAACAATAAATAATATAAAATAATAGGATGGGTAAGAATAAATAATGTAAAATAATAGAAGGGGTAATAATAAATTAGACAAAATAATAGGAAGGGATAATAATGATGTATATACTGATAGATATATGATATAATATGTGGGAGAAGTAATGCTAATAATAATAGGAGAGTCTTCATCCTTCCAGGTGATATTGTCGGCATCCTTCCAGGAGATATTGTCGGACTAATAATGATGACATAATAATAGGGACCGCGGAGAGAACTCCCTGTGTCTGTTGTCCCAAAACTGTTTTTCCCATGAAAACCGGGGGGCGCTCACGGGGGCGGTAGAAGGGTGATTAGAATTCCAAGGGAGAGTGGGAGGAGTTGCAGTGCAGAGGGCTGGAGGGGCAGAGATTAGGAGGAGCTGGAGAGCAGTAGGCTGGAGGAGCGGAGTTTGGATCTCAGCCAAAAGCTGGCCGAGAGCCAGGGGAAACAGGTTTTCTGGGGGAAACCTGTTTCAGCACCACACCGGTTAAGGAGTAAGATACCCTTTGATGTTACCATTTTGGAGCTGGCTGTCTGGACCCTCAGTGTTGCCTGAAAGCACTTTTTGATCTCTGATAAAAGGCTGTGCATGTGGAAGCACTTTTAGGCTGGGTTCACACTGATGTGAATTGGATGTGGTTTTCCCGCATGTCAGGAGACTGATCGGCTCTCTATGGATCCGGTTCACACAGGCTGCGGAGCGAATTGCACAAGAGTCTTGTGTGTCTTCTGGTCCATTTCAGGTCCAAATTCAGCCAAAATATCGGACCAAAATCGGACCTGAAACTGTGAAAGGGGATGCACCGCCCCCTGCTATGAGCCGCTCCACGACATGGCAGTGTGAACCCAGCCTGAATGTGTTGGAATGTCACCTAAAGCACTTTAAATCATTGGTGGACTTCAGATAAAGTTTTTTTGGACTTATTCTGGGTCTCTCCCTCCTCATAGATCGGGACACAGCAGTGGAGGCCATTGGCTCTCACTGCTATCAATCACAGCCAGTGAGGAGGGAGCCGGGGGGGGGGGGCAGGGTCGAGCGGCGCTCTGTGTGGACACACAGAGGTGGTTTGGGAGCAGGCACACAGGAGCTTGCTCTGGGGGCACTCAGTAGGAGGGAGGAGCCAGGAGGGCAGGCGAGGGACCAGAGAAGAGGTAGATCAAGGCTGCTCTGTGCAAAACCATTACACAGAGCAGGTAAGTATAACATGTTTGTTATTAAAGAAAAAAGAGCTGTACCTTTGGTATCACTTTAATATCCTGGATTCAAACATTTGGGAGTGCTTCAGTCTCATACACTAAGCACGAGTTTATCTTTTTTCCATTTTTTTGTAATAATGACCCTACTAATAAGAAAGAATATTAGGTTACAAAACCAAGGGACCCAATGCTTGGATCCTATAAGACCCAGGGTACCCCAGTAAATATCATGCATATTCTTTTCTGTTATCTCCATCTCTTTTCTTTCCCTTTTCTTTGTTTTCTCCCACCTCTTTCTTCTACCAGATTCCCTCTCCTATTGTACCTTGAGGTTAGAATCTCATTATCTGGGGCACATGCACGCAGCAATACATGCGATCCATGAAGGAAGCCTGATCCTCCCGCTTCACCGAGCATTAGCCGATTCAAACTGATCTCAGCGGCATCCAGGAACCCAGCTTAACCTCAGATCTGCTGGCTCACTCGCACCTCCTGCCCACTTTCTATGGCCAAGGGGAGGCCAAAAACCACCCCAATTCGACTCACTGAGGGTCGGTACCCAGAGCCCACAGGAGGCAATATGGCCACTGCATCTTATTGCAGTGTCTCTGCTCCACGTGGTGAATCTGCTGCGGCTTCTGTACCTGCGGGGTTCTCTCTCCTGGAGCACATCCCTAGCTTCACACAGCCCACCCCACATCTTGGGAAAGATTCTCCAGGCAGGGAGTCCTCTTTCTCATTGACATCCTCCATGGCTATGGGAGAAATTATGTCCAGCCAAGGGAGCTTGCTTGCTAGCCCAGAACTCCTTAATATACCCTCTCAGCCACCCCGACCTGAGTATTCTGGGGACCTCATTCTTCTTGCTTGTTTTTCTATTCTCTTGGAAGAGGGCTTGGAAAAAGCTAGCAGGCAGATCACCTCTGACCTTAAGCAGGAATTTTAAAGAGCTAGGCCCCTGAATTAACATCAGAGAGACTAAGCTCGATGAAACGGTCATTAGAAACTTAGATCAGATAAACCAGCTCTATCAACAGCTAGAGGTCGCTCTTTTCAAGATTGAGGACCTTGAAAATTGTTCCCCTCCCTAGATCTATAAGGTAAAATTGAAGCAGTGAGATTGGAACTTAACCTTTGCTTAGCTACAAAAGCAGAGAAGCATTTGTGTTGGACTAAGGCAAAATGTCAGGCAGATCGCTTGGGGAAACTGTTGGCTAGAAAGTTGACCCCAGGAACTTGGTGATGCCAATGCCTAAAGTAAGATGACCTGATGAAATGTTCACTCAGAATTCATTGACAGTGCTTGGTGAGTTCCAGGAGTTTTATTAAAAACGCTATCAGGGACCTTTCTGGCTCACAGGACTTTAATAGTTTTGTATCCCATTTACCTATCCCGTCTCTCTCAGATGCCCATCGGGAGTTGTTAGATGGGGAGATAACTCTTTCAGAGGTGCTCCAGGCAATCAAACAGGCTACACCAGCTAAGGCTCCAGGCCCGGACGGGTTCTCTGCCCTTTACTTTAAAAAATGTGCACATTTTTTATCTCCCTATTAAGTAGCTTATTATAATGCCTTGCAAGAGGGGGGTTCCATTGATGCAGATTCTAATAGAGCTTTCATTTGTTTGGTCCCAAAGCCTCATAAAGACCTACGTGAGGTGGCCAATTATTGGCCTATTTAATTAATTAATTGTGACCTCAAATTATTGGCAATCATTTATGCTACTCAGTTAAACCAGTTTATAGCTAATTATATTTATGTAGATCAGGCTGGTTTTATACCAGGCCATCAGGCTTTGGATCAAATAAGGTGAGCCATAGACCTGATCTCTGTACTTCCAACCTCCTGGGATGGGATGAGGAGGGGGGCATGAGGAAGGGTATGCTGCTTTCCCTTTATATCCAGAAACCGTTTTATAGTAGCTTATAGGTCTATCTCTTTAGAATACTGCATAGGTGGAACTTTGGCCCTCATGATCTCGCTTGAACGCTAATTGCCCTGACCTTGGTCTGTCTCTGGATTTGTTCTGTCTCCTGTTCATCTGCCTGATTCAACATTGCCGACCTCTGCTTGTACCCTGATGATTCTCTGCCTGCTGTCTATGCCTGTATCTGACCTTCTGTTGTTGACCTGACTTGTCTGACCTTGCATCCAGTTATTCTCCAGCTCTACTCTGCATGCTACCTGGTCCCTGCTGGTTCTTCACCTGCCGAGTGTTACCAATCCTGTCGCACCAGCCACCTGCTAGCTGCCCATCAAGAATCTGCCGCCTGCTGTCTGCCTAGTCTGTAGATTTCTTCCATCCACTGTTCCAGTGATCTGCCTGCTTCTGGTGATGCACCATGGCCTGCTGCTGCGGCTGATGGAACATCTTGCAGGCACTCATACCTCGCTGTGCTCTCGTGGCCACTGTCGCAACATCAGCGGTCTTAGAGCCGGAGCTGTACACAAAGCCTCTTTCTACACATCAGGCTCTGTAACAAGGTACTTGACAGTAGAACTCCCCAGGATCCTTTACTATTTTCGCATTCTACCTATAGCAGTCCCATCCCAGGAGTTACAGAAATTTCAAGCCCAGTTACTGAGGTTTATTTTAGGCTCCAGGGGGGCACAGTTTGGCCTGGCACATGCTGTATACTTTGCACAAGCTTGGTGGCTGGGGGGTCATAGATCTTAAACAATACTATAGAGCGGCGCAGGTGGCCCAGTTGGCTCAGGTATAGTCCTCCCTGTGAAAACCAGAGCGGGGCCCTGAAGGAGCAGGCTTATTGGCCTCTTTCCATCGACCATTTGATGTGGATCCAATTTTAGCAGCATCCCTCAATCCTGTGCCCTTCTCTTTCTCATTCTATGCAAGTCTGGGATTCATCTTGTAAGGCTGCGCCTCTTCGGTCCCCACACACTACGATGGCCCCTTTGTTCTTCAATCCAGTGTTTCCACTTGATCTATGTTGACATGATTTCTAGTGGCGGATTGATAGGGGTCTGTATAGAATAGGTCATTTCCTTGACCATAAAGGAATTTGTCCTATCGCCTATTTTGTGCAGAAGTTGAAGGTGCCTCCATCTGAGCATTTCCGTTTGCAGCAGATTTGGCACTTTTTGCGCTCATTGCGGAGATCTACAGCTGATATTACTACATGCACTGCTTTTGAATCCAGATGTTTCCGGGGGAAGGCCCGGGGGGAGGGGGGCATCTTGATGCTGATATGCTGGCAAGGGTGCAGGACTTAGTGGAGGAGATTGACTTAAGTGACTGGTGGACGTGATGTCCTCATACATATAAGGGTATCATAAATACAGCCCTGGCAGAGGGAGGATATAAGGTACTTTCTAGACGGTACCTGGTACCGGACCGCCTCTTAAAAATGTACCAAGGGGCCTCCTCTCTGTGCTTTTGGGGATGTGATAAACCTGGTGATGTTCCACATGTGGTTGACCTCTACCAAGGTGCGCTGGTTTTGGATCAGAGTTCATTCCCTGATCTACATATTCTGTGATAATGGTGAGTATAGTTAAAAAAAAACCCTAAGGTGACTCTGCTTAACAAGCCTGTTGCCAATGCTCCTAAACATGTTCAGACTTTAGTCCACTTTATGTTACTTGCGATAAATATCGCTATAGTGACTGTTTGGAAGAAACCAGTGGTAGATCTGGCTATTCAGAAAAATAAGCTGACATGGATGATGCTCAAAGAAAAGCTGGTCAGTATCTTGAAGAATAAGACTGCTAAGTTTGACCATGCTTGGGATCGTTGGATTAAGTATCTCCAACTTCCAGCTGACTGAGGAGTGTGGGCAGTGGAGGTGGGCATTGGGACAGTCCTTCTTTCTCCTTTTGTTTATTTTTTTACCCTTTTTCTTCTATCTTGTTTCTTTTCCTTTCTTTGTCTTTTCTTCCCTTTTGTTCTCCCCCCCCACTTTTTTTCTTAAACTTGCACTTAATTTTTATTTAGTTATGCTGCTTACACTTTTTGTAGTGCATGTTGTATACTCAAGGCCCATACCAGCTAACTGGTGGGTAGTGGCCAAGTATAGATTCTAATGTTTCCCCTAGTAGAGTTTTCTGATTAGGATTGCCATATGCTTTAATCTTTATATTGAATTTATACTTTTATATGGAAACACTTTGTGTTAAAAATGACTGGTGGTATAATATTTGGATCCTTTTATTTTTTTTCCTTAAAGTGACATTAAAGTCTCATTTTCTTTTCTCTTTCAAAATAACAAAATGTTATACTTACCTGTACTGTGCAGTTGGTTTTGCATAGAGCAACCCCTATCCTCCTCTTCTTGGGTTCCTTGCCGGCGCTCCTGGCCCCTCCCACATGCCGAGTTCCCCCCAAGCAGCTTGCTATGGGGGCATCCGAGCTGAGCTGCTGCTCTGTGTGTCCATTCAGACAAAAAAAACCTTCTGCCTTTAGAACCAGTTTAATGTTTTGCTATGTTCCACCTGCGTTGTGGACCCAACTCTTAATGTCATTCTTTGCCTACAATTTGTGTCCTCTTTGGAAAATAACTTTCAATAAATATATTGAAAAAGAATCTGAAGGTCCTAGAACCAAGAGAGATGATATATTTGCTGTTTAACCTATAGTATCAGACAGATAGCTTTTTTACACTTTCTGCCGAACACTAGTGGTTGACCCTCTCTAGGAGACAGTAGTTGCAATCCTGAGACCCGAGGCAATTTCATGGAGACCTAGGGCCTGAACCTAGTATTGCCTCTGAAAAAAATACTGCCAACTTAATGAGACACAACAGAGTCCCAAGTTTTAGTACAATGATTACTAGCAATACAAACACTGAGGATAAGTTGTTGTCCTGTATTTCTTACCCAGTACTTGCTTTGAATTACACGGTCCAGTATTTCCTTCCGCTTGCTGTTGTCATTCTTTGCCCTCTCCAGCTGTTGCTCGAGGTGCATCAAAAAAGTTCTTTCGTTATATTTTGCAACCATTGCGTCATTTTCTGATTTCAATTCTTGTATCTCATTTTCCCATTGCTTTTTTTGTGTGTTCAGATTGTCTTCTGGTAGTTGAATGGAATCAAACACCATTGCATCATTTGCTGATTTCAATCCTTGTATCTCATTTTCGTTTTTCTTATTTTGTGTGTACAGATTGTCTACTGTTAGTTGAATGGAAGCAAACACAGTCATTTGGATTTACATATACATTAACTTGATTTGAGAGTGTTTTTTGTAAGACAAGCAAAATTTTTAAATACATTTTAACTTGATACACAAGCGATGTCCTGATATACAAGTAGCGTCATGTCACAACTGAGTATGAAAGAGAAGAGAGGCACCTCTAAGTGTAGCAATATGGTTACATTTAATGAAGGTACAACATTTAGCAACTTATGGTTGATGACTAAAACAGTCACATCTAAGTATGCAGGCATTGGGGGTAAAGCTGTCCACAGAGACCATCCCCCACACCACCATCAATGTCGTCCCTTCCAAGCTGAGCTCCACAAACGATTCAAGACTTGCTTTCAGATCACTCTACTGCAGGGTAGTCTTCCCGGTCACGATTGCAGAATGACAGCGGTGAGAACCGGCGGTACGGATGATCTATATAGACAGCTTTACCCTGGATGCCTGCATACTTATAAGTGCCTCTTTTAATCATCAACCATGTGATTTGCTAAATGTTGTACCTTCATTAAATGTAACCATATTACTACACTTAGAGGCGCCTCTCTTCTCTTTTATACTCTGTGGCTCCTGCTGGATTTTGCTTCTAATCCCCTTGTGGAGGATTCCATTTGTTGATGGACATTTTATGGTTACACAACCCTTCACATTGCTATAATCTTTTTATATGGACTATAAACTGAAGGACTTATGAATAAATGGTTGAGGAACCATCTGAGTTTCCATCATTTCTTATGGGGAAATTTGCTTTGATATACAAGTGCTTTGAATTGCAAGCATGTTTCCTGAACGAATTATGCTCGCAATCCAAGGTTTTACTGTATTGTATTATGCCAGACCCTCTAAGCAGCCATTTGACCTTTCAACTTTAAAAAAAAAAAAAAAGATTAATGGCCACACTATCATGACATTATTTAATTTTGAGAAAGCATTGAGTTTCAACAATTTTAGTGAGTCTCCATGTCTGTATAAGATCTGTTCTTAAAGGGGAGCTTTTAGCTGTAAAACAACCTTCTGATGAGTACAATTTTGGCCAGGGGAATCTGTCTTTGCAGGACAGGTCAGAGAAGTCTTGTTACAAATAAGAAAGGGTATGGCCAATAAGGGTGAGCTTCATGTTCAGGTCAAAATTGTTTGCAGTTTGTTGGATGGTAAAACTTAACAGTCAGTAGGGATGAGCGAATGGTTCGGTCCAATTTTCAAATGAAAGTTCAAATGAATGCCCAAACTTTAGCCCATTCAGCCTCATGTTTAGTGTGAGCCAAAAACCATATACTATATAGAAGTATTTCTGCTGTATCTACAGGTGATACTCGAAAAATTAGAATATCGTGCATGTAACGAGCCCCTTGCTCGCTCGGTTCCACTCTCCCCACACTCCTCTGCAGCTATTGAATCAGATTGCAACGTCTGATGGTTCGGTCATCGAATGCTCCGGCATTAGAACTACAGCTATGTGCCGTTCTAACCCAGTTGTGTAGCTCAGAACAAACACCAGGCAGACTGTATGTAAGTTCAACCAGGAATCTCTCTTTATTGACAGGATACAGTCTTATTTATACAATAAAAGAGGAGGTGCAGACCTCCTGCTCATATTACTCTAACAATACAGCTGTAACCTAATTAACCTAATTAACATAATTAACATGAGCTAATTAACTAATCCCTTTAGACAGCCTAGATGACTCAGACATGACCTTTAGGCCAGACTGGCTGTCTTGTAGTTCAGAACATCCAATCAACATTCTCACAATAGCAGAGTTAATTAACACAAACAACAATGGGGATCTAATGACTCTTAGATCCCATACTAGAGACTTATTTACAATACACATTTTAGCAGACAACAGACAGACAGGTGCTGGAATTTACATCAGCATCTCCTAACAGTATCTGTCCCAGCATTATGAATCAGCCACTATTCCAATATGGCAAATCCAGGGTCCCCAGAGTCTGTGTGTCCTGGGGGACCAGGACCGGAATCCACAGTAATACCACCTCAAGGGTCCCCAGGCATACAGCTCACAAAGAGCACTGTTCCCCCAAATGCCAGGGCCCACGATCGATCGGCAAGAGGCTAGCATACAGTCCCCTCCAAAAGTCTCTCTCCCGGCTAAGTCTGTCACATTTCTCCCCTTTCGGCAGGAGACTAATGCCCCGTACACACGGTCGGATTTTCAGACGGAAAATGTGTGATAGGACCTTGTTGTCGGAAATTCCGACCGTGTGTAGGCTCCATCACACATTTTCCATCGGATTTTCCGACACACAAAGTTTGAGAGCAGGCTATAAAATTTTCCGACAACAAAATCCGTTGTCAGAATTTCCGATCGTGTGTACACAAATCTGACGGACAAAGTGCCACGCATGCTCAGAATAAATAAAGAGATGAAAGCTATTGGCCACTGCCCCGTTTATAGTCCCGACGTATGTGTTTTACGTCACCGCGTTCAGAATGATCGGATTTTCCGACATCCTTGTGTGACCGTGTGTATGCAAGACAAGTTTGAGCCAACATCCGTTGGAAAAAATCCTAGGATTTTGTTGTCGGAATGTCCGAACAAAGTCCGACCGTGTGTACGGGGCATAACACAGGAGGAGACCCCAGACAGGTTGACTCCGAAGTTAATCAATAGTTCCAGTCCTCTAATGCCTGTACTCACACAGTACCCCAAACAAATTGTTCCAAACAAAGCATTACTCACCCAGCCAACCTCTGCCTCTCTCAGAGAACATATCTGCCGCTGGGGAGAGGCCTGGACTGGCCCTTCTCCCTGGAGTTCTTTCTGCCGCTGGAGAGAAGACAGGGTGTCTGGGCTCACTCTGTCATGCTTTTGGGGATCTGGGCCGACTGCCCAGCATCCCTGGGGTATACAGGTGGAGACTGAAGTCCCATCCACCTTCACAGGAAATCCATTCTCTGTTAGTTGAGGGCAGAGTCCAGCAGTACTCGGCCCTGTTGCCAGCCCTACTGCTGGAAACCCCACACCATCTGCTCCGGCTAACTGTTGGGGAGGGACAACACACACCTCCTCTCCCTTCTCCCCCTGTATCTGCTGCTGGGAAGTGATTGCCACCTTCTCACCCTGAGCCTCCGGAACCGATGCAGGTGTAGGGCAGAGATCTTGGACCCTCTGTCCGGTTGTCAGCGCTTCAGCTGGGGAAGTTCCTTGTAACTTCACAGATACTTCTGTTTGTGCTGGGCAGAGCACAGTGAAGTTTGGCCCTAATAACAGCTCTTCTTCTGCTGGAGGCTCACCAGGTTGTTCTTCCTCATCAGAAAAGTCTATCAAATCCCCTGTCTCTGCAACTGGTGTCTGGGGATAAAGGTTCACCATCTCCTGTCCCTGGAACCCAGAAGATGCTATCAGTGCTGGGCAGAGGTTAGCAGAGCTCTGCCCTGTTGTCAGCACTTCAGGTTTGGAGACGGCAATCTTCAGATTTTCCACTGCCGATTCTCTGGCATTCTGCTGGACAGACACATTCCTCCATCCAAGATCATCCAATGCAGAAACAGGTTCATCAAGTTCAGTCAGCACTTGCTGCATCCGCCATAAAACCTCTGCCTCCATAGCTGCGGCGGCAGGTTGGCAAAGCACACTGTTACTCTGCCACATTGTCAACTCTACAGCCAGGATTTCAGAGTTGTCAACTGGTATTTCCTGATAGTCCCAGGCAAAGGGAGCCCCACCCAGCTGCTGAGCAGAGTCTAACAGCTGTTTGTAGGCGATCTCCAGCTCCCATTCCTGAACGGCCAGAAACTCCAAATCTTCCTGTGCCCAGTGCCCTTCTGAGACATTCAGTCTCCGCTCTCTGTGCTCCATTATTTCCTCCAAATGCCACTCCCGATCACTCCCAAAGTCAGGGTCCCTGGACAGCCTCCAGTACAACAATCCCAGGCCATCATAGTCAAAGCCTTCCGTGGGGCTGTCATCCGCTGTCCACGGGCACACTTGGGCTACATACCACTGGAGGGCTCTGTAGCTCTCGTCCAACCGCATTTCTGCCCGGATCAGCCTGCTTAACTCGGCTGTCCACTCCTGGTTCGGCTGTTCCCCCAAAAACAGCATTCGCACTTCATACTGCGACCAGTACCTCACATGGATGGAGGGGAGAACTTTTCCCTGGTGTCGCTGCTCACGGGCTAGCGATTCCTTCCAGAGTTCACAGCGGATAGAATCAAACCATCCTAGCAGGACCTGCTCTGATACTGGTCCTCTGTTCTGTATCTGCATCTCTCGCAACCTCCTTCTGAATTCCTCATCCATGGTGGCTGGTATCTCTCCTCTCCTGCTATCCTGCTACCTTGGATCCAAGTGATGGTTTGGATGTGTTCACGGCAAGGAAGCACAATCCCACCATTCCCTCCATGGCTCTCAAGTAATGCCGCGTACACACGAGCGTACTTTACGGCAGACTTTGCCCGGCGGACGGAATTTGGCCGGACAATTCGATCGTGTGTGGCTCCAGCGGACTTTGTTTTCTCAAAAGTTGGACGGACTTAGATTTGAAACATGTTTTAAATTAATCCGTCGAAATCGAGTCCGGTCGAAAAGTCCGCCGTCTGTATGCTAGTTCGACGGACAAAAAGCCATGCTAGGGCAGCTATTGGTTACTGGCTATGAACTTCCCTGTTTTAGTCCGGTCGTACGTCATCACGTACGAATTCGACGGACTTTGGTGGATTGTGTGTAGGCAAGTCCGTTCATTCAGAAAGTCCGTCGTAAAGTACGTCGAAAAGTCCGCCGGGCAAAGTCTGCCGTAAAGTCCGCTCGTGTGTACGTGGCATTAATCTTTCAGCGTGGCTCTCCTGCAGGCTGGTTTGGAGTGTCCCAGTAACTGGAGAGCAAATCCCACGGCTGCCACCAATGTAACGAGACCCTTGCCTGCTCGGTCCCACTCTCCCCACACTCCTCTGCAGCTATTGAATCAGATTGCAAGTCATCCAATGCTCCGGGATTAGAACTTCAGCTATGTGCCGTTCGAACCCAGTTGTGTAGCTCAGAACAAACACCAGGCAGACTGTATGTAAGTTCAACCAGGAATCTCTCTTTATTGACAGGATACAGTCTTATTTATACAATAAAAGAGGAGGTGCAGACCTCCTGCTCATATTACTCTAACAATACAGCTGTAACCTAATTAACCTAATTAACCTAATTAACATGAGCTAAATAACTAATCCCTTTAGACAGCCTAGATGACTCAGACATGACCTTTAGGCCAGACTGGCCATCTTGTAGTTCAGAACATCCAATCAACATTCACACAATAGCAGAGTTAATTAACACAAACAACAATGGGGATCTAATGACTCTTAGATCCCATACTAGAGACTTATTTACAATACACATTTTAGCAGACAACAGACAGACAGGTGCTGGAATTTACATCAGCATCTCCTAACAGTATCTGTCCCAGCATTATGAATCAGCCACTATTCCAATATGGCAAATCCAGGGTCCCCAGAGTCTGTGTGTCCTGGGGGACCAGGAACCGAATCCACAGTAATACCACCTCAAGGGTCTCCAGGCATACAGCTCACAAAGAGCACCGTTCCCCCAAATGCCAGAGCCCATGATCGATCGGCAAGAGGCTAGCATACAGTCCCCTCCAAAAGTCTCTCTCCCGGCTAAGTCTGTCACAGTGCAAAAGTTAATTTATTTCACTAATCGAACCTAAAAGGTGAAACTAATATATGAGATAGACTCATTACATGCAAAGCAAGATAGTTCAAGTCGTGATTGGTCATAATTGTGATGATTATGGCTTACAGCTCATGAAAACCCCAAATCCACAATCTCAGAAAATTAGAATATTACATGCAATCAATAAAACAAGGATTGTACATAGAACAATATCAGACCTCTGAAAAGTATATGCATGCATATGTACTCAGTACTTGGTTTGGGCCCCTTTTTCAGCAATTACTGCCTCAATGCAGCGTGGCAATGAAGATATCAGCCTGTGGCACTGCTGAGGTGTTATGGAAGACCAGGTTGCTTCAATAACGGCCTTCAGCTCTTCTTTATTGTTCGGTCTCATGTCTCTCATCTTTCTCTTGGCAATGCCTCTTGGGCAGGTGCCAAGTCCTGCTGGAAAATGAAGTCAGCATCCCCATAGAGCTCATCTGCAGAAGGAAGCATGAAATGCTCCAAAATCTCCTGGTAGACAGTTGCGTTGACCCTGGACTTAATGAAGCACAGTGGACCAGCAGATGATATGACTCATTACATGCAAAGCAAGATAGTTTAAGCTGTGATTTGTCATAATTGTGATGATTATGACTTACAGCTCATGAAAGCCCCAAATCCACAATCTCAAAAAATTTGAATATTGTGAAAAGGTGCAATATTCTAGGCTCAAAGTGTCCAAATCTAATCAGCTAATTAAGCCATAACACCTGCAAAGGGTTCCTGGGCCTTTAAATGGTAGAAGGTTGGTGATGTTTTTCTGATCCTATCACTACCGCAGGCAGCTAAATAAGCTACAAGTTAGTTTTTTGCGACCTCTGCACAGTGTTCAGCTAAAGCTACCTGTAGAAGGTCGGTGGTGTTTTCTGATCCTATCACTACCGCAGGCAGCTAAATAAGTTACAAGTTAGTGTAGTGCGACCTCTGCACAGTGTTCAGCTAAATCTACCTGTAGAAGGTTGGTGATGTTTTCCTGATCCTATCACTACCGCAGGCAGCTAAATAAGCTACAAGTTAATGTAGTGCGACCTCTGCACAGTGTTCAGCTAAAGCTACCTGTAGAAGGTTGGTGATGTTTTCCTGATCCTATCACTACCGCAGGCAGCTAAATAAGCTACAAGTTAGTTTTTTGCGATCTCTGCACAGTGTTCAGCTAAAGCTACCTGTAGAAGGTTGGTGGTGTTTTCCTGATCCTATCACTACCGCAGGCAGCTAAATAAGCTACAAGTTAGTGTAGTGCGACCTCTGCACAGTGTTCAGCTAAAGCTACCTGTAGAAGGTCGGAGGTGTTTTCCTGATCCTATCACTACCGCAGGCAGCTAAATAAGGTACAAGTTAGTGTAGTGCGACCTCTGCACAGTGTTCATCTAAAGCTACCTGTAGAATGTTGGTGGTGTTTTCCTGATCCTATCACTACTGCAGGCAGCTAAATAAGCTACAAGTTAGTTTTTTGCGACCTCTGCACCGTGTTCAGCTAAAGCTACCTGTAGAGGTTTGGTGGAGTTTTCCTGATCCTATCACTACCGCAGGCATCTGAATAAGTTACAAGTTAGTGTAGTGCGACCTCTGCACAGTGTTCAGCTAAATCTACCTGTAGAAGGTTGGTGGTGTTATCCTGATCCCATCACTACCGCAGGCAGCTAAATAAGGTACAAGTTAGTGTAGTGCGACCTCTGCACAGTGTTCATCTAAATCTACCTGTAGAAGGTTGGTGGTGTTTTCCTGATCCTATCACTACCGCAGGCAGCTAAATAAGCTACAAGTTGGTGTAGTGCGACCTCTGCACAGTGTTCAGCTAAATCTACCTGTAGAATGTTGGTGGTGTTTTCCTGATCCTATCACTACCGCAGGCAGCTAAATAAGCTACAAGTTAGTGTAGTGCAACCTCTGCACAGTGTTCAGCTAAAGCTACCTGTAGAAGGTCGGTGGTGTTTTCCTGATCCTATCACTACCGCAGGCAGCTAAATAAGGTACAAGTTAGTGTAGTGCAACCTCTGCACAGTGTTCAGCTAAAGCTACCTGCAGAAGTTTGGTGGTGTTTTCCTGATCCTATCACTACCGCAGGCAGCTAAATAAGCTACAAGTTAGTTTTTTGCGACCTCTGCACAGTGTTTAGCTAAAGCTACCTGTAGAAGGTTGGTGGTGTTTTCCTGATCCTATCACTACCGCAGACAGCTAAATAAGCTACAAGTTAATGTAGTGCGACCTCTGCACAGTGTTCAGCTAAAGCTACCTGTAGAAGGTCGGTGGTGTTTTCTGATTCTATCACTACCGCAGGCAGCTAAATAAGCTACAAGTTAGTGTAGTGCGACCTCTGCACAGTGTTCAGCTAAATCTACCTGTAGAAGGTTGGTGATGTTTTCCTGATCCTATCACTACCGCAGGCAGCTAAATAAGCTACAAGTTAGTTTTTTGCGACCTCTGCACAGTGTTCAGCTAAAGCTACCTGTAGAAGGTTGGTGGTGTTTTCCTGATCCTATCACTACCGCAGGCAGCTAAATAAGCTACAAGTTAGTGTAGTGCGACCTCTGCACAGTGTTCAGCTAAAGCTACCTGTAGAAGGTCGGAGGTGTTTTCCTGATCCTATCACTACCGCAGGCAGCTAAATAAGCTACAAGTTAGTGTAGTGCGACCTCTGCACAGTGTTCATCTAAAGCTACCTGTAGAATGTTGGTGGTGTTTTCCTGATCCTATCACTACTGCAGGCAGCTAAATAAGCTACAAGTTAGTTTTTTGCGACCTCTGCACCGTGTTCAGCTAAAGCTACCTGTAGAGGGTTGGTGGTGTTTTCCTGATCCTATCACTACCGCAGGCATCTGAATAAGCTACAAGTTAGTGTAGTGCGACCTTTGCACAGTGTTCAGCTAAATCTACCTGTAGAAGGTTGGTGGTGTTATCCTGATCCTATCACTACCGCAGGCAGCTAAATAAGGTACAAGTTAGTGTAGTGCGACCTCTGCACAGTGTTCATCTAAATCTACCTGTAGAAGGTTGGTGGTGTTTTCCTGATCCTATCACTACCGCAGGCAGCTAAATAAGCTACAAGTTGGTGTAGTGCGACCTCTGCACAGTGTTCAGCTAAATCTACCTGTAGAATGTTGGTGGTGTTTTCCTGATCCTATCACTACCGCAGGCAGCTAAATAAGCTACAAGTTAGTGTAGTGCAACCTCTGCACAGTGTTCAGCTAAAGCTACCTGTAGAAGGTCGGTGGTGTTTTCCTGATCCTATCACTACCGCAGGCAGCTAAATAAGGTACAAGTTAGTGTAGTGCAACCTCTGCACAGTGTTCAGCTAAAGCTACCTGCAGAAGTTTGGTGGTGTTTTCCTGATCCTATCACTACCGCAGGCAGCTAAATAAGCTACAAGTTAGTTTTTTGCGACCTCTGCACAGTGTTTAGCTAAAGCTACCTGTAGAAGGTTGGTGGTGTTTTCCTGATCCTATCACTACCGCAGGCAGCTAAATAAGCTACAAGTTAGTTTTTTGCGACCTCTGCACAGTGTTCAGCTAAAGCTACCTGTAGAGGGTTGGTGGTGTTTTCCTGATCCTATCACTACTGCAGGCAGCT
The DNA here is from genome assembly GCA_037952835.1 of Lithobates septentrionalis. Lineage (NCBI taxonomy): Eukaryota > Metazoa > Chordata > Amphibia > Anura > Ranidae > Lithobates > Lithobates septentrionalis. The sequence goes on along the minus strand of JBBDGP010000004.1, from coordinate 11,387,386 downwards.
AAATAAGCTACAAGTTAGTGTAGTGCGACCTCTGCACAGTGTTCAGCTAAATCTACCTGTAGAAGGTTGGTGTTGTTTTCCTGATCCTATCACTACCATAGGCAGCTAAATAAGGTACAAGTTAGTGTAGTGCAACCTCTGCACAGTGTTCAGCTAAAGCTACCTGCAGAAGTTTGGTGGCGTTTTCCTGATCCTATCACTACCGCAGGCAGCTAAATAAGCTACAAGTTAGTTTTTTGCGACCTCTGCACAGTGTTTAGCTAAAGCTACCTGTAGAAGGTTGGTGGTGTTTTCCTGATCCTATCACTACCGCAGGCAGCTAAATAAGCTACAAGTTAGTTTTTTGCGACCTCTGCACAGTGTTCAGCTAAAGCTACCTGTAGAGGGTTGGTGGTGTTTTCCTGATTCTATCACTACCGCAGGCAGCTAAATAAGCTACAAGTTAGTGTAGTGCAACCTCTGCACAGTGTTCATCTAAAGCTACCTGTACAAGGTCGGTGGTGTTTTCCTGATCCTATCACTACCGCAGGCAGATAAATAAGCTACAAGGTAGTTTTTTGCGACCTCTGCACAGTGTTTAGCTAAAGCTACCTGTAGAAGGTTGGTGGTGTTTTCCTGATCCTATCACTACTGCAGGCAGCTAAATAAGCTACAAGTTAGTGTAGTGCGACCTCTGCACAGTGTTCAACTAAAGCTACCTGTAGAAGGTTAGTGGTGTTTTCCTGATCCTATCACTACCGCAGGCAGCTAAATTATTTACACGTTAGTGTAGTGCGACCTCTGCACAGTGTTCAGCTAAAGCTACCTGTAGAAGGTTGGTGGTGTTCTCATACTACAGGCAGGCAGTTGATTTTGCTAGCTGCAGTATCAGTATATATATATATATATATATATATATCCCAGCTTAGTGCTGCTACAGGCCATTAGTATGTCTGGAAGGCCAACAAGGAGCATCCTCATTAACACGTGGCCGTGGGACACGCTTGGCCTTTTTTTCGGCAGCTGGCCCTGTTGAGCCGCAACATGCGGAAGACTTGGTCGAGTGGATGACCAAGCCATCCTCATCCTCCTCATTCTCTCTCACCCATGCTCAGGGTACTTTGTCTGGCAAAGCAGCTGCCAACGCGGCCTCTTCCCTCGGCTCAATGGCATTAGTGACTCCTTCCCTAGCCCCACCATGTCCTCCTGAGGTGTCCCTCCAACTGTTTGACCACAGTGTTGGGTACATGCTCCAGGAGGATGCCCAGCGTTTGGAAGGCTCTGATGATGATACTGAGCTAGATGACGGCAGTAACATGAGCACGGACAGAGGGGGTGCCCAAGAAGGACAGCAATCTGGCAGTCATGCTCCCCCTGCTGCAGCATATTACCAGGTTTGCTCCAGTGATGAGGAGGGAGAGGATGATGAGGTCACTGACTCAACGTGGGTGCCTGATAGGAGAGAGGAGGAGGAGGCACATCACCAATGAGGCAGGATGCTCTTCAGGGGCCAGCCTAAGGGCAGCACACTGGCTGCATCACACTGGCTGCATCACACTGCAAAACTCTGCATGTGCAGGGTGCTGCTGTCTCTGCGCGTTATTCCAAAAGTTCTTTGGTGTGGGCCTTTTTTGAGACGAGTGCATCAGATCGCACCTCTGCTATTTGCAACATATGTCTCAAGCGTATCTCACGTGGCCAAAACATCTCCCGCTTGGGCACCACATGCTTGACCAGACATATGTTGACCTGCCATGCAGTTCGTTGGCAAGCGTATCTAAAAGACTCACACCAAAGAACAAAGAGGACCTCTCCTTGCTCCTCATCAGCTGAGATCTCCAACCCCACTATACCTTCAGTCCTCTCTGAGACCTGCACTGAGAGGAATGAAGGTGTAGAATTAGGTGTGTCACAGCCAAGTACTTGTGGGCAATCTGCTTTCGGTACACCAACGTCAGATTGTACCAGGCAAATTTCCCTGCCCCAGCTGCTGCACCGTTGAAAGAAGTTCGCTCCCAGCCATCCACATGCCCAGCGGTTGAATTCTAGCTTGGCTAAATTGCTAGCACTTCAACTGCTACCTTTTCAGTTGGTAGACTCTGCCCCCTTCCGTGAGTTTGTGGAATGTGTGGTTCCTCAGTGGCAGGTACCCAAACGCCACTTTTTCTCAGGTAAGGCGATTCCGGCTCTCTAATGGCATGTGGAAAGCAATGTCCATGCCTCGCCGGACAGGGCGGTCAGTGGTAAGGTGCATATTACCGCTGACTCATGGTTCAGCAGGCATGGACAGGGACGTTAATAAAGTTTCACCACGCATTGGGTGACTCTGCTGGCAGCTGGGAAGGATGCAGGACAAGGTGCAGTAGTGTTGGAGGTTGTTCCCGCACCACGCCTCCAAAATGCCACTACTAATGATTCTGACACACCTCTCTCCTCCACCCCCTCCTCTTCTTCTTCCTCCATGGCCTCTTCCTGTGATTTGTCCTCGTAACCAGCGGTGCTCCGTAGGCGTTCAAGGGGCTACGCAAGTACGCGGGCCAAAAGATACCATGCGGTGCTTGAGCTGGTGTGCTTGAGGGACAGGAGCCACACTGGGACAGAGGTTCTGTCAGCTATGCAGGGGCACGTTCAGAGGTGGTTGACCCCACACCAACTTAAGGCAGGAATGGTGGTTTGCGACAATGGCACCAACCTCCTCTCTGTCCTCCGACAGGGACAACTGACCCATGTGCCCTGTTTGGCTCACATCCTTAACTTGGTGGTGCAGTGGTTCTTGGGCAGGTACCCAGGCTTACAGGATGTCCTCAGGCAGGCCAGGAAAGTCTGTGCATTTCCGCCAGTCATATAATGCCAGTGCTCGGCTGGCAGACCTCCAAAAGGAGCTTAACCTGCCCAAGAACCGCCTAATCTGTGACATGCCCACCAGGTGGAACGCAACGTTGGCCATGCTGCAGCGGCTGCACATGCAGCAGAGGGCCATCAATGAGTACCTGTGCGACTATGGCACCAGGACAGGGTCAGTTGAGCTTGGTTTTTTTTCCCCACGTCAGTGGGCTATGATCAGGGATGCATGCACTGTCCTGTCACCATTTAAGGAGGCCACGAGGATGGTGAGCAGTGACAGTGCATGCATCAGTGACACTGTCCCCCTTGTCCACCTGTTGGAGCACACACTGCATGGAATAATGGACAGGGCACTTGAGGCAGAACAGAGGCAGGAAGAGGCGGTCTTCCTTAGCTCTCAAGGCCCCCTTTATCTAGATAGTGTTCCTGCGTGCCCGCCGATCACACCGGAAGAGGAGGAGGAGGATTGTGTCAGTATGGAGGTGGAGCCTGGCACTCAGCATCAGCAGCAGTCTTTAAGGGATCAGTCCCAAGAAACACATGGACTTGTACGTGGCTGGGAGGAGGTGGCTGCGGACCATGTCATCCTTAGTGACCCAGAGGACTCCGGACCGAATGCCTCAGCAAACCTACGCTGCATGGCCTCCCTGATCCTGCAAAGCCTGCGTAAGGATTCTTGTATGCGTGGTATCAAGGAGAAGGACCAATACTGGCTGGCAACCCTCCTTGATCCACATTACAAGGGTAAGGTTGCAGACCTTATCTTGACGTCGCAGAGGGAGCAGAGGATGAAACATCTTGGAGAGGCCTTGCAGAAAGGTCTGTGCAATGCGTTCCCAGAGACTGGGAGGGTACAAACTCCTGTTTCTGGACAACGTGTTGCTGAGACTTTGGTCAGTCAAAGAAGGAGCGGTGGAGAAGGTGGCCGTCTGACCGATGCGTTCAGACTATTTTTTAGTCCGCAGCCCCAAGGTATGATCGGTTCCAGCAACCATCGCCAGTGTCTGTTTTACATGCTGCAGGAATACCTAGGGGCAAGATCTGACTTGGACACCTTTCCCACCGAAAATCCTCTGGGTTACTGGGTATTGAGGTTGGATCACTGGCCAGAGCTTGCACAGTATGCAATTGAGCTACTGGCCTGTCCTGCATCCAGCGTTCTTTCGTAACGCACATTCAGTGTTGCTGGAGGCTTTGTAACCGATCACAGGGTGCATCTGTCCACCGACTCAGTCGATCGACTGACCTTCATAAAAATGAATCAGTCTTGGATCACCACCAGCTACCAAGCACCTGATGCTGATGTAACCGAATAATTTTTTTTGAAATCTCAGATCCCTTCAAAGACTGCCTATGCTGATGCTGAGTGACTATCCTGTTATGCTGAGTAATTAGCCTCTTCCTCCTCAATGATCATGCTGATAGCTTATAAGAACATTTTTGGTTCTGGGCGCCACCACCAGTGCCTAAGGCCCAATTTTTCAGCTCCTGTTTAACAGGGGCGTGTAATTACCATTTTTGATGCAATTCTTTTGCAGCAGGGCTCGTTCCTGCGTTCCAACTAGAGTATCTGTGAAGGGTTGCAGTGTTGTGGCACCAGCACCAGTGCCTAAGGCCCAATTTTTCAGCCCCTGTTCAACAGGGACATGTAATTCGAATTCTTGATCTAATATTTCACAGCAGGGCCCGTTTCTGCACCCACCAAGATTAACTGTGAGGACTTACAGTGTTGTGCCACCAGCACCACCACCACCACCAAAGGCCAATTTTCCAGCCCCTGTTCAACAGAGGCATGTAATTACAATTCTTGATCTAATATTTCACAGCAGGGCCCTGTGAGGGCTTACAGTGTTGAGGCCACAACAACACCTAAGGCCCCAATTTCTGCTGAGTATATAGGGCAGGCCCCTACTTTCCAACATCCAACTTACAAACAACTCCTACTTGCAAACAGAAGGAGACAACAGGAAGTGAGATGAAATCTACCCCATAGGAAGGGAAATTCTCTCCTCTAAGAGTTAATATGGGAAAAACTTTTCTCTTTTCCACTGATGCTTTATCACCAATCCTTGTTTCACAAAAAACCTAAAATTTTCAAAAAACATTTGTCATTGGGACAAAACGTGAGGTGAAATCTTCTGAAGAGGAGCACAGACAGCAAAACAAATGCCACAGGGGTGATAACCCTTCCCTATGTTTTCCAAAAAGCTTAAAAAGAGATTTTTTTGGCTGGAGCTACACTTTAAAAATGTACCAGTTCAAAATTACAAACAGATTCTACTTAACAACAAACCTACAGTCCCTGTCTTGTTTGCACCGCCTGTATACTGCTGTTCAGAGTATATAGGGCCTGGGGCCCCACGCCTTTCCTTTTTTTAATTTGGGTGCGGGGTTCCCCTTAATATCCATACAGGACCCAAAGGGCCTGGTAATGGACTGGGGGGTACCCATGCCGTTTGTCTCACTGATTTTCATCCATATTGCTGGGACCCAACATTACATTAAAGCCGCAAGCAGTTTTAAATGACTTTTTTCCTTTAAAAATGACGTTTTGTACAGGGACTGTTCTAAGCATGGGAAACACGCGCCACTTTACAGGCATACTATAGACACCCCCCAGGTACGATATTTAAAGGAATATTTCACTTTTTTTTTTACTTTAAGCATCATTAAAATCACTGCTCCCGAAAAAACGTCCGTTTTTAAAAGTTTTATTTGCATTGATAAATGTCCCCTGGGGCAGGACCTGGGTCCCCAAACCCTATTAAGGACAATAACTTGCATATTAGCCTTTAAAAGTCACAGTTTTGATTTCTCACGTTCGCGTCCCATAGACCTTAACGGAGTTCGAAAGTTCGCGCAAACTTTCGGTCTGTTCGAATGTTCTGATGCGAACCAAACCAGGGGTGTTTAGTTCATCGCTATTCCTCAGGACACACATACATCGGCTGATGGCTCCCTGGGTTGTGACATGGTTGCAGTGTAATGGCCTTGGTAGGTCTGGGGATGTGCATGGTATATCTCTGACAACCTCATTGTCTGTGTAATGATCCTCTAAGGGAACCCTTTCACCTGACATCAAGGTATAACTATTTGGTTGCTTTCTTCTTCAGTCAATAATTGGCTTTGCTCAGAGTCCTTCTTCTATGCAGTTCTATGCTTCCATTGCAACCTCAAAGTGCCCAATAAATAATTCTTCTCTCACTTTAAATTTTCTGATTGTATAAAAAGATTCGGGACATACTGGGCTCAGTCATTCCTGTTGCTCCGGTGCCCACCCAGGGAGACTTTATAAATGTGCGTATTCATATGCAGTGAGACCTGTTGTTTTTAGTTTTACCCCTATGTGTGTCCTGAGGAAGCAGACCAGCGAAACACGTTGATGCACAGGGGCTCACTTATCAGAGATTATATATCATTAACTATAGATTGGAAAGATTTGGCCATTTCCAGACTTTTTTTCCTTTAAAAATTTCATTTTGTGCAGGGACTGTTCTAAGCACGGGAAACACGCACCACTTAACAGGCATACTATAGACACCCCCCAGGTACGATATTTAAAGGAATATTTCACTTTTTTTTTAACTTTAAGCATCATTAAAATCACTGCTCCCGAAAAAACAGCCGTTTTTAAAAGTTTCTTTTGCATTGATACATGTCCCCTGGGGCAGGACCCGGGTCCCCAAACCCTTTCTAGGACAATACCATGCAAATTAGCCTTTAAAATGAGCACTTTTGGTTTTGAAAGTTCCAGTCCCATAGACGTCAATGGGGTTCTAACGTTCGTGCAAATTTTCGGTCCGTTCGCAGGTTCTGTTGCGAACCGAACCGGGGGGTTTTCGGCTCATCCCTAATCAAGAGCCACCACACTCAGACGGATCCTAGACATGAGCTTCAAATGTCATATTCCTCTTGTCAAGCTACTCCTGAACAACAAACAATGTCAGAAGCGTCTTACCTGGGCTAAAGAAAAACAGACCTGGTCTGTTGCTCAGTGGTCCAAAGTCCTCTTTTCTGAAGAGAGCAAAATTTGCATCTCATTTGGAAACCAAGGACCCAGAGTATGGAGGAAGAATGGAGAGGCACACACTGCAAGATAGAAAGGAAGAAAAAATCCTGGACGGCCGCACACCGATGAAGGCATCTTTATTGATATTTTATGTGGCAAATGAAATCCAATGCAATCACTTCATGTTACAGAAACAGGAAAAGCTGTTGACGCGTTTCACACTGTAAGAAGGTGCTTAATCATAGCTCCGTCTGGGATTTTTTCTTCCTTCCTTGTTCCTTGCAGAGCCTGCACCTGTAAGTTCCTAAAAGGGCGTGTGCTTTAGAGGACTGGGGCTTAGAGCGGCAATCCTTCTCTGCACACTGCAAGATGCTTGAAGTCCAGTGTGAAGTTTCCACAGTCTGTGTTGATTTGGGGAGCCATGTCAACTGCTGGTGTTGGTCCACTGTGCTTCATTAACTCCAGGGTCAACGCAGCCATCTACCAGGAGATTTTTTGGAGCACTTCATGCTTCCTTCCACAGATGAGCTCTATGGAGATGCTGACCTCATTTTCCAGCAGGACTTGTCACCTGCCCACACCGCCAAAAGCACCAAAACCTGGTTCAATGGCTGTGGGATTACTGTGCTTGATTGGCCAGCAAACTCGCCTGACCTGAACCCTGTAGAGAATCTATGGGGCATTGCCAAGAGAAAGATGAGAGACATGAGACCGAACAATGCAGAAGAGCTGAAGGCCGCTATTCAAGCATCCTGATCTTCCATAACACCTCGGCAGTGCCACAGGCTGATAGCTTCCATGCCACACTGCATTTGGGCAGTAATTGCTGCAAAAGGGGCCCAAACCAAGTACTGAGTACATATGCATGCTTATACTTTTCAGAGGTTCCATATTGTTCTATGTACAATCCTTGTTTTATTGATTGCGTGTAATATTCTAATTTTCTGAGATTGTGGATTTGGGGTTTTCATGAGCTGTAAGCCATAATCATCACAATTATGACAAATCACGGCCTGAACCTTGCTTTGCATGTAATGAGTCTATCTCATATATTAGTTTCACCTTTTAAGTGTCATTAGTGAAATGAATGAACTTTTGCATGATATTCAAATTTTTCGAGTATCACCTGTATATATGACAGCTTCCCACTATCTCTGGTTCCTAAGGCAGCCGTTGGTGTTAGCACACACAGTGTCCCTAGGAACAAATGATGTTGTGGGAGAATCCCTAATCCTTTTAAGTAAAGGGGCAGAGATAGCAGTAATATCATTGCCCATATTTGGGCAAAGACATTGCCAAATGAGACTGTGGTCATATGTGGTCAATAATGTCACCACTCTCCCGCTCTTTTTCTTTATATAGCCAATGATATCTTGAGGAGTTGTCCTTTGGCTAGTGTCACTGTTGGGATTGCTTGCATGCGCCTGGTCCTCATGTTTTTTTTTTTCAAGTTGTGGTTATTATGATTGACAATGGATACAACAAGGTACTTTTTGTGGGGGTGGGGGGGGGTAATTTTTTTAATAAGGACCTGTCAAATTTTTGGGTGTCTTTATTTCTAGGCTACAATTTCTATTTGTTTATGAATGAGGTACTCTATACCCCATATCCATTCACATTGTGGTTATGGTGTGTGGGGGCCACCTTATTATTAAAAGGAGCTTCCAGATTTCGATAAGCCCCCGCACCTGCAGACTCCCTACATCCATTGAGCAAGGGATGTAGGGTCCCACCCTGGCAAGGCACACCCCATGTTAAAGGCGTCAGCACTTTCTGTACATGGCCAAGATGAGCCCCTTCACAGGTAGGATTAGCCCCCCCCCCCCCCCCCGGCATGTTTTTTTTGGTTGTAAACCTCAGACATGAAATATGAACAAAGCATAACATTTTATAGTGTTTACTTGTCTCAGTCCAGAGCACTAAGTGTCGTCAAATTTTCCTGACACCAAGAGAAAGAAGGTTAAAGGAGAGGGACCTCCAGCAGATCGACAGCCTCAGCTCTGTTCCTGTGAGCTGTGTGAAGTGGAGTGTGTTCCTTCCCTCCAATCAGCTCTCAGAGCTCTCCTCACTGAGTTTCAGCTCAGAGCCCTGCAGCCACTGGGGAGCCACAGTTCTGCCTCTTGGCCCCCCCCCCACCGTGGCATTAGAAAGGCCCTGGGGGCAATTGTCACCGAGCTGCCCTGCCCAGCCCCCCTCTGATAACCATGTATCCCCCAGTCGCTTTCTTAAGTCATCGAGGAAGGAAATGTAATTAATAATACATTTTTTATTTGATACGGATGTGCTGCTTCATGTGCAAATTTAAGGCATATCCCCAAACGTTATTTAAAAGAATTGTGTATTTTTTGAAATGTTGTCCTTTAAACCTTAATCAAGGACACTAAATGGTCTTGTCTTTCCATTTTTTTTGTGGTACATGTCCCCCCATGGCCAATATAGAGAGATGATTAGTGAGAGTCTGGGATTTTTGTTACTTTCTAACCTGCTGTATAAAATTTTCCATGAAGATTTACCTTCTCTTCTCAAGATAAACATTCTGAAGGCATGTATGGACATGATGAAGTCATGAAGAACGGACGCCGCCTGTAAGATTTTGAAGAAGATGGAGAACCAATTATTACAAACTGTTTTCATTGTGTTCTGCCGTTGTACACACGATCATGGCATTATGTGAAATCTGTATTCATATGAAGCAACCCTAGATTCTAATTGCATACATAGATAAATACTATATGACATGTTTGTTATTTTTAAACAAATATTTATTTTTTTCCTTTTTAATATCATTTTAAGGATGGCTTGGTTAAAAGAAAAGTATGTTTTTTTTTTTTTTTTACCCCCATCATACTTACCTAGGGGAATGCAGCATCGGTCCGAGCTGTGAAGGGGGCGGGGAGTGGCCATCGCAGGCCCTCAGTGCCTTCGCTGAGAGGCGGAGATGGGCGTCAGTCCAGGCACCTGGTGCATCCAGACTTTATTGTTGGGATGACGCAGTGCCTGGACTGATTCCTGTGACATCAGCAGAGAGCGGACTTTAGTCTGCTCTCTGGGAAAACTGGTCACGGGAGTGCAAAACTAATTACATTCCTGTGACCCATAGGAGAAGTCCAGCCAAAAGAGCTCAGGCAGGTGCAAATTTACAAGATTTTAATGAAAAAATATTATTTATTGAAAATTTAAAACAACATAATCCCAATATGAAAATCTAATCGTATAGTACAATTGAAAAGTGCAGTAGCTAGTAAAAAGCTTTATATTTACTTTGAGGCTACGGAGTCAAAGGGACTCCGTGGCTTCAAAGATAATATAAAACTTTTTACCAGCTACTATTGAATATACAGGTAATTCCTACGATTTTGAATTTAACTTGCCACTGTGTTCTCAGCCAATCCGGGAAAATTATAACAATTTTGTATGTTTATATTTTTCGTGTTTACGGTGCCTGAAAAATAAATTCTCCTAAGGACGCTACTGCTCGTGGCGAAACATGTAGAGAACTATTCAGTCTGCACTTTTCAATTGTACTATATGATTAGATTTTCATATTTCAATTATGTAACTTTTTACATTTTCAATAAATAATATTTTTTCATTAAAATTTTGTTGTAAATTTGCACCTTTAACATCCCCAAAATTTCCCCACTTCTGTATTAATGTTCTTATTAGGGGATGTGGTGCTGGTATAAATTTAGATGATAAGCAATAGCCTTTCTCCTTTAGAATGGGATACATTGACTGTAAATGGTTGTATTGTTTTTTTCTTATGTATTGATTACAATTTTTTAACTACAGTCTGCACTCTCAGGCTTTCTTTCCTAAATATGCTACTGAGCAGCAACCTGTCATTATATCTTCATTCATTTTATCTTCTGTCTTGATGGTCCTTTTTCTTCTTAATATCATCCATTAATAGTTGACTGTCAGAAGTAGCAGCCACAACAGGTCTAAAAGCTATAGGAATGTTTACTCGTAACCACTTCCTGCGTGGTTACGAGTACATAGATGTCCTCCAGTTTCAGTGGTTATACCAGGATGGTGGGTGCACCTACAGGCATCATCCCGGTATTGATCTCTTTAGCCAGCAATTCCCTATCTGGCAAAAGTGATCTGAGTGTCCCTTTTGCGGGTGGCGGAAGGGGGTCTCGCCACCCCCACTGCTGGGCTCTCATATAGGCCAGGAGCGATGCGGCCAGCAGCGATGGCTGCCCTGTACAGAGAGAGAGGAACTGAAGTCATTCCCCTCCCTCTGTAAGAACACTGGGACATGACCTCAAACTAGCAGGAGGAAACATCAAAACTAGCTTAGAAATAACTATTTTACCCAAAGAGTAGTTGATAATTGAAATAGACTTCCAGCAGAGGTAGTAAGTCAGTCAGCAGTAAGTGGAGTCAAACATGCTTGGGAAAAACATAGATCTATACTCAAACAAAAAAAGTTAATCAAAAAACAAAGCAAAAGCATTAATAAATGAAAAAAGGGGGTAGACCCGATATACCACTTGGTCTTTTTTTCTGTCGTTGCTCTTCTATGTTTTCCATTTTTCAATGCTGAGGGCATGTGACCAGGTATGGTTCAGGAGAGGGGGCGCACACTCATTCCTCTTTCATGGCCAGTCGGGCTACATGCTTGGTTTAAGCACCTGGTAAAATTTTTTCCTGGTGTCTTCATGGTACCATACCTGTGATAAGCTCCGCCCTGGACTCCTCCCCTTAGAATAGTGAATATTATAAAAAGAAACACAATACCCCCCTACACCATTCTCCTTTTTTCCTCATACCTCATGGATTAGTGATGGTGGTGCATGTCCTTACCTCTGCCATGTGCAGGTTCCATCTGGGTTCAGCCTCTCCCAGATGCAGTCCTCATCCTTGGGCTGCTAAATGCGCTGGTAAGGTGAGGAGCCCCTTCTGTAGGTCTTTTGGGGCAGCAGCAGTCTCCTAGCCAGGCGCAATAGTCCTGCAATCTTGTTATGGCCTGCACTGTTTGTTTTTGTGGGGGCAGGCAGAGCGGCTCTCTCCTACTCTTGTTTTCCTATTTAAGTACCGTCTATGCAATTTACTCTTGACAACTCCTTTATTCTTCTGTGCTTTATGCGGGTGTTTTTTTTTCTGCACTGTTCTGTAATTTTAGGGTATTCCTCGGCGTCCCTCATGGTGCTTGGCGAGCGTGCGCGCCGGCAGACATCTGAACAATATCGTTTCCGGGAAGCAGAGACGGGACCTGTGCGGTGTTTGCCGTCGGACGGTGCATGCGTGAAGGATGGTTGGCCCTGGTGGCCATTTTTATTAAGGGAAACACTGTGTTTTTTTGCCCTCACAATATGAGGGGTGGGGCTGCGTGGTCTAGGGTGAGTTCACGCCCCTTTCCACTCCCTTTTTTTCTATTTAAGGTTATGGGAATGTCAGTATTGTAGCCTGCCTGGAGTAAGGAGGTTATGCATGCTAAGTGTTCCTGGTTGCCCTCAGGTTTTGTTACTACTGGCTAGTAATGTTCATAAAAAAAACACGTTTTTCTTTGCTAAAAAAAAAGAGAGAGTTAGATAGGTGCGAGTAAGGGGCTAGCATGTTATTTAAGTCTTTTTCTTTTAATCTCTATGTTTTCTAGTAAGATTCCATCTATCCTCTAGCAACTTCTGTCTGCCCTGCAATAATGTGTCAGCCGCCAATGGATCAAGACCCTCGCTCACTTAGGTAAGGATATGTGATTAGGTGCCGTTTCTTTAAAAGAAAAAGGGATAAAAGAGTGAATTTATGCTGTTGCTTTTGTTATAGCCCTACAGTATATGCCGAAGTAAGTCTAATAAGACTTCTGGCAGACATGAAGATTGTTCACATCCCAGCCCTGAACACAGTCGATCGCCTAGATCATGACATCACTCTGATGGAAGAACTTCCTCTAAGAGGCACTGCTCTTCAAATTCTTCCAGATGGGAAATCTCTAGAAGTTGTCGGGCTTGTGCAGCCATCCCGATGGCGGATAAGTTAGTCTGCAAGGACTGTTTTCGAAGCTATGCCACTCAAGGAGAGGCTGACTCTGAACAAGTGACAGATTTGATCAAAAACGTTGTCAAGGACTCACTAGTGGATCTAATGGGGTCAACACCTTCCCAGCAGGCTGCGCCAAGTGGGCAAGATGAAACCTCTGATATAATCCTCCCAGGCCCCTCTGGCAGTGTCTGCACTAATTCTCCCTCCTACAACTGCAGGAGACAGGGATGTGTCCAAAGATTTTGCTGATGGAGCAAAGCCATCAGGATTCAGCTTCTCTTTAGTTCAGCCATTTGTCTCAGCAGTTAAGCAAGCAATAGGCTGGGAAGAGGTCTAAGAACCCCCTTAAAAAATCGAGATCTTATTTCCCATTTCTAAAGAAACTACTTTCCTTTTTCCCTCTTATGGAGGAAGTCAAGGACCTCATAAAGGATGAGTGGAAGAAAACGGAAAAACATTTTTCCTTGAATCACTTGAATAAGCTTTACTTGTTAGCTTGGCGAAGAACATCACATTGCCAATGGTAGACTCTGCATCTTTTAAAGACTCTTTAGATAGGCGCATCGGTTCTGACCTTAAAAATGCCTATCAGTCAGCAGAAGGCGCCTGCAGGCTAGCGGTGGCGTTAACTTCAGTTTCAAACGCTATTAGGGTCTGAACTGATAATATAGAGGTGGCCATTCGACAAGATGTGCCGAAGGACGACATCATAAAAGCTCTAGAGTAACTCAAGTTATCAGCTGATTTTGTCGGTGAAGCAGCTATCGATTCTATAAGATGTTCAGCCAGGGCTGTGCTGCATGCGGTAATGGCCAAGCGGGGCTGTGGTGCAGCCTCTAAGCAGAACTGGTGCAAAATCCCCTTTGATGGGAAAGCTTTGTTTGGAGACAGGCTCGATAAAGCCATCTCCTCTGTGACTGGAGGAAAGTCAGGGTTACTTCCCCAAGGCAGAAGGATGAGATGATCAAGGGTGTTCTCTTTCAATTTAAATCTTCAAGAAACAGGAATTTCTCGCAGTTTTTGTCAAAACAGGGAACCTAAGAAGAACTGGAGAAGCACTCAAGCCACTTTTCTGAAATCAAATAAGCAGAAGAGTCTACCCAAACCCCAGAATATTACAAAATCTTTTTGACGTGAGGCCACCCCAAGTGATTCCTGTCAGGGCCAGGTTAAAACATTTTTTAAAGGTCTGGTCCAACCATTGCAAGGATCCTAGGGTGGTTTCCACCGTCCGATTCCGGCATTTTTGGACATTTTCAGACCATCCTCCACAAGATTCCTTTGCTCTAACGCGAATACCAGTCTTCCCACTGAAGTGCTACATAAGTTTCTACTCCTGCTGCAAAATCAGCAGGCAGTAATCCCTGTCCCTCCCTCCGAGAGATTCACAGGATTCTATTTGACTCTTTTCCTCGTCCCCAAACAAAGTGGTGAGTGGAGACCGGTGGTGGATTTAAAGAGGATGAATCGTTTCATTTGGAAACCTTCAAAATGGAATCTTTGCAAACAATCATCCAGATGGTACGACTGGGAGATTGGATGATTTTGGTAGATCTCCAGGATGCCTATTTCCAAATACCCCTCCTGCCCCGCCTTCCAGAAATATCCTGGGTAGCAAGGGCAAATGTGTTACTGGAAACAATTTGCAGAGCAGCTACTTGGTCTTCTCCGAACACGTTCATGCAACACTATATAATTGATCTGGGAGCACTCACTTCGGTGGAGTTTGGAAGAAGGGCAATAGAATCAGCATTTGCGTTTACTTAATAGAATTCTTTAAGAGCGTTAACCACCCAGTTTTCAGGTAGTTATTTATAACAGGTATACAACCATGGAGAAACCAGGAAAATGGAAAATTGTATCATACTTACTATAATTTTTCTTTCCTGTTGCCTATCCATGGCAGCATACATGCCCTCCCTTGGTGTTCGATGTAACAGAGAATGGTGTAGGGGGATATTGTCTTTCTTTTTATAATATTCACTATCCTAAGGGGAGGAGTCCGGGGCGGAGCTTATGACAGGTATGCTGCCATGGATAGGCATCAGGAAAGCAAAATTACGGTAAGTATGATACAATTTTCTGTTTTTTAAGGGGATCTTTTTTTTTTCATGTGGGTACCCCCTTAAAATCCATTACCAAACTCACAGGGATCTGGTATATATTTCAGGGGGATTCTATGCAAATAATTTAATTCTTGTTGTAGGATGTGCTACAGCAAAAGTGACATTAAGACTTCATGTACACTGCTGCTGGTAAACGGACGTTTAGGAGCAGTTGGGCATTTTTTTCAGCTGCCCCTGAACTCTCCTCTATGTTATCTTATCAGTACATTTACACAGGCTCCTTTATAGTTGTTTCCAGGCAGTTGAGATTAGAAGCATTTTGTGGAAAGCAAACAAATGCATTCAGGATGGATGTTCAGAGGCATTTCAAACGCCGAATGCTTGTAACAGCTTGTAAACGCGTGTAAACGCTGTAACTCGCATTTAGCCGAATTTCGTTTATAGGCGTTTTTAATGGAGATACATTTCTGACCATTTGCAATGCAAAAAACACTTCTAAGTGCAAATGCAGCATGTAAACACGACACAACGGACATTTTTAAACGTTGGTTACTATCTGTCAAGTTCCATCGATCAGGAGAGGTTTTAAAACGTCCCGTGTACATGAAGCCTTACAAAGAAAAAAAAATACATTTTAAATGTACATATAAATTCAGCACTTCAAGATCAGACTGTTTCACCCCCTTCCTGCCCAAACCATTTTTCAGATTTCAGTGCTATCACGCTTTAGATGACAATTAGTCATGCAACATGTACCCAAATTATTTTATATCTTTTTTTAGGCAGATGGAGCCTTCTTTTGGTGGTATTTAATTGCCACTAAGTTTTTTTTATTTTTTATATAAACAAAAAAAGACAGAGATTATTAAACTTTGCAAATCAATAATCTTTCTTCATAAATTTAGACCAAAATCTATTCTAATCCATTTCTTTGGTAAAAATAGCCCAAATCAAGGCATAATATTTAGTCTGTGTGAAAGTTATAGATTCTACAAACTACTGTATGGTACACATTATATACAGGATTTGAAAATTGAACAATTCTGATGTACTGACAGCTTATCTAATTTCTTGAGGCTCTAAAATACCAGGACAGTACAAATATACCCCAAAAATATCCTTGGTGAGTTTTTGAAGCTGTAATTTTTTGTCAAAATTTCTTGGGAAAACATAGAAATGTTTTTTTTCACAAAGTTATCATTTTAAAAAGTTATTTCTCTTGAAATCCCCATTGGTACCTCTAATACATTTGAAAACTAGAATTACCAATATAAATCTTATGGAAAAAATATTTCATACAGTACATAATACATATCATTTATATGATAAAAAATGGAACCCATGGTTTAATCACTCCAATCACTTCTTCAATTCTGAACTAAGATACTCTTCATTAACCACTTCCCGCCCGGCGGGGCGGTGGTTGTGTTATCCTGACTGGGCGTCATATGATGTCCAGCAGGATAACCCCCTAGCGCGTGCCCATGGGGGCATGCAGCTCGGCGATCGGGGACGGCGTGTGTCCCTCGGACACAGCGCTTCCCTGATCACGGTAAACAGCCAATGAATTTGGCTGTTTACCACGTGATCGGCTGTGTCAAAGTCACAGCCGATCACATGTCACAACAAACTCGGCAGCGCGCTCTGTGCGCGCCGCCGTAGGAGTGCAGGGCTGGGATCGAGGAAGGCGGGTGTCCGTTGGACACAGCGCTTCCCCGATCAGTGTAAACAGCCAATAAAATTGGCTGTTTACCATGTGACCGGCTGTGTCCAATCACAGACGGTCACAAATGTAAACACAAGAGCAATTACTATCTGATCTCTGCTCTCTCCTCACACACCGATCGTGTGAGAGGAGAGAGCAGAGATCAGTAAGTGAGATATCAGTGTAGTGTTCTGTCTGTATACTGTGCACAACATGACCCCCCCAATAAAGAGGACCTGTCACACAGCCCAGCCCATCAACCAGCCCATCTGTCAATCAGCCAATCAACCAGCCAATCAATCAGCCCATCTGTCAATCAATCAACCCATCTGTCAATCATCTGTCACAGGCCCACCGCCATCAGTACCACCATTGGTACCGCCAAACAGGCTACCAGTACCGTCATCGGTACCACCGCCAGTTCCGCCATCGGTACCACCATCAGGCCCACCATCTATACCACCACACAAGCCTGCTACCAGTATCGCCACAAGTACCGCCACCCGTACCACCACCGCGACCACCACCTGTACTGCCATTGGTACCGCCACCACCACCCATACCGCCACCTGTAGTGCCATCGGTACCACCACCGCCACCTGTACCACCATTGGTACCACCACACAGGGCTGCCACTAATACATCGGTACCACCTGTACCTCCATCGGTACCACCACCCATACCGCCATCAGTACCACCACACAGGCCCGCCACTAATACATCAGTACCACCACTACCACCTTAACCGCCATCGGTACCACCACCACCACCTTAACCGCCATCGGTACCACCACACAGGCCTGCCACTAATAAATTGGTACCACCACTACCACCAGCAGTACCATTACATAGGTCTGCCAAAAAGCACTACCATAATGTCACACCTGAGGAGGCATATGCCCTTCTTACCATGTCAGATGATGAGAGCAGCGGGGAGCTCCCATCATCCGATTCTGGTTCGGAATACGAGCCAGTGGAGGATAGTGGATCAGAGTCCGAGTCCTCAGAGGAAACCGTCCCTCCCAAAAGAATGAGATCAGGACCGAGATCAGGACCGAGATCAAGACCAAGATCAGGACCAAGATCAGGAGATCTGCCCACCACCAGCAGCGCCAGACCCCAGGAAGAAGAGCCCAGTACAAGTACTGGAATCACACGCCCAAACCAAGGAACCCAGCCCCAGTCTTACCTTCCCGATGCCCTGGCAAACCCCTTATGGTTGCCTGCCAACTCAGGATCCGCTATCATCCCCCCTTTCACTGCACAGCCAGGTGTGCAGCCTGACACTACGAATTATTCTCAATTTGATTATTTTTCTTTATTTTTCCCACAAGATTTGCTGCAGAATATTGTGGATCAAACTAACCTGTATGCATCCCAATTTATTGCTGCCAACCCCAATTCTTCCTATGCCCGCATGTTCCAGTGATGACGCCTAACACTGGACTAATTTAAATTGTTTTTGGGCCTTACGTTTAATATGGGGCTTATAAAAAAGAACAAAGTCCATGCATATTGGTCCACCAACCCCATCCACCATATGCCCATATATTCATGTCATGTCCAGGCCATGATACAACATGATTATGCGTTTTCTCCACTTCAATGACAATTCATAGTGCCCTCCCCGAGATCATCCCAACCATGACAAATCGTACAAGATATGCCCCCTAATCAATTCCTTTTCCCAGAGATTTAGAGACGTTTTTATCCCAGACCAAAAAATTTGTGTGGACGATTTCCTCATACATTTCACTGGCCAACTGCACTTCAAGCAGTATATACCAAGCAAGAGAGCCAGGTATGGGCTGAAATGAAATAAATTATGTGATTGAGCCACTGGATATGTCTTCACATTCCGGAGCTACGAAGGCAAAGACTCCCAGCTCCAGCCCCGTGACTGCCCCACATATATTGGAACCAGTGGGAAAATTGTCTGGGAGCTGGCATACCCCCTGTTCGACAAAGGATACCATTTTTATGTCGACAACTATTATACCAGACTGCCCCTTTTTCGTCACCTTTATAATAAAAAAACCCCTGGCCTGCGGTACTTTAAAAAAAAAAAATGGAAGGGATTCCCACAAAATCTGTTGACAAAAAAATTGCAAAACGGACAATCGGCATTCATGAGGAACGAGGAGGTGTTGGCCATGAAGTGGAGGGACAAGAAAGATGTCCACATCCTCTCTACCATCCACAATGACACCGTGGTGGAGATCCAAAGAAGACACGGCCCCATTGTAAAGCCCGAATGTGTTCACGATTACAATATGTACAGGGGGGGTGGATTTAAACGATCAGATGCTACAGCCCTATTTATCAACCAGAAAGTCCCGTTATTGGTACAAGAAAGTTGCGTTTCACATGGTCCTTTTTAATTTGTTTGTCTGCTACCAAAAAGCAACTCAAAACCAACAAATCGCCTACCTCAAGTATATTGAAGATATCGTCACTGCCCTCATTTACTAACAAGGTCCAGCCCCAGGAAGCATTCACTCTGATAGCGTGAGTCGACTTCATGAGCAACACTTTCCCAATCACATTCCCCCCACAGAATCTGGAAGAAGATGCCAAAAGAAATGCAGTGTATGCAGCCGAGGAGGAGTAAGAAGAGATACCAGCTATTATTGTCCCCAATGTCTCTCCCAACCTGGCCTATGCATCGGAGATTGCTTCAAAAATTATCATACATCCATCCAATATTAGTTCCCCTTATTATTAACAGACTGCCATTTCCCCATTTGCCTGCTACCATGTTAAATAACTGACCATGGCCTGTTTACCGACTATGTCTTTGCTTGCTGATTTAAACCACGTTTCTATCTTCCACGTGCACCAAACTCAGCCTGTTTACCGACGATGCCTCTGCCTGCCGATTTAAACCATATTTATGACTTCCACGTGCACCGACCTTGGCCTGTTAATCGACCATGTTTTTGCCTGCCACTTGGACTGATCTTTTGGCCATCTACTTCAGTACACAGGGGTCTCACATATGTGAGGGGCTTCAGAATAGCATTCTGAGTAGAGAAAACCAGTTTTTCGTTTTCTGTGCTCCCAGAACAGGGTCTGATTGCCCAGAGGCTTCAAAGCGATTTGGGTGGGAGAAGCCTCTACCCCTGTCCCCCTGGCCCTAAGCTTGATGGTCCTTTCTACTGCCTGGACCAATACTTTGGCTGTGCTGACCATATTGCTGCCTGTAATGACCCATGACATTATGGACCATGTTTCTTCCTGCTGCTTGGACCAATACTTTGGCTGTGTTGACCATATATCTGCCTGCTGCCTCTACTGATTTTGGACAGTATTTCTTCTGGGACACCTCTGCCTGCTACCTGGACCTGTGCTTTGGCTGTGCTTTGGCTGTGCTCTGGCTGTGCTCTTGCTGTGCTGACAGTATCTCTGCCTGTACTAACTATGGACAGTATTCCTGCCTGCTGCCTGGATGATTGCTTTTGCTGTCGCTGACCTCATTCCTGCCTGCTGCCTGGACCGATGCTCTCCTCTGTGGAACATTGCACTTCTAAAACCACAGGTAATCTTTTGTTATTTGGTATGTACCTGCTATGTGTTAGAAAATGATATGTGTAATTAATGCTGCTAGAATGCCTGGAGGTGCTACTTGGATGTTGGGCCTCTGTATGTGGCCAGGCTGTGTAAAAGTCTCAAACATGTGGTATTGCCATACTCAGGAGGAGTAGCAGAATGTATTTTGGAGTGTCATTTTTGCTATGTAAATGCTATGTGTTAGAAATATCTTAAAAAGTGACAACTTTGTGTAAAAAAAAATGTATTTTTAATTTTTTCCCACATTTTCCAAAAACTTCTGGAAAAAAATGAACCATTCAGAAGACTCATTATGCCTCATAGATGATACGTTGGGGTGTTTGCTTTCCAAAATGGGGTCATTTTGTGGACAATTCCATTGTCCTGGTGATCCAGGGCCTTCAAAGGTGTAATAGGTGGTTGAGAAAGGATAGGTGCAATTTATGCTTGTAGAATGCCTGAAGGTGCTATTTCAATATTGGGCCTCTGTATGTGGCCAGGCTGTGTAAAAGTCTCACATATGTGGTATCGCCATACTCGGGAGGAGTAGCAGAATGTATTTTGGGGTGTAATTACAATTATGCATATGCTGTGTGAGAGAAATAACCTGTTAATATGACCAGTTTGTGTAAAAAAAAAAAATCTTAATTTTCCCAAGAATTGTGGGAAAAAATTACAACTTCAAAAAACTCACCATGCCTCTTAGTAAATACCTTGGACTGTCTACTTTCCAAAAAGGATTCATTTGGGGGATATTTGTACTTTCCTGGCTTGTTAGTGTCTTAAGAATTGAGATAGGCCTTCAGTACATCAGGTGTGATCAATTTTCAGTGATTGGCACCATAGTTTGTAGACTCTATAACTTTCACAAAGACCAAATAATATACACTAATTTGGGTTATTTTTACCAAAGATATGTAGCAGTATAAATTTTGCCACAAATTTATGAAGAAAAATGACTTATTTGCAGAATTTTACAATAGAAACTAAAAAAAGTGTGTTTTTTTCAAACTTTTCACTATTTCTTCACTTATATCGCAAAAAATAAAAAAAAACCAGTGGTGATTAAATACCACCAAAAGAAAGCTCTATTTGTGAGAAGAAAATGATAAACATTTTGTTTGGATACAGTGTAGCATGACTGAGTAATTGTCATTCAAAGTGTGAGAGCGCTAAAAGCTGAAAATTGGTCTGGGTGAGAAGGTGCATAAGTGCCTGGTATTGAAGTGGTTAAAGATAATGAAGATGGTATTTAACGATATTATGGCTAACATGCTGATCAACCTTTACTAAGAATTTCTCTCAAGTATTGTATACAGTATGACAATATTCCATATTGGTAATTTTTTTGTATTATATTTTCATGGCATATGTAAACAGCTTTTTGTGCCAATTTTTGTTGTACCTAATAAAAAGTTTGTAAAAAAAAGAAAAAAAAGTTATTTTTCACGCACAGCATAAGCAATCTTGCAATTACACTCCAAAACAAATTCTGCTACTTCTCTTGAGTATGGGATACCACACATATGAGACTTTTTCACAGGCTAGATGCATAGACAGGCCCAAAACCAACACCAAGTCCAACACCTAGTGCACCTTCATGGGCACACTTTATGCATCTAATTTCCTGGCTTTGTATCACATTTAGGAGGTCCCGCAGTACCAGGGCAAGAGAAACACCCACAAAATTACCACATTTTGGAAAGCACACACCCAAATGTATTTTCTAAGAGGCATTGTGAGTCTTTTGAAGGTTCAATTATTGCCACATGTTTTTGGAAAATGCAGACTGAAAATGAAAGTTGTCAATTAACCACTTCAGCCCTGGAAGATTTTAGCCCCTTAGTGACCCGGCCATTTTGTGCGATAAGGCACTGCATTACTTTAACTGACAATTGCGTGGTCGTACAACGCTGAATCCAAATAAAATTGATGTCCTTTCTTTCCCACAATTAGAGCTTTCTTTTGGTGGTATTTGATCACCTCTGCGTTTTTTTTTTTTAGCGCTATAAAGAAAAAAAGAGTGACAATTTTGAAAAAAAAACAATATTTTTTAATATCTGCTCTAAAACATATCCAATGAAATGATGTAAAAAAATTTCTTTATCAATTTAGGCCAGTATGTATTCTGCTACATATTTTTGGTAAGAATAATCCCAATAAACGTAAATTGATTGGTTTGCACAATAGTTATCGCATCTACAAACTATGAGATATTTTTGTGGCGATTTTACGTAATTATTTTTTTTACTAGTAATGGCGGTGATCAGAGATTTTTAGGGGGACTGTGATATTGTGGCGGACAAATCAGACACCTAACTGACACTTTTGACACTTTTTTGGGAAACAATTATTACACTGATCAGTGCTAAAATTATGCACTGACATTGTACTAATGACACTGGCAGTGAAGGGGTTACCATCAGGGGCAATCAAAGGGTTAACTGTGTACCTAGTTGGTGCTTGCTAACTGTGTGGGGGATGGTCTGACTGGGTGAAGACAGAGATCTGTGTTCCTGCTTCTCCCCTGCCAGAATGGAAATCTTCCTTGTTTACATAGGGCAGATAGCCATTCTGCCTCTCTGGGGAACGATTTTGTTTGTCAGGCGGACATCAGTTTTGCTGGACCTGCTGATTGGCTCCCCCAAAGTCTATTGCATGAAATG
This sequence comes from Lithobates septentrionalis, assembly GCA_037952835.1. Classification (NCBI taxonomy): domain Eukaryota; kingdom Metazoa; phylum Chordata; class Amphibia; order Anura; family Ranidae; genus Lithobates; species Lithobates septentrionalis. The sequence goes on along the minus strand of JBBDGP010000004.1, from coordinate 11,364,580 downwards.
ACGTACAGGTATGTCATTTCACGCAATAGAGCCAACCTGTCACAGTACATCTGCGGGAAGGGGTTAATAAGATATTTCTAACAAACAGCATAGGCATATTTAGAATTCCATACCAAAAACATATTCTACTACTCCTCCCAAGTATGGGGATACCACATGTGGGAGTTTTTTTCACAAGCTAACCAAATAGAGGGGCCCAAAATCTAAGGAACACCTTCATGCTTCCTAGGAGCATAATGTATGCATCTATTTTCCTGACTACTTATCACATTGTTGGAGGCTCTGGTACGGTATAAACACTCACAAAATGTTCACTTTTGGAAAGTAAACACCCCAAGGTATTTTTAAGAGGCATAATGAATCTTCTGAAGACTTCATTTTTTTGTCACACATTTTTGGAAAATGCAGAAAGAAAATGAAAAAATGTGTCAATTTCATGGGATATTTTTTTACACATAGCATAGGCATACTTAGAATTACAACCCAAAACACATTCTTAAAGTAACGTAGGCAGTCGGACATACAGATGGGTCAGACCAGGCAGCAGGCAGAAACATGGTCAATAAAAAGGCCAGCGCTTAAACACCTAAATGTGTGAAAATCACTAAAGTGTATGACAAATAAATAATCAATACTAAACAAATGAACTAGAAAAAAAGTGTGCTCGCCTGTGTTCGAGCTCGCAGCTTGTGCAGCCAGCACAGTTTGAAATGATACACAAATGATTTCTCCTTAGTGTCTGAATTTATATACATGTAAAATATAAGTGCATTGTGTACAGTATCTCACAAAAGTGAGTACACCCCTCACATTTTTGTAAATCTTTTCTTCTATCTTTTCACGTGACAACACTGAAGAAATGACACTTGTCTACAATGTAAAGTAGTGAGTGTACAGCTTGTATAACAGTGTAAATTTGCTGTCCCCTCAAAATAACTCAACACACAGCCATTAATGTCTAAACCGCTGGCAGCAAAAGTGAGTACACCCCAAAAGTGAGTATACCCCTAAAAAAGTGTCAAAAGTGGCCGATGTGTCAGACGCAATATCGCAGTCTCGATAAAAATCGCAGATCACCGCCATTACTAGTAAAAAAAAAAATTGTAGATGCTATAACTTTTGCGCAAACCAATCAATATAAGCTCATTGCGATTTTTTTTTAACCAAAAATATGTAGAAGAATACATATCGGTCTAAACTGAGGAAAAAAATAGTTTTTTTGAAAAAAAATGTGGGATATTTATTATAGCGAAAAGTAAAAGATATTGGGGATTATTTTCGAAAGGCAAATCCACTTTGCACTACAAGTGCAAACTACAAGTACAAAGTGCACTTGAAATTACACTGAAAGTGCAGTCGCTGTAGATCTGAGGGGGACGTGCAAGGAAAATAAAAACCAGCATTTTAGCTTGCACATGATTGGATAATAAAATCAGCAGAGCTTCCCCTCATTTCAGATCTACCCCTCAGATTTACAGTGACTGCACTTCCAAGTGCACTTTCAGTGCAATTTCAAGTGCACTTTGCACTTGTAGTTTGCACTTGTAGTGCAAAGTGGATTTGCATTTAGTAAAAAACAGCCATTGAGTATCACTGTCACATTTTTTTTCATATTAAAAGTGTTTTGTTTTCACTTTAATTAAAGCAGCTGCACATCAATAAAGAAGTGAAATCAGTTGGTACAAAGTATTTATTAACAATAAACAGGCCAGGGTCAGGACAGGTGACAGGCAGAGGCAACACTGCACTGGTGTATGGATAATCAGGAACACTATTGCTGACTTGCACTGGTCAGGTGACACTGGGACTGGTGTGATGACAATCAGGTACATTATTGCTGGTTTTCACTGGTCTAGTGACACTACACTGGTATGGTGCTGATAAGTAGGGATGAGCCGAACACCCCCCGGTTCGGTTCGCACCAGAACCCGCGAACGGACCGCAAGTTCGCACGAACGTTAGAACCCCATTGACGTCTATGGGACTCGAACGTTCGAAATCAAAAGTGCTCATTTTAAAGGCTAATTTGCATGGTATTGTCCTAAAAAGGGTTTGGGGACCCGGGTCCTACCCCAGGGGACATGTATCAATGCAAAAAAAACTTTTAAAAACGGCCGTTTTTTCGGGAGCAGTGATTTTAATGATGCTTAAAGTAAAAAAAAAAAAGTGAAATATTCCTTTAAATATCGTACCTGGGGGGTGTCTATAGTATGCCTGTAAAGTGACGCGTGTTTCCCATGTTTAGAACAGTCCCTGCACCAAATGTCATTTTTAAAGGAAAAAATCTCATTTAAAACTGCTTGCGGGTTTAATGTCATGTCGGGTCATGGCAATATGGATGAAAATCAGTGAGACAAACGGCATGGGTACCCCCCAGTCCATTACCAGGCCCTTTGGGTCTTGTATGGATATTAAGGGGAACCCCGCACCCAAATTAAAATAAGGAAAGGTCCCTATATACTCTGAACAGCAGTATACAGGCGGTGCAAACAAGACAGGGACTGTAGGTTTGTTGTTAAGTAGAATCTGTTTGTAATTTTGAACATTTTTAATGTGTTTAGCTCCAGCCAAAAAATCTTTTCTAAGCTTTTTGGAAAACATAGGGAAGGGTTATCACCCCTGTGACATTTGTTTTGCGTCTTTCCTCCTCTTCAGAAGATTTCACCTCACTTTTTTGTCCCAATGAAAAATGTTTTTTGAAAATTTGTGTTTTTTTGTGGAACAAGGATTGGAAAGCATCAGTGGAAAGGAAAAATTGTTTTCCCATATTAACTCTTACAGGAGAGAATTTCCCTTCCTTAGGGGTAGATTTCATCTCACTTCCTGTTGTCTCCTTCCGTTTGCAAGTAGGAGTCGTTTGTAAGTTAGATGTTTGAAAGTAGGGTCCTGCCCTATATACTCAGCAGAAATTTGGGCCTTAGGTGTTGCTGTGGCCAAAACACTGTAAGCCCTCACAGGGCCCTGCTGTGAAATATTAGATCAAGAATTGTAATTACATGCCCCTGTTGAACAGGAGCTGAAAAATTAGGCCTTAGGCACTGGTGCTGGTGCCACAACACTGCAACCCCTCACAGACACTCTAGTTGGAACGCAGGAACGAGCCCTGCTGCAAAGTATTGCATCAAAAATTGTAATTACACGCCCCTGTTAGACAGGGGCAGAAAAATTGGGTCTTAGGCACTGGTGCTGGTGCCACAACACTGCAACCCCTCAAAGACACTCTAGTTGAAACGCAGGAACAAGCCCTGCTGCAAAGTATTGCATCAAAAATTGTAATTACACGCCCCTGTTAGACAGGGGCTGAAAAATTGGGTCTTAGGCACTGGTGCTGGTGCCACAACACTGCAACCCCTCACAGACACTCTAGTTGGAATGCAGGAACAAGCCCTGCTGCAAAGTATTGCATCAAAAATTGTAATTACACGCCCCTGTTAGACAGGGGCTGAAAAATTGGGTCTTAGGCACTGGTGCTGGTGCCACAACACTGCAACCCCTCACAGACACTCTAGTTGGAATGCAGGAACGAGCCCTGCTGCAAAGTATTGCATCAAAAATTGTAATTACACGCCCCTGTTAGACAGGGGCTGAAAAATTGGGTCTTAGGCACTGGTGCTGGTGCCACAACACTGCAACCCCTCACAGACACTCTAGTTGGAATGCAGGAACGAGCCCTGCTGCAAAGTATTACATCAAAAATTGTAATTACACGCCCCTGTTAAACAGGGGCTGAAAAATTGTGCCTTAGGCACTGGTGGTGGCGCCCAGAACCAAAAATGTTCTTACAAGCTATCAGCGTGATGATTGAGGAGGAAGAGGATAATTACTCAGGGATAGTCACTCAGCATCAGCATAGGCAGTCTTTGAAGGGATCTGAGATTTCAAAAAAAATTATTCGGTTACATCTGCATCAGGTGCTTGGTAGCTGGTGGTGATCCAAGACTGATTCATTTTTATGAAGGTCAGCCGATCGACCGAGTCGGTGGACAGACGCACCCTGTGATCGGTTACCACGCCTCCAGCAGCACTGAATGTGCGTTCCGAAAGAACGCTGGATGCAGGACAGGCCAGTAGCTCAATTGCATACTGTGCAAGCTCTGGCCAGTGATCCATCCTCAAGACCCAGTAACCCAGAGGATTTTCGGTGGGAAAGGTGTCCAAGTCTGATCTTGCCCCTAGGTATTCCTGCACCATGTAAAACAGACGCTGGCGATGGTTGCTGGAACCGATCATACCTTGGGGCTGCGGACCAAAAAATTGTCTGAACGCATCGGTCAGACGGCCACCTTCTCCACCGCTCCTTCTTTGACTGACCGAAGCCTCAGCAACACGTTGTCCAGAAACAGGAGTTTGTAACCTCCCAGTCTCTGGGAACGCGTTGCACAGACCTTTCTGCAAGGCCTCCCGAAGATGTTTCATCCTCTGCTCCCTCTGCGATGGCAAGATAAGGTCCGCAACCTTACCCTTGTAACGTGGATCAAGGAGGGTTGCCAGCCAGTATTGGTCCTTCTCCTTGATACCACGAATACGAGGATCCTTACGCAGGCTTTGCAGGATCAGGGAGGCCATGCAGCGTAGGTTTGCTGAGGCATTCGGTCCGGAGTCCTCTGGGTCACTAAGGACAACAACGTCCGCAGCCACCTCCTCCCAGCCACGTACAAGTCCATGTGTTCCTTGGGACTGATCCCTTAAAGACTGCTGATGCTGAGTGCCAGGCTCCACCTCCATACTGACACAATCTTCCTCCTCCTCCTCCTCCTCCTCCTCGTCCTCTTCCTGTGTGATCGGCGGGCACGCAGGAACACTGTCTGGATAAAGGGGGCCTTGAGAGCTAAGGAAGTCCTCCTCTTCCTGCCTCTGTTCTGCCTCAAGTGCCCTGTCCATTATCCCACGCAGCGTGTGCTCCAACAGGTGGACAAGGGGGACAGTGTCACTGATGCATGCACTGTCAGTGCTCACCATCCTCGTGGCCTCCTCGAATGGTGACAGGACAGTGCATGCATCCCTGATCATGGCCCACTGGCGTGGGGAAAAAAAACCAAGGTCCCCTGACCCTGTCCTGGTGCCATAGTCTCACAGGTACTCATTGATGGCCCTCTGCTGCGTGTGCAGCCGCTGCAGCATGGCCAACGTCGAGTTCCACCTGGTGGGCATGTCACAGATTAGGCGGTTCTTGGGCAGGTTAAACTCCTTTTGGAGGTCCGTCAGCCGAGCACTGGCATTATATGACCGGCGGAAATGCACACAGACTTTCCTGGCCTGCCTCAGGACATCCTGTAAGCCCGGGTACCTGCCCAAGAACCGCTGCACCACCAAGTTAAGGACGTGAGCCAAACAGGGCACATGGGTCAGTTGTCCCTGTCGGAGGGCAGAGAGGAGGTTGGTGCCATTGTCGCAAACCACCATTCCTGCCTTAAGTTGGCGTGGCGTCAACCACCTCTGAACCTGCCCCTGCAGAGCTGACAGAACCTCTGCCCCAGTGTGGCTCCTGTCCCCCAAGCACACCAGCTCAAGCACCGCATGGCATCTTTTGGCCTGCGTACTTGCGTAGCCCCTTGAACGCCTACGGAGCACCGCTGGTTCCGAGGAAGAGGCCATGGAGGAAGAAGAAGAGGAGGGGGTGGAGGAGAGAGGTGTGTCACAATCAGCATTTTGGAGGCGTGGTGGCGGAACAACCTCCAACACTACTGCACCTTGTCCTGCATCCTTCCCAGCTGCCAGCAGAGTCACCCAATGCGCCGTGAAACTTAAGTAACGTCCCTGTCCATGCCTGCTGGACCATGAGTCAGCGGTAATATGCACCTTACCGCTGACCGCCCTGTCCAGCGAGGCATGGACATTGCCTTCCACATGCCGGTAGAGAGCCGGAATCGCCTTCCGTGAGAAAAAGTGGCGTTTGGGTACCTGCCACTGAGGAACCGCACATTCCACAAACTCACGGAAGGGGGCAGAGTCTACCAACTGAAAAGGCAGCAGTTGAAGTGCTAGCAATTTTGCCAAGCTAGCATTCAACCGCTGGGCATGTGGATGGCTGGGAGCAAACTTCTTTCGGCGGTGCAGCAGCTGGGGCAGGGAAATTTGCCTGGTACAATCTGACGTCGGTGTACCAAAAGCAGATTGCCCATAAGTACTTGGCTGTGACACACCTAATTCTACACCTTCATTCCTCTCACTGCAGGTCGCAGAGAGGACTGAAGGTCTAGTGGGGTTGGAAATCTCAGCTGATGAGGAGCAAGGAGAGATCGTCTTTGTTCTTTGGTGTGGGTCTTTTAGATACGCTTGCCAACGAACTGCATGGCAGGTCAACATATGTCTGGTCAAGCATGTGGTACCCAAGCGGGAGATGTTTTGGCCACGCGAGATACGCTTGAGACATATATTGCAAATAGCAGCGGTGCGATCTGATGCACTCGTCTCAAAAAAGGCCCACACCAAAGAACTTTTTGAATAACGCGCAGAGACTGCAGCGCCCTGCACATGTGGAGCTTTGGGGTGTGATGCAGTCAATGTGCTGCCCTTAGGCTGGCCCCTGGAGGGCATCCTGCCTAGTTGGTGATGTGCCACCTCCTCCTCCTCCTCCTCCTCCTCCTCTCTCCTATCAGGCACCCACGTTGAGTCAGTGACCTCATCATCCCCTCCCTCCTCATCACTGGAGCAAACCTGGCAGTATGCTGCAGCAGGGGGAGCATGACTGCCAGATTGCTGTCCTTCTTGGGCACCCCCTCTGTCCGTGCTCATGTTACTGCCTTCATTGAGCTCAGTATCATCATCAGAGCCTTCCAAACGCTGGGCATCCTCCTGGAGCATGTACCCAACACTGTGGTCAAACAGTTCGAGGCAATCCTCAGGAGGACATGGTGGGGCTAGGGAAGGAGTCACTGATGACATTGAGCTGAGGGAAGAGGCCGCTGCTTTGCCAGACAAAGCACCCTGGGCATGGGTGAGAGAGGATGAGGAGGATGAGGACGGCTTGGTCATCCACTCGACCAAGTCTTCCGCATGTTGCGGCTCAACACGGCCAGCTGCCGAAAAAAAGGCCAAGCGTGTCCCATGGCCACGTGCTGATGAGGATGCACCGTCTCCACGACCAGCACTAGACACAGAGCCTGCTTGCCCTCTCTTATTGGCTTGTGACTGTCTGCCTCTCCTTCTTGGCCTTCCAGACATACTAATGGCCTGTAGCTGCACTAAGCTGGGATAGAACACCTGTAATTTTCTTCAGGTAGCTTTATATACTGTAACCAGACAAGCCTGCCTGTCAGTAGGAAGATAACAGGAACGGATCTAGCTGAACACTGTGAGCAGGACGTACTGCACTAAATGTATATAGCAGGAACGGATCTAGCTGAACACTGTGAGCAGGACGCACTGCACTGAATGTAAATAGCAGGAACGGATCTAGCTGAACACTGTGAGCAGGACGCACTGCACTGAATGTAAATAGCAGGAACGGATCTAGCTAAACACTGTGAGCAGGACGCACTGCACTGAATGTAAATAGCAGGAACGGATCTAGCTGAACACTGTGAGCAGGACGCACTGCACTGAATGTAAATAGCAGGAACGGATCTAGCTGAACACTGTGAGCAGCACGCACTGCACTGAATGTAAATAGCAGGAACGGATCTAGCTGAACACTGTGAGCAGGACGCACTGCACTGAATGTAAATAGCAGGAACGGATCTAGCTGAACACTGTGAGCAGGACGCACTGCACTGAATGTAAATAGCAGGAACGGATCTAGCTGAACACTATGAGCAGGACGCACTGCACTGAATGTAAATAACAGGAACGGATCTAGCTGAACACTGTGAGCAGGACACACTGTACTAAATGTAAATAGTCTAGCTGCCTGACCGTGGTACTAATAGGATCAAAAAGAACACCTGTAATTTTCTTCAGGTAGCTTTATATACTGTAACCAGACAAGCCTGCCTGTCAGTAGGAAGATAACAGGAACGGATGTAGCTGAACACTGTGAGCAGGACACACTGTACTAAATGTAAATAGTCTAGCTGCCTGACCGTGGTACTAATAGGATCAAAAAGAACACCTGTAATTTTCTTCAGGTAGCTTTATATACTGTAACCAGACAAGCCTGCCTGTCAGTAGGAAGATAACAGGAACGGATCTAGCTGAACACTGTGAGCAGGACGTACTGCACTAAATGTATATAGCAGGAACGGATCTAGCTGAACACTGTGAGCAGGACGCACTGCACTGAATGTAAATAGCAGGAACGGATCTAGCTGAACACTGTGAGCAGGACGCACTGCACTGAATGTAAATAGCAGGAACGGATCTAGCTGAACACTGTGAGCAGGACGCACTGCACTGAATGTAAATAGCAGGAACGGATCTAGCTGAACACTGTGAGCAGGACGCACTGCACTGAATGTAAATACCAGGAACGGATCTAGCTGAACACTGTGAGCAGGACGCACTGCACTGAATGTAAATAGCAGGAACGGATCTAGCTGAACACTGTGAGCAGGACGCACTGCACTGAATGTAAATAGCAGGAACGGATCTAGCTGAACACTGTGAGCAGGACGCACTGCACTGAATGTAAACAGCAGGAACGGATGTAGCTAAACACTGTGAGCAGGACGCACTGCACTGAATGTAAATAGCAGGAACGGATCTAGCTGAACACTGTGAGCAGGACGCACTGCACTGAATGTAAATAGCAGGAACGGATCTAGCTGAACACTGTGAGCAGCACGCACTGCACTGAATGTAAATAGCAGGAACGGATCTAGCTGAACACTGTGAGCAGGAAGCACTGTACTGAATGTAAATAGCAGGAACGGATCTAGCTGAACACTGTGAGCAGGACACACTGCACTGAATGTAAATAGTCTAGATAGAAGATAACAGGAACGGATCTAGCTAAACTGAATACAGTGTATATATATATATGCAACACCTGGGATGCATATATATACACAATACACTGTAAGTGCAGCTAACTGACTGACTGTTCTGCCTAATCTATCTAACTCAAATCAAATGACACTGTCTCTCTCTCTCTCTATCGCTCAGCACACCGGAACACACACTACACAGGGCCGCCGTGCAGGCGGCCTTATATAGTGTGGGGTGTGTACTAAATCCCCTGAGCCATAATTGGCCAAAGCCACCCTGGCTTTGGCCAATTACAGCTCTCTCTACTGACGGCGCTGTGATTGGCCAAGCATGCGGGTCATAGTGCATGCTTGGCCAATCATCAGCCAGCAATGCACTGCGATGCCGCAGTGAATTATGGGCCGTGACGCGCCACACGAATTTGGCGCGAACGGCCCATATCGTTCGCAATTCGACGGACGGTCGAACAGCCGATGTTCGAGTCGAACATGGGTTCGACTCGAACACGAAGCTCATCCCTACTGATAAGGAACACTGTAGCTGGCATACACTGGTCTGGTGTGGCGGCAATCAGGAACACTGATTCTAGCTACACTGATCTGGCAGCACTGTGACTGGTGTGGCAGTGATCGGAAAAATTGTGACTGGTTGCAGCATTAGGGCTTGTTCACACATGAGGTTGGGGGTGGTAAAATGGCTTTACCGCCCCTCAACCGATACCCCCTTTTATCTGCAGAGGTGGTGGTTGGGGGTGTACACAATGGTGGTGCGTCCATTAAGGGTGCACAGGCGCCACCCCCTCTCTCACGCCACCCCCTCTATGAATAATGGATACATTACATGAATCTATCCATGGCCACCTCTGCCATCCCCTATTCAGGCGTCTGGCCCCTTTTTGGATGGCGGGCACCTGAATTACAGTGGCCGGGGTGTTTTTTTGACACACCTGATTGGAGCCTAATTGAGCCATTGCGCTTGCAGTCCACTCAGATGTGTTAGAAAAACAAATTAATATTTGCTTTCCCAACACTGAACCGCCTCTCCGCCAATCAGGGAGCGCGGGTCTAATACCCGTCACCTGATTGGCTGAAGAAACAGGTGCCCCTATTGGAAGCTTAGCAGGATGAGAAGAGACGCATAAAGAGATGCATGGAGGACAGCATGGGGGACACCCCAAGATAGGGTAAGTGCTAGAAGGACAGTAGTCGGGCGGAGGGCACAGTGGCGGCATTTGATGGGCACAAGTGACTGCTAGGGATGAGCCGAACACCCCCCGGTTCTGTTCGCTTCCAGAACACGCGAACAGACCGAAAGTTTGCGTGAACATTCAAACACCGTTAAAGTCTATGGGACTCAAGCATGAGAAATCAAAAGTGCAAATTTTAAAGGCTAATATGCAAGTTATTGTCCTAAAAAGGGTTTGGAGACCCGGGTCCTCCCCCAGGGGACATGTATCAATGCAAAAGAAAGTTTGAAAAACAGCCGTTTTTCCAAGAGCAGTGATTTTAATGATACTTAAAGTGAAGTATTCCTTTAAATATCGTACCTGGGGGGTGTCTATAGTATGCCTGTAAAGTGGCACGTGTTTCCCGTGCTTAGAACAGTCCCTGCACAAAATTATATTTCTAAAGGAATAAAAGTCATTTAAAACTGCTTGCGGCTGTAATGTAATGTCGGCTCCCGGCAATATGGATTAAAATTATTGAGACAAACAGCATGGGTACCCCCCAGCCCATTACCAGGCCCTTTGGGTCTTGTATGGATATTAAGGGTAACCCCGCACCCAAATTAAGAAAAGAAAAGGTGTGGGCCTATATACTCTGAACAGTAGTACACAGGCGGTCCCAAGAAAGACAGGGACTGTAGGTTTGTTCTGAACTTGAATTTGTTTGTATTTGGAACAGGTACATTTTTTATGTGTAGCTTCAGCCAAAAAATCTATTGTTAAGCTTATTGGATAACATAGGGAAGGGTTATCACCCCTGTAACATTTGTTTTGCTGTCTGTGCCCCTGTTCGGAAGATGTCCCCTCACTTTCTGTCCACATGACAATTGGATTTTGAAAATTTGGGGTTTTTAGGGAAACAAGGATTGGTGATAAAAGCATCAGTGGAGACACCTTTTTCCCATATTAACTCTTACAGGAGAGAATTTCCCTTCCTAGGGGTAGATTTCATCTCACTTCCTGTTGTCTCCTTCCGTTTGTAAGTAGGAGTCGTTTGTAAGTCGGATGTTTGAAAGTAGGGGACTGCCTGTATATACTATACGGCCTGCCCTATATACTCTACAGAAATTTGGGCCTTATGTGTTGGTGGTAGGGATGAGCTTCGAGTTCGAGTCGAACTCATGTTCGACTCGAACATTGGCTGTTCGCAAGTTCGCCGAACAGCGAACAATTTGGGGTGTTCGTGGCAAATTCGAATGCTGCAGAACACCCTTTAAAAGTCTATGGGAGAATTCAAAAGTGCTAATTTTAAAGGCTTATATGCAAGTTATTGTCATAAAAAGTGTTTGGGGACCCGGGTCCTGCCCCAGGGGACATGGATCAATGCAAAAAAAAAGTTTTAAAAACGGCCGTTTTTTCAGGAGCAGTGATTTTAATAATGCTTAAAGTCAAACAATAAAAGTGTAATATCCCTTTAAATTTCGTACCTGGGGGGTGTCTATAGTATGCCTGTAAAGGGGCGCATGTTTCCCGTGTTTAGAACAGTCTGACAGCAAAATGACATTTCGAAGGAAAAAAAGTCATTTAAAACTACTCGCGGCTATTGCATTGCCGACAATACACATAGAAGTTCATTGATAAAAACGGCATGGGAATTCAACACAGGGAAACCCCGAACCAAAATTTAAAAAAAAAATGACGTGGGAGTCCCCCTAAATTCCATACCAGGCCCCTCAGGTCTGGTATGGCTATTAAGGGGAACCCCGGCCAAAATGTAAAAAAAAAATGACGTGGGGTTCCCCCTAAATTCCATACCAGCCCCCTCAGGTCTGGTATGGATTTTAAGGGGAACCCCGCGCCAAAAAAAAAAACGGCGTGGGGTCCCCCCAAAAATCCATACCAGACCCTTATCCGAGCACACAACCTGGCAGGCCACAGGAAAAGAGGGGGGGACTAAAGTGCGCCCCCCCTCCTGAACCGTACCAGGCCACATGCCCTCAACATTGGGAGGGTGCTTTGGGGTAGCCCCCAAAAACACCTTGTCCCCATGTTGATGAGGACAAGGGCCTCATCCCCACAACCCTGGCCGGTGGTTGTGGGAGTCTGCGGGCTGGGGGCTTATCGGAATCTGGAAGCCCCCTTTAACAAGGGAACCCCCAGATCCCCCCCCTGTGTGAAATGGTAAGGGGGTACTTACCCCTACCATTTCACTAAAAAACTGTCAAAAATGTTAAAAATGATAAGAGACAGTTATTGACAATTCCTTTATTTAAATGCTTCTTCTTTCTTCTATCTTCCTTCATCTTCTTCTTCTTCTGGTTCTTCTGGCTCTTCTGGTTCTTCCTCCGGCGTTCTCGTCCAGCATCTCCTCCGCGGCGTCTTTTATCTTCTTCTCCTCGGGCCGCTCCGCACCCATGGCATGGGGGGAGGCTCCCGCTCTTCTCTTCATCTTCTTCTTCATCCTCTTCTCTTCTTCCTTCTTTTAAATTTAAATAAAGGAATTGTCAAAAAATGTCTCTTGTCATTTTTAACATTTTTGACAGTTTTTTAGTGAAATGGTAGGGGTAAGTACACCCTTACCATTTCACACGGGGGGGGGGGGGCGCGATCTGGGGGTCCCCTTGTTAGAGGCCCTTGTCCTCATCAACATGGGGACAAGGTTACATAGTTACATAGTAGGTGAGGTTGAAAAAAGACACAAGTCCATCAAGTCCAACCTATGTGTGTGATTATGTGTCAGTATTGCATTATATATCCCTGTATATTGCGGTCATTCAGGTGATTATCTAATAGTTTCTTGAAGCTATCATTGCTCCCCGCTGAGACCACCGCCTGTGGAAGGGAATTCCACATCCTTGCCGCTCTTACAGTAAAGAACCCTCTACGTAGTTTAAGGTTAAACCTCTTTTCTTCTAATTGTAACGAGTGGCCACGAGTCTTATTAAACTCTCTTCTGCGAAAAAGTTTTATCCCTATTGTGGGGTCACCAGTACAGTATTTGTAAATTGAAATCATATCCCCTCTCAAGCGTCTCTTCTCCAGAGAGTTTAAGTTCAGTGCTTATTCAGTACCTTTCCTCACAACTAAGATCCTGCAGACCCTTTATTAGCTTTGTTGCCCTTCTTTGTACTCGCTCCATTTCCAGTACATCCCTCCTGAGGACTGGTGCCCAGAACGGGACAGCATACTCCAGGTGCGGCCGGACCAGAGTCTTGTAGAGCGGGAGAATTATCGTTTTATCTCTGGAGTTGATCCCCCTTTTAATGCATGCCAATATTCTGTTTGCTTTATTAGCAGCAGCTTGGCATTGCATGCCATTGCTGAGCCTATCATCTACTAGGACCCCCAGGTCCTTTTCCATCCTAGATTCCCCCAGAGGTTCTCCCCCCAGTGTATAGATTGCATTCATATTTTTGCCACCCAAATGCATTACTTTACATTTTTCTACATTGAACCTCATTTGCCATGTAGTCGCCCACCCCATTAATTTGTTCAGGTCTTTTTGCAAGGTTTCCACATCCTGCGGAGAAGTTATTGCCCTGCTTAGCTTAGTATCGTCTGCAAATACAGAGATTGAACTGTTTATCCCATCCTCCAGGTCGTTTATAAACAAATTAAATAGGATTGGTCCCAGCACAGAACCCTGGGGAACCCCACTACCCACCCCTGACCATTCTGAGTACTCCCCATTTATCACCACCCTCTGAACACGCCCTTGTAGCCAGTTTTCAATCCATGTACTCACCCTATGGTCCATGCCAACGGACCTTATTTTGTACAGTAAACGTTTATGGGGAACTGTGTCAAATGCTTTTGCAAAATCCAGATACACCACGTCTACGGGCCTTAATGTATCTAGATGGCAACTCACCTCCTCATAGAAGGTTAATAGATTGGTTTGTCAAGAATGATTCTTCATGAATCCATGCTGATTACTGCTAATGATATCATTCTTATTACTAAAATCTTGTATATAGTCCCTTATCATCCCCTCCAAGAGTTTACATACTATTGATGTTAGGCTAACTGGTCTGTAATTCCCAGGGATGTTTTTTGGGCCCTTTTTAAATATTGGTGCTACATTGGCTTTTCTCCAATCAGCTGGTACCATTCCAGTCAATAGACTGTCTGTAAAAATTAGGAACAACGGTCTGGCAATCACCTGACTGAGTTCCCTAAGTACCCTCGGATACAAGCCATCTGGTCCCGATGATTTGTTAATGTTAACTTTCTCAAGTCTAATTTTAATTCCGTCCTCTGTTAACCATGTAGGTGCTTCCTGTGTTGTGTCATGAGGATAAACACTGCAGTTTTGGTTACTGAAGCCTCCCGATTCACTCGTGAATACTGAGGAGAAGAATAAATTCAATACCTTTGCCATCTCCCCATCCTTTGTAACCAGATGTCCTTCCTCATTCTTTATGGGGCCAATATGGTCTGTCTTTTTTACTGTTTACATACTTAAAGAATTTCTTGGGATTTTTTTTGCTCTCCTCCGCTATTTGTCTTTCATGTTCTATCTTAGCCGTCCTAATTGCACCCTTACATTTCTTGTTGCATTCTTTATAAAGTCTGAATGCTGAGGATGATCCCTCAACCTTGTATTTTTTGAAGGCCTTCTCCTTTGCTTTTATATGCATTTTTACATTGGAGTTAAGCCATCCAGGATTTTTGTTCGCTCTTTTAAATTTATTACCCAATGGGATACATTGGCTAATGCCCTTATTTAATATGCTCTTAAAGCAAACTCATCTCTCCTCCGCATTCTTTGTTTCTAATATTTTATCCCAGTTTATGCCTTTTAGCAAGGTTTGTAGTTTAGGGAAGTTGGCTCTTTTCAAATTCAGTGTCTTTGTGTTCCCTTCATGTTTCCTATTTGTGTGATTTATACTGAAACTAATTGACCTGTGATCGCTGTTACCTAAATTGCCCCGTATTTCCACATCTGTGATCAGGTCTGTATTGTTGGTAATCAGTAGATCCAGTAATGTTTTATTTCTAGTTGGTGCGTCTACCATCTGACCCATAAAATTGTCCTGCAAGACATTAAGGAACTGGCGAGCCTTAAATAAATACGCGGTTCCCTTCGCCCAGTCTATGTCTGGATAATTAAAATCCCCCATTATGATAACACTTCCCATCCTTGCTGCTAATCCAATTTGTGATAGGAGATTCATCTCCACTTCCTCCCTCAGGTTAGGGGGCCTATAGCATACTCCCAGTATTATTTTTCCCTTAGCTTCATCCCTTTGGAGCTCTACCCATAAGGATTCCACCTCCTCTCTATCTCCCTCAGTGATGTCATCTCTCACATTCACTTGTACATTATTCTTGATATATAGGCATACCCCTCCCCCTTTTTTACCCTCTCTATCCTTGCGGTATAGGGTATACCCTTGAATGTTTGCCAGCCAATCATGAGAGCTGTTGAACCAGGTCTCTGAAATTCCCACAAAATCCAAATCCTCCTTGTACAACAGTATCTCTAGTTCACCCATCTTGTCCGCCATGCTCCTGGCATTGGTGAACATGCCACATAGTTTAGATTGCAACTAGGACTTGCTACTATACTCACCTTGTGTTTTTGTGCTTTGGTTAACCTACCACTAATGCCCTCAATACTACCCTCTGGAATATCTTCCGCACTGGCTATCACTGTCTCTGGACCCTCCCCACCATCGCCTAGTTTAAAAACCCCTCTAACTTTTTGGCCATCTTCATTCCCAGCAGATCTGCACCCTCCTCATTTAGGTGCAGTCCGTCCCTTCTATAGTACCGGTTACCGACTGAGAAGTCAGCCCAGTCCTCCAGGAACCCAAACCCCTCCTTACTACACCAGCTCTTCAGCCACTTGTTTACTTCCCTAATCTCCCTCTGCCTTTCTGGTGTGGCTCGATGTATCGGTAGTATTCCTGAGAACACTACCTTGGAGGTCCTTTTCCTCAATTTAGCACCTAAGCCCCTAAAATCGTTTTTTAGGACACTCCATCTGCCTCTAACTTTGTCATTGGTGCCAACGTGCACCATGACAGCCGGGTCTTCCCCAGGCCCTCCCAGTAATCTGTCCACAAGATCCGTGATGTGCCGAACCCGAGCGCCCGGTAGACAACATACTGTTCGGCGCTTCAGGTCTTGGTTACAGATTGCCCTCTCTGTCCTTCTAAGAATTGAGTCCGCTACCACCAGAATCTGTCTTTCCTTTCCCTTTGCTGCCCCCCCCACTCTCACTGGAGGAGTTCCTCCCCTGGCAGCTAGGAGAGTCCCTGACTGGTTTCACCAATGTCACTCAATGGAGCATACTTATTGGGATGCTCCAGTCCTGGATCGGCCTCTCTGGCACTTCCCCCTCTACCCCTCCTGACTGTCACCTATCTACTCTTTGCTAGTGCCTGCACCTCTTTGTCTGCAACCGCCTCTGTGCTGGCCCCTGCCGGCACCTGCCGTGTACGTTCCTGGCTCACCTTTAGTATGGAGGGACTTCTCAGTGCTGACAGTTGCTTCCCCAGATTCAGAACCTGGGCTTCCAGGGAAACAATGTGCTTACATTTTGCACAGCAGTATTCGCCCTCGATCGGATGATCAAGGAACGCATACATGCGGCAAGATGTACAAAGAGTCACCTCTCCACACCCGCCGGGCATCGTACCTATTAAATAAAGTGAGGATTTGGGGATTTTACCCTGTCCAAATTACCTAACAGCTAGCTTCCTGGCACTAATACTCAAGACAATACCCCAAAGCACCCTCCCAATGTTGAGGGCATGTGGCCTGGTACGGTTCAGGAGGGGGGGGCGCACTCTCGTCCCCCCTCTTTTCCTGCGGCCTGCCAGGTTGCGTGCTCGGATAAGGGTCTGGTATGGATTTTTGGGGGGACCCCACGCGTTTTTTTTTTTTTTTTTTTGGCGCAGGGTTTCCCTTAAAATCCATACCAGACCTGAAGGGTCTGGTATGGAATTTAGGGTGCCTGGTATGGAATTTAGGGGGACTCCCACGTCATTTTTTTTTTAAATTTTGGTTCGGGGTTTCCCTGTGTTGAATTCCCATGCCGTTTTTATCAATGAACTTCTATGTGTATTGTCGGCAATGCAATAGCTGTGGGTAGTTTTAAATGGAATTTTTCCTTCGAAATGTCATTTTGCTGTCAGACTGTTCTAAACACGGGAAACATGCGCCCCTTTACAGGCATACTATAGACACCCCCCAACTACAAAATTTAAAGGGATATTACACTTTTATTGTTTGACTTTAAGCATTATTAAAATCACTGCTCCTGAAAAAACGGCCGTTTTTAAAACTTTTTTTTTGCATTGATCCATGTCCCCTGGGGCAGGACCCGGGTCCCCAAACACTTTTTATGACAACAACTTGCATATAAGCCTTTAAAATTAGCACTTTTGATTATTCATGTTCGTGTCCCATAGACTTTAACCGTGTTCGGGTGTTCGAGCAAACTTTTTTCCTGTTCGCATGTTCTGGTGCGAACCGAACAGGGGGGTGTTCGGCTCATCCCTAGTTGGTGGTACCAGAACACTGTAAGCCCTCACAGTTACTTTTGGTGGGCTCTGGAACGGGCCCTGCTGTGAAATAGTATATCAAGAATTGTAATTACATGCCCCTGGTGACCAGGGTCAGAAAAATTGGGCCTTTGGTGGTGGTGTGGTGATGTTGCCACAACACTGTAAGCCCTCACAGTTACTCTTGGTGGGCACAGGAATGGGCCCTGCTGTGAAATATAAGTTCAAAAATTGTAATTACACACCCCTGTTAAACAGGGGCAGAAAAATTGGGTCTTAGGCAGTGGTGGTGGTGCCACAACACTGTAACCCCTCACAGATTCTGTTGTTGAGCCAGAGGCGTAACTAGAACCTTCAGGGCCCCGGTGCAAGGAACCATGAAGGGCCCCCTAACCTCTGGTCCCGGGGCCCTTTCTAATGATCCTGGTGTCCTTTTCTCCCATTGCGGGGCCCTTGATTATGGTCCTGCAGCAGGACCCCTTTCTGGCGTCTTTTACACATTTGAACCGATCGGACCACCCATTGTTTTGTATGGGGAGGTGGATGTAAACAGACATGTCCATTTACACCTGCCTGCATCCGCTCCAATGAAAACAGACTAGCGGATTGGATGACAGTCAGACCAGTCCATAGAGGACAGCAGTCTGTGTCTATGTCCACTCTGCACAAGTGGAGCAGACATGGACCTGTCATCCGCCTGCTCGGTGGGGATCAGTGGAAACATTCTGCACTGAGCAGGTGGATTTGCTTGGCAGAGTCCGCCCATGAGAAAGGGCCCTAAGTAGGGGGGAGCTCTGTGGACTGTAATGTAAAGGAAAACTGATGTAAGAGGTGCTTTGGGAATCCTGATGTAAGGTGGACTCTGCTCACCAAAGCCCCCCATGTACATCAGAGTCCCCCTTTACATTACAGTCCACAGATCTCTCCCTTACATAAGTGTGCTCAGAGGCTGACGAGATAAGAGAGGAAGGGTGGGGGACACTTGGATGGAGGCTTGGGCCCTGGATTGGTCAGCAAACAAGATCTACTAGCCTGTGCTATACATACTCTAAGCCCCCGTTCACACAGGGGCGGCACGACTTGCAGGTCGCCTCACGGAGGCGACCTGCACACGACTTCCACGGCGACTTGCAAAACGACTTCTGTATAGAAGTCTATGCAAGACGCCCCAAGTCACCCCTAAAGTAGTACAGGAACCTTTTTCTAAGTTGGAGCGACTTGCGTCGCTCCTATTAGAATGGTTCTATTGTACAGAACGGGAGGCGACTTGTCAGGTGGCTAGGTCTCCTGACAAGTCACCCCTGTGTGAACCGGCACAAAGGCTACTTTCACACTGAGGCGCTTTACAGGCGCTATAAATAGAGCCTGCATAGCGCCTGTAAAGAGCCTCTCCTGTCTCTCCAGTATGAAAGCCTGAGGGCTTTTACACTGGAGCGGCGCGCTTGCAGGACAGTAAAAAAAAGTCCTGCATCTTTGCAGCGCTGTATAAACCACTCCTAAATCGCCCCTGCCCATTTAAAACAATGGTGCAGTGCTTCAAAACCGCCAGCAAAGCGCCACTGCAGTGGCGCTTGGCGGGCAGGTTCAACCCTTTTTTGGCCGCTAGCGGGGGTTAAAACCGCCCTGCTAGCAGCTGAATAGTGTCACTAAAACAACGGTAAATCGGCACTAAAAATAGTGCCGCTTTACTGCTGATGCCCGTCCCAGTCTGAAAGTAGCTATAGGCTGGCAGAGCATGCTGGGGCTTGTAGTCCACCACACTAGGGAAACCCCAGTGGGCTGCTGTGTTGGTTGAGGGGCTCTGGAGGGGACAACACAATCAGTCCCATCAATGACTAACCCAACTGTGTGCTGCTTTCTTTTCAGTCACTAAGAAGTTTCATTAAGAAGCAAGGTGACTGGCTGACCTGGAGAGCTGTGGATCCTCTAGAGGGTTGCAGCATCCAGAGTACAAGCTGGCCTCCACTATCTACCTGCAGGCTGCTGGATTTTCTCTTTGCTAAGCATGGAGCTGCCGAGGATTGGAATGTGGGCGGGGCCACAGGGACACACAAGAGGGGGGTGGGAGGAGAAGATCCTGCTCTCTGTATCTCTTTCCTCTCCTCTCCTGTCCGATGTCCTTGCGAGGAGGGGGGGCTGTCAGTGCAGGGTGTGAGCAGTGTGACAGAGAGACAGTGTAATAGACACTCTCTGCTCATAACTGCAGCCAGCAACCCCTGAGCCACATCCCGGGCTTTAGGGCCCCCCCACATGGGCAGAACTCCAGGGCCCAGTCACAAGTGTGACTGGTGCGACCGTGGAAATTCCGCCACTGTGTTGAGCGCAGGATTGAGCTCTGTTGTGAAATATTAGATCAAAAATTGTAATTACACTCCCCTGTTAAACAGGGGCAGAAAAATTGGGCCTTAGGCGGCGACAGAACACTGTAAAGCCTCACAGATACTCTTGTTGAGTGCAGGAATGGGCCCTGCTGCGAAATGTTACAGCAAAATTTGTAATTACACACCCCTGTTAAACAGGGGCAGAAAAATTGGGCCTTAGGCACTGGTTCTGGTGCCACAACACTACAACCCCTCACAGATACTCTAGCTGAGTGCAGGAACAAGCCCTGTTGCAAAATATTACAGCAAAAATTGTAATTACACGCCCCTGTTAAACAGGGACAGAAAAATTGGGCTTTAGGCACTGGTGCCACAACACTGCAACCCCACACAGTTACTCTAGTTGGGCGCAGGAATGTGAAAGAAATAAAGAGAAAGAGGGGCGCACCGGCCATGTGCATTATCTTTTGTAAAACATTTATTGAAATAAAATGATAAAAGAAATTACTCACAAGCAGTAGTAAAATCTGGTGTCATAAAACTCGAGCAACAACAAGCAGCTTGGTGGTGATGATGAGCGAAGCCTTCCAAAGGTCTTAGAGGAACATGTAAGCTTCACTACTAGCTGACGCGTTTCGAAGGGCACGTCCCTTCTTCATCAGAGCTCAGCAGTGAACCCTCCTTCAACACTCCCTGTATATATATATAGTGTATGTGCCAGAAGGCCCAATCAGTAGAGTAGGGCGGACTTGTGGGGCCCCTCCCCCTTAAAAAATCCCTCCCTCATGGGCAACTCACTTGTACAAGTGAATAGATGGTGATAAATGCTAGATAAATAAATAAATAAAATATAATAAATATATAATAAAATAAGATAAAATTAAAATTAGATTATATGTAAAAGATTGAATAAGGAATAAAAAATAGTACATAGTAAATGAATGTAAATAAGGAATTGAGAATGATGTAGGATATAAATGTATAAATGTATAATCTACAATCAAAAAGGGTGTCAATGTGGTTGAAAATGTCAACAAACCACAGCAAAAGTAAACCAGAAGTACACATTATATACAGTGATAGCGTCATAATGTCCAGAGTGGCACGGGGAAAGTGCACCTTTAGCAGGGGAAGTAGTCATTGTAGATAGCAGGCTAGCGTAATGTAACAAGGCGCTGTACCTTCCATGTCCGATCCTGATCTCTGTGTGAGCGGCTCTGTGTATGAGAGCCTCTCACCGATCGTTTCCACGTGTTTTTCTATGTTGGAACGCACGCCAGTGTGCTTGCGTTCCAGACAGGAGGAAGAGGCAGTGCGCGTCACTTCCTCCGCGCCTGCTGTCGCCTGCCAGTGACGTAAGCGGATATACTGCCGCTATCACTGTATATAATGTGTACTTCTGGTTTACTTTTGCTGTGGTTTGTTGACATTTTCAACCACATTGACACCCTTTTTGATTGTAGATTATACATTTATACATTTATATCCTACATCATTCTCAATTCCTTATTTACATTCATTTACTATGTACTATTTTTTATTCCTTATTCAATCTTTTACATATAATCTAATTTTAATTTTATCTTATTTTATTATATATTTATTATATTTTATTTATTTATTTATCTAGCATTTATCACCATCTATTCACTTGTACAAGTGAGTTGCCCATGAGGGAGGGATTTTTTAAGGGGGAGGGGCCCCACAAGTCCGCCCTACTCTACTGATTGGGCCTTCTGGCACATACACTATATATATATACAGGGAGTGTTGAAGGAGGGTTCACTGCTGAGCTCTGATGAAGAAGGGACGTGCCCTTCGAAACGCGTCAGCTAGTAGTGAAGCTTACATGTTCCTCTAAGACCTTTGGAAGGCTTCGCTCATCATCACCACCAAGCTGCTTGTTGTTGCTCGAGTTTTATGACACCAGATTTTACTACTGCTTGTGAGTAATTTCTTTTATCATTTTATTTCAATAAATGTTTTACAAAAGATAATGCACATGGCCGGTGCGCCCCTCTTTCTCTTTATTTCTTTGTCTGTTAGGATTCCCCATCCTTGAGGGCAGCAAGGCCTGTGTCGTTCTTCCATCCATCTGGTTGACCACTTGTGCGCAGGAGTCAATTTCTTCTTTTGGCGCAGGAATGTGCCCTGCTGCGAAATATTACTGCAAAAATTGTAATTACATGCCCCTGTTATGCAAGGGCAGAACAATTGGGCCTTAGGTGGCGGTGGTGGTGGTGCCACAACACTGCAACCCCTCACAGATACTCTAGTTGAGCACAGGAACGAGCCCTGCTGCAAAATATTACAGCAACAATTGTAATTACATGCCTCTGTTAAACAGGGGCAGAACAATTGGGCTTTAGGCACTGGTGCTGGTGCCCAGAACCAAAAATGTTCTTAGAAGCTATCAACATGAACATTGAGGAGGAATAGGATAGTCACTCAGCATAAAAGGATAGTCACTCCGCATCAGCATAGGCAGTCTTCAAAGGATCTCACATTCTTAAAAAAATTAATCGGTTATGTCAGCATCAGGTGCTTGGTAGCTGGTGATCCAAGAATGATTCATTTTTATGAAGGTGAGCCGATCAACCGAGTCTGTGGACAGGCGCACTCTGTGATAGGTTACAAAGCCTCCAGCAGCACTAAATGTGCATTCAGATAGAACGCTGGATGCAGGACAGACCAGTAGCTCAATTGCATACTGTGCAAGCTCTGGCCAGTGATCCATCCTCAAGAACCAGTAACCCAGTGGATTTTTGGTTGGAAAGGTCTCCAAGTCTGATCTTCCCTCAAGGTATTCCTGCACCATGTAAATCAGACGCGGGCGATGGTTGCTGGAACCGATCAGACCTTGGGGCTGCGGACTAAAAAATTGTCTAAACGCATCGGTCAGATGGCCCCCTTCTCCACCGCTTCTTCTGTGACTGACCGAAGCCTCAGCAACACGTTGTCCAGGAGGACCAGGAAATTGTAACCTCCCAGGCTCTGGAAACGCATTGTACAAACCTTTCTGCAAGGCCTCCCAAAGATGTTTCATCCTCTGCTCCCTCTGCGAAGGCTAGATATGTTTTGCAACTTTACCCTTGTAACAATGATCAAGAAGGGTTGCCAGCCAGTACTGATCCCTATCCTTGATACTATAAATCCAAGTGTCCTTTCGTAGGATTTGCAGGATCAGGGAGGCCATGCAGCATAGGTTTGCTGAGGCATTCGGTCCGGAGTCGCCTGGGTCACTAAGGACGACATGATCCACAGCCACTTCCTCCCAGCCACGTACAAGTCCATGGGTTTCTGGGGACTGAAAATGATCCCTTGAAGACTGCTGCTGATGCTGAGTGCCAGGCTCCACCTCCATACTGACACAATCCTCCTCTTCCTGTGTGATAAGCAGGCCTGCAGGAATACTGTCTGGATAAAGGGGGCCTTGAGAGGTATGGAAGTCCTCCTCTTCCTCCCTCTGTTCTGGCTCAAGTGCCCTGTCCATTATTACATGCAGCGTGTGCTCCAACAGGAAGACAAGAGGGACAGTATCACTGATGCATGCACTGTTACTGCTCACCATCCTCGTGGCCTCCTCAAATGGTGACAGGACAGTGCATGCATCCTTGGTCATTAGCCACTGGTGTGGCGAAAAAAAGCCAAGCCACCCTGACCCTGTCCTGGTGCCATAGTCACACAGGTACTTATTGATGGCCCTCTGCTGCATGGGCAGATGATGCAGCATTGCCAACGTTGAGTTCCACCTGGTGGACATGTCACAGATGAGGCGGTTCTTGGGCAGGTTGCATTCCTTTTGAAAGTAAGCCAGCCGAGCACTGGCATTATATGACCGGCGGAAATGCGCACAGACTTTCCTGGTCTGCCTCAGGAGATTCTGTAAGCCCGGGTACCTGCACAAGAACTGCTGCACAACCAAATTAAGGATGGGAGCCAAGCAGGAAACATGGGTGAAGTGTCCCTGTCGGGGGGTGGAGAGAAGGTTGGTGCCATTGTCGCAAACCACCATTCCTGGCTGAAGCTGGTGTGGCATCAACCACCTCTGGGCCTGCCCCTGCAGAGCTGCCAGAATCTAAGCCCCAGTGTGGCTCCTGTCCCCTAAGCAGACCAACTCAAGCACCACATGGCATCTTTTTGCCTGAGTGCCTGCGTAGCCCCTAGAACGCCTACGGAGCACCGCTGGTTCCGAGGACAAATCTGCACAGGAAGAGGCCATAGAGGAAGAGGAGGAGGGGGTGGAGGAGAGAGGTGTGGCAGAATCACCACTACCAGCATTTTGGAGGCGTGGTGGCGGAACAAGCTCAAGCATTACTGCGTCTCAGATGACGTCCGTGTGACGAAACGCGTAAGGCGTGGCTACGTGGTACGCATAGTCTCTTTTGTGTGTTTTTTCCTCTGGACTTCCGGTTTCTGGTAGGCAGGCTGTGGAACGCACGCCGCTACCACGTTGTTGCTGCGGCTATCGGCTTTGAGCCAGCCGGCGGAGCACTGTCAGCTCCCGTTTTAATTGTTTTTATTCATAAAAAATTTTGCTTTTTGGATTTACACCATGAGGCTCCATTCTTTCTATATTATATGGATGTCTATCATTGGGGATCATTAAGAGGACATCCCTGGTACATAGGAAAAGGGGGAAGAAAACGGCACCCGTGCTGAGGATCATCTAGAAACATCACTGCTGGATCCTATCCTACACGCCTATTACCCCTGCAGGGGTTAGGCGCTCTGGTGAGTGAGGGCATGATTGGGGTTGCAGCTGAAGGCGAGGAGCACTTGTTATACCATTATATCAAGAACTTTCTTTTTGGATTGATACACTATAGTTTTTTATAGACTTTATTCATCTTTTTTCAGGACAGAATTTTTTATTATTATTAATTTTTCATTATTAATTTTTATTATTACTTTTTACACCCAGTACTTTCTAAATCACTATTTTTGTTTTTTTGCTATTTTTTCACAGTGGTTTTATGTGGATTTAATTGAAAGATTTTTTGTAACATGTTATTTGGTGTTTAATATCACCGTCAGCTATTCCTTTATTTTTATGAATTGTATTTAATTGATATACTCAGATCACATGTTTTCTAGCACTTTGCACTTTATAGTATAATATTGTATTTTGGTATATTCTTACCTGGAGTACCTAATTATTTATCGATTCAGTTATTTTTATTTATTTATTTAAATAACTGATTGGTATTAATTTAATACTTATTATCTAACATTCATTGAACACCATTTTGAACAGCGCCAATTCCCCCATTATAAGATCTCGTTTGCTTGCATTTCACTAAGGTGATATTCTTTGTCGGGGGGGCTGCAGTTCCTCTTTTTGTCCAAAAGCGCGGAATAATTGATTTTTTATTTTTATTAATATGCACCTTACTGCTGACCACTCTGTACAACAAGGCCAAGACATTGCCTTCCACATGCCGGTAGAGAGCTGGAAAGGCCTTACGAGAAAAAAAATGGCATTTTGGAACCTGACACTGAGGTACTGCACATTCCACAAATTCTCGAAAGGGGGCAGAGTCTACCAGCTGAAAAGACAGCAGTTGGAGTGCTAGCAATTTAGCCAAACTAGCTTTCAGCCGCTGAGCATGTGGATGGCTGGGAGCAAATTTCTTTCACCGGTTTAGCAACTGGGGTAGGGAAATTTGCCTGCTACAATCGGATTTAGGTGTACCGCTAGCAGATTGCCCGCAAGTGCTTGGGACACCTAATTCTACACCTTCCTCCCTTTCAGTGCAGGTCTCTGAGAGGGCTGAAGGTATAGTGGGGTTAGAGATCCCAGCTGATGAGGAGCAAGGAGAGGTCCGCCTTGTTCTTTGGTGTGGGTCTTTTAAGTATTGTTGCCAACGGACTGCATGGGAGCTTGACATATGTCTGGTCAAGCATGGGGTGCCCAAGCGCCTGCTGTTTTGGCCACGATTGATCCACTTCAGACATATGTTGCAAACAGCAATGGTGCAATCTGCTGCACACATCTCAAAAAAGGCCCACACCAAAGAACTTTTGAAAAAAATACGCGGAGTCAGCAGCCCCCTGCACATGCGGTACTCTGCGGTGTGATGCAGTCGGTTGGCTGTTCTTAAGCTGGCCCCTGGAGGGCATCCAGCCTCGTTGAAAATGTGCCTCCTCCTCCTCTCTTCTATCAGGCACCCACATAGAGTCAGTGACCTCATCATCCCTTCCCTCCTCGCCACTGGAGCAAACCTGGCAGTATGCTGTATCTGTGGGAACATGACTGCCAGTTTCTTGTCCTTCTTGGGCACCCCCTCTCTCTGGGCTCACGTTTCTGCCTACATCTTCAACCTGGGTACCATCATCGGAGCCTTCAGAATACTGTGCATCCTCCTGCAGCATGTACCCGACACTGTGAATGAACAGTTCAGGGGACTCCTCAGGACATGGTGGTGGGGCTAGGGAAAGAGTGACTGATGCCATTGAGCCAATGGAATTGGCCACTTTGGCAGCTGCATTGGCAGCCAAACCTGTCTTAGCCTGGGTGACAGAGGATGAGGAGGATGAGGAAGGCTTTGTGATCCACTCTACCAACTCTTCTGCATGTTGTGGCTCAACACGGCCAGCTGTCGAAAAAGAGGACAAGCGTGCCGCACGGCCACGTGCTGAGGATGCACTGTGTCCACGACCAGCACTATTGGCTGTAGACACAGAGCCTGCTTGCCCTCTTTCAGTGGCCTGTGAGCGTCCTCCTTTCCTCGGTGGCCTTCCAGACATGCTGTAAAATTGGATTAGCAAAACACCGCCTGAAGTTTACTAGAAAAATTACACCAGGAATGGCCTGTAGTCAGGTATACAAAAAATTATATGAATAAAACAGCGCTGCGTAACATGAATGAACAGCTGCCAACACACCTCTAGACCCAGGTAGTTAGAAATATAAGTGTAAAAAAGTGTGGTGCTATAAATTTAAAAAGAATTCATAGTGACATATGTGACATATCTCAGATCAAAAGAAGAATAAACCATTCAGTTACATGTGATATAAACCAAAAAATCACCTGTATAATATACAAATGGTGTGAACCAATGTATGAGGAAAATATCCAGTATCAATACAAGTTGTGTATACACTATACCATATACTGAATAGCATATATAAACATACAAATCAAAGCATGTGTATGACAAAGCATGTGAAAAGTGATGACAACATACAAAATATAAAGTCCAAAAAGATGAATTGGAGCCACTGGGAGCCAGCAGGTTAAAGTCCACCAACAGTGTAAATGAGAAAAAAGAGTGAAAAAGCCACCACCTAGGGTTGTAGGGGGCTTACCAGATGTAAATGACTTGCAACGGCATATGCCGGACAAGTCAAAACAGGCTATGAGACCAGCGGGTCTCTCAAGTGTAATATTTTAGATGCCCATGTTGGATTGAAGTTTAGAGCAAAGGTATATGAAGAGGCTATGCAAAAGCAACCAGAATTCCCGGGAAAGGCAACAATGGTAGGGAAAAGCTGTCACCTGAAGATCTAAAGTAGGGATGAGCTTCGCGTTCGAGACGAACCCATGTTGGACTCGAACATCAGCTGTTCGATCGTTTGCCGAATTGCGAACGTTATGGGCCGTTCGCGCCAAATTCGTGTGGCGCGTTACGGCCCATAATTCACTGCGCCATCGCAGTGCATTGCTGGCTGATGATTGGCCAAGCATGCACTATGACCCGCATGCTTGGCCAATCACAGTGCCTTTGGTAGAGAGAGCTGTAATTGGCCAAAGCCACTCAGGGGGTTTAGAACACGCCCCACACTATATAAGGTCGCCTGCACGGCGGCCCTGTGTAGTGTGTTCCGGTGTGCTGAGAGATAGAGAGAGAGACAGTGTCATTTCATTTGAGTTAGCTAGATTAGGCAGGACAGTCAGTGAGTTAGCTGTACTTACAGTGTATTGTGTATATATATGCATCCCAGGTGTTGCATATATATATATATATATATATATACACTGTATTCAGTTTAGCTAGATCCGTTCCTGTTATCTTCCTACTGACAGGCAGGCTTGTCTTGTTACAGTATTTACAGCTAACTGAAGAAAATTGCTGGTGTTCTTTTGATCCTATTAGTACCACAGTCAGGCAGCTAGACTATTTACAGTTAGTGTAGTGCGTCCTCCTCACAGTGTTCAGTTAAAGCTAAAAGTTAGTTTAGTGTGACCTCTGCACAGTGTTCAGCTAAAGCTACAAGTTAGGGTAGTGCGTCCTCCTCACAGTGTTCAGCTAAAACTACAAGTTAGTGTAGTGCGACCTCTGCACAGTGTTCAGCTAAAGCTACAAGTTAGTGTAGTGCGTCCTCCTCACAGTGTTCAGCTACAACTACAAGTTAGTGTAGTGAGACCTCTGCAGTGTTCAGCTAAAGCTACAAGTTAGTGTAGTGCGTCCTGCTCACAGTGTTCAGCTGAAACTACAAGTTAGTGTAGTGCGACCTCTGCACAGTGTTCAGCTAAAGCTACAAGTTAGTGTAGTGAGACCTCTGCACAGTGTTCACCTAAAGCTACAAGTTAGTGTAGTGCAACCTCAGCACAGTGTTCAGCTAAAGCTACAAGTTAGTGTAGTGAGACCTCTGCACAGTGTTCAGCTAAAGCTACAAGTTAGTGTAGTTCGTCCTCCTCACAGTGTTCAGCTAAAGCTACAAGTTAGTTTAGTGTGACCTCTGCACAATGTTCAGCTAAAGCTACAAGTTAGGGTAGTGCGTCCTCCTCACAGTGTTCAGCTAAAGCTACAAGTTGGTGTAGTGTGTCCTCCTCACAGTGTTCAGTGAAAACTACAAGTTAGTGTAGTGCAACCTCTGCACAGTGTTCAGCTAAAGCTACAAGTTAGTGTAGTGCATCCTCCTCTAAAGCTACAAGTTAGGGTAGTGCGTCCTCCTCACAGTATTCAGCTAAAGCTACAAGTTGGTGTAGTGTGTCCTCCTCACAGTGTTCAGCGAAAACTACAAGATAGTGTAGTGCGACCTCTGCACAGTGTTCAGCTAAAGCTACAAGTTAGTGTAGTGCGTCCTCCTCACAGTGTTCAGCTAAAACTACAAGTTAGTGTAGTGAGACCTCTGCACAGTGTTCAGCTAAAGCTACAAGTTAGTGTAGTGCGTCCTCCTCACAGTGTTCAGCTGAAGCTACAAGTTAGTTTAGTGTGACCTCTGCACAGTGTTCAGCTAAAGCTACAAGTTAGGGTAGTGTGTCCTCCTCACAGTGTTCAGCTAAAGCTACAAGTTGGTGTAGTGTGTCCTCCTCACAGTGTTCAGCGAAAACTACAAGTTAGTGTAATGCAACCTCTGCACAGTGTTCATCTAAAGCTACAAGTTAGTGTAGTGCAACCTCTGCACAGTGTTCAGCTAAAGCTACAAGTTAGTGTAGTGCGCCCTCCTCACAGTGTTCAGCTAAAGCTACCTGTAGAAGGTTGGTGGTGCTTTCCTGATCTTATCACTACCGCAGGCAGCTAAATAAGCTAAAAGTTATTTTTTGGCAAGCTCTGCACAGTGTTCACCCAAAGCTACCTGTAGAAGGTTGGTGGTGTTTTCCTGATCCTATCACTACCGCAGGCAGCTAAATAAGCTACAAGTTAGTGTAGTGCAAGCTCTGCACAGTGTTCACCTAAAGCTACCTGTAGAAGGTTGGTGGTGTTGCCTGATCCTATCACTACCACAGGCAGCTAAATAAGCTACAAGTTAGTGTAGTGCGAGCTCTGCACTGTGTTCACCTAAAGCTACTTGTAGAAGGTTGGTGGTGTTTTGCTGATCCTATCACTACCGCAGGCAGCTAAATAAGCTACACGTTAGTGTAGTGCGAGTTCTGCACAGTGTTCACCTAAAGTTACCTGTAGAAGGTTGGTGGTGTTTTCCTGATCCTATCACTACCGCAGGCAGCTAAATAAGCTACAAGTTAGTGTAGTGCGAGCTTTGCACAGTGTTCACCTAAAGCTACCTGTAGAAGGTTGGTGGTGTTTTCCTGATCCTATCACTACCGCAGGCAGCTAAATAAGCTACAAGTTATTTTTTTGGCGAGCTCTGCACAGTGTTCAGCTAAAGCTACCTGTAGAAGGTTGGTGGTGTTCTCATACTACAGGCAGGCAGTTGATTTTGCTAGCTGCAGTATCAGTACATATATATATATATATATATATATATATATCCCAGCTTAGTGCAGCTACAGGCCATTAGTATGTCTGGAAGGCCAAGAAGGAGAGGCAGACAGTCACAAGCCAATAAAAGAGGGCAAGCAGGCTCTGTGTCTAGAGGCAACAGTGCTGGTCATGGACACGGTGCATCCTCATCAGCACGTGGCTGTGGGACACGCTTGGCCTTTTTTTCAGCAGCTGGCCGTGTTGAGCCACAACATGCAGAAGACTTGGTCGAGTCGATGACCAAGCCGTCCTCATCCTTCTCATTGTCTCTCACTCCTCATTGTCTCTCACTGGTTTGCTGCAGTGATGAGGAGGGAGGGGATGATGTGATCACTGACTCAACGTGGGTGCCTGATAGGAGAGAGGAAGAAGGGAAGGAGGAGGAGGCGGCACATCACCAATGAGGCAGGATGCCCTCCAGGGGCCAGCCTAAGGGCAGCACACTGACTGCATCACACCCCAAAGCTCCGCATGTGCAGGGTGCTGCAGTCTCTTCGCATTATTCAAAAAGTTCTTTGGTGTGGGCCTTTTTTGAGACAAGTGCATCAGATCGCACTGCTGCTATTTGCAACATATGTCTCAAGCGTATCTCGCGTGGCCAAAACATCTCCCGATTGGGCACCACATGCTTGACCAGACATATGTTGACCTGCCATGCAGTTCGTTGGCAAGCGTATCTAAAAGACCCACACCAAAGAACAAAGAGGACCTCTCCTTGCTCCTCATCAGCTGAGATCTCCAACCCCACTATACCTTCAGTCCTCTCTGAGACCTGCACTGAGAGGAATGAAGGTGTAGAATTAGGTGTGTCACAGCCAAGTACTTGTGGGCAATCTGCTTTCGGTACACCGACGTCAGATTGTACCAGGCACATTTCCCTGCCCCAGCTGCTGCACCGCCGAAAGAAGTTCACTCCCAGCCATCCACATGCCCAGCGGTTGAATGCTAGCTTGGCAAAATTGCTAGCACTTCAACTGCTGCCTTTTCAGTTGGTAGACTCTGCCCCCTTCTGTGAGTTTGTGGAATGTGCGGTTCCTCAGTGGCAGGTACCCAAAAGCCACTTTTTCTCATGGAAGGCGATTCCAGCTCTCTACCAGCATGTGGAAGGCAATGTCTTGGCCTCACTGGACAGGGCGGTCAGCGGTAAGGTGCATATTACCGCTGACTCATGGTCCAGCAGGCATGGACAGGGACGTTACCTGTTTCACCGCGCATTCTGTGCTTTGTCCTCGGAACCAGCGGTGCTCCGTAGCCGTTCAAGGGGCTACCCAAGTATGTAGGCCAAAAGATGCCATACGGTGCTTGAGCTGGTGTGCTTGGGGGACAGGAGCCACACTGGGGCAGAGGTTCTGTCAGCTCTGCAGGGGCAGGTTCAGAGGTGGTTGACGCCACGCCAACTTAAGGCAGGAATGGTGGTTTGCAACAATGGCACTAACCTCCTCTCTGCCCTCCGACAGGGACAAATGACCCATGTGCCCTGTTTGGCTCACGTCCTTAACTTGGTGGTGCAGCAGTTCTTGGGCAGGTACCCGGGTTTACAGGATGTCCTGAGGCAGGCCAAGAAAGTCTGTGTGCATTTTTGACGGTCATATAATGCCAGTGCTCAGCTGGCAGACCTCCAAAAGGAGTTTAACCTGCCCAAGAACCGCCTAATCTGTGACATGCCCACCAGTGGAACTCAATGTTGGCCATGCTGCAATGGCTGCACACGCAGCAGAGGGCCATCAATGAGTACCTGTGCGACTATGGCACCATTGTGACACACCTCTCTCCTCCACCCGCTCATCTTCTTCTTCCTCCATGGCCTCTTCCTGTGCTTTGTCCTCGGAACCAGCGGTGCTCCATAGCTGTTCAAGGGGCTACGCAAGTGGAACTCAATGTTGGCCATGCTGCAATGGCTGGACACGCAGCAGAGGGCCATCAATGAGTACCTGTGTGACTATGGCACCAGGACAGGGTCAGGGGAGCTTGTTTTTTTTTTCCCCATTCCAGTTGGCCATGATCAGGGATGCATGCACTGTCCTGTCACTATTTGAGGAGGCCACGAGGATGGTGAGCAGTGACAGTGCATGCATCAGTGACACTGTCCCCCTTGTCCACCTGTTGGAGCACACGCTGCGTGGAATAATGGACAGGGCACTTGAGGCAGAACAGAGGCAGGAAGAGGAGGACTTCCTTTGCTCTCAAGGCCCCCTTTATCCAGACAGTGTTCCTGTGTGCCCGCCGATCACACAGGAAGAGGACGAGGTTGAGGAGGAGGAGGGGGAGGAGGAGGATTGTGTCAGTATGGAGGTGGAGCCTGGCACTCAGCATCAGCAGCAGTCTTTAAGGGATTAGTCCCAAGAAACACATGGACTTGTACGTGGCTGGGAGGAGGTGGCTGCGGACCATGTGGTCCTTAGTGACCCAGAGGGCTCCGGACCGAATGCCTCAGCAAACCTACGCTGCATGGCCTCCCTGATCCTGCAAAGCCTGCGTAAGGATTCTCGTATTCGTGGTATCAAGGAGAAGGACCAATACTGGCTGGCAACCCTCCTTGATCCACGTTACAAGGGTAAGGTTGCGGACCTTAATTTGCCATCGCAGAGGGAGCAGAGGATGAAACATCTTCGGGAGGCCTTGCAGAAAGGTCTGTGCAACGCGTTCCCAGAGACTGGGAGGTTACAAACTCCTGTTTCTGGACAACGTGTTGCTGAGGCTTCGGTCAGTCAAAGAAGGAGCGGTGGAGAAGGTGGCCGTCTGACCGATGCTTTCAGACAATTTTTTGGTCTGCAGCCCCAAGGTATGATCGGTTCCAGCAACCATCGCCAGCGTCTGTTTTACATGGTGCAGGAATACCTAGGGGCAAGACTTGGACACCTTTCCCACCGAAAATCCTCTGGGTTACTGGGTTTTGAGGATGGATCACTGGCCAGAGCTTGCACAGTATGCAATTGAGCTACTGGCCTGTCCTGCATCCAGCGTTCTTTCGGAACGCACATTCAGTGCTGCTGGAGACTTTGTAACCGATCACAGGGTGCGTCTGTCCACCGACTCAGTCGATCGACTGACCTTCATAAAAATACATGCTGATGTAACCGAATAATTTTTTTTGAAATCTCAGTTCCCTTCAAAGACTGCCTATGCTGATGCTGAGTGACTATCCTGAGTAATTATCCTCTTCCTCCTCAATGATCACGCTGATAGCTTGTAAGAACATTTTTGGTTCTGGGTGCCACCACCAGTGCCTAAGGCCCAATTTTTCAGCCCCTGTTAAACAGAGGCGTTTAATTACAATTTTTGATGCAATACTTTGCAGCAGGGCTCGTTTCTGCATTCCAACTAGAGTATCTGTAAGGGGTTGCAGTGTTGTGGCACCAGCACCAGTGCCTAAGGCCCAATTTTTCAGCCTCTGTTCAACAGGGGCATGTAATTACAATTCTTGATCTAATATTTCACAGCAGGGCCTGTTTCTGCGCCCACCAAGAGCGAGTGAGAACTTACAGTGTTGTGGCACTAGCACCACCACCACCAAAGGCCCAATTTTTGTAATTACAATTCTTGATCTAATATTTCACAGCAGGGCCCTGTGAGGGCTTACAGTGTTGTGGCCACAACAACACCTAAGGCCCAAATTTCTGCTGAGTATATAGGGCAGGCCCCTACTTTCAAACATCCAACTTACAAACGACTCCTACTTGCAAACGGAAGGAGACAACAGGAAGTGAGATGAAATCTACCCCATAGGAAGGGAAATTCTCTCTTGTAAGAGTTAATATGGGAAAAACATTTCTCCTTTCCACTGATGCTTTCCAATCCTTGTTCCACAAAAAACCCCAAATTTTCAAAAAACATTTGTCATTGGGACAAAAAGTGAGGTGAAATCTTCTGAAGAGGAGGACAGACAGCAAAACAAATGTCACAGGGGTGATAACCCTTCCCTATGTTTTCCAAAAAGCCTAAAATAGATTTTTTGGCTGGAGCTAAACATGTTAAAAATGTACCAGTTCAAAATTACAAACAGATTCTACTTAACAACAAACCTACAGTCCCTGTCTTGTTTGCACCGCCTGTATACTGCTGTTCAGAGTATATAGGGCCTGGTGGCCCCATGCCTTTCCTTTTTTTAATTTGGGTGCTGGGTTCCCCTTAATATCCATACAAGACCCAAAAGGCCAGGTAATGGACTGGGGGGTACCAATGCCATTTGTCTCACAGATTTTCATCCATATTGCCAGGACCCGACATTACATTAAAGCCGCAAGCAGTTTTAAATGACTTTTTTTCCGTTAAAAATGACATTTTGTGCAGGGACTGTTCTAAGCACGGGAAACACGCGCCACTTTACAGGCATACTATAGACACCCCCCAGGTACGATATTTAAAGGAATATTTCAATTTTTTTTTTTAACTTTAAGCATCATTAAAATCACTGCTCCCGAAAAAACAGCCGTTTTTAAAAGTTTTTTTTGCATTGATACATGTCCCCTGGGGCAGGACCCGGGTCCCCAAACCCTTTTTAGGACAATACCATGCAAATTAGCCTTTAAAATGAGCACTTTTGATTTTGAATGTTCGAGTCTCATAGAAGTCAATGGGGTTCTAAAGTTTGTGCGAATTTTCGGTCTGTTTGCAGGTTCTGGTGCGAACCGAACCGGGGGGGTGTTTCGGCTCATCCCTAATCTAAAGGCTTACCAGAGGATGTTGACCTGGAAAGACTTATGTCAACCAAGTCAAATAGGCATAATGACCATCTGGTCAGAAGGATATTCCCCTTTAGCGTATCCTCAAAATAACGTAGGTACTGGTTATTTAAGTACCTGGTTTATTAACAGAAACATGTTGGGTGGACCCCTCATCATTACCGCTACTTGATTTTTGATACTGTTGATGATCTACGGAAATGTGAGTTTGTTTTTAATATTCTTAATAAACCAGTACCTACGTTATTACGCTATGTGAGTTTTTTTCATCTACTCCTCACATGGCATTTGAATACCCGTTTGTGGCCTTTCATTGAAATACCAATCCTATGGCTGTTGAGATTCACTGTGGATGCCCAGGAGTTGCCCTAAGTTGAAGCATTTTGAGGATACGCTAAAGGGGAATATCCTTCCGACCAGATAGTCATTATGCCTATTTGACTTGGTTGACATAAGTCTTGAAAACGTTCACCAGGAATGGCCTGTAGTCAGGTTTAGTCTTGGCTAGACTAGAATGCATTGGATATATGTAGGAGACAGTATATATATTGTATGCACTGCAGATCACTGAATCACCTGCCTGCCTGCCTAAAAGTTTATTTGAAAACGTACACCAGGAATGGTCTGTAGTCAGGTATAGGCTTTGCTAGACTAGAATGCAGTGTATATATATGTAGGAGACTGTATATATTTTATGCACTGCAGATCACTGAATCACCTGCCTGCCTGCCTGAAAGTGCATTTGAAAATGTACACCAGGAATGGCCTGTAGTCAGATATAGGCTTGGCTAGACTAGAATGCAGTGGATATATATGTAGGAGACTGTATATATATTTTATGCACTGCAGATCACTGAATCACCTGCCTGCCTGCCTGCCTGAAAGTTTATTTGAAAACGTACATCAGGAATGGCCTGTTGTCAGGTATAGGCTTGGCTAGACTAGAATGCAGTGGATATATATGTAGGAGACTGTATATATATTTTATGCACTGCAGATCACTAAATCGCCTGCCTGAAAGTGTATTTGAAAATGTACACCAGGAACTACCTGCAGTCTGATATAGGCTTGGCTAGACTAGAATGCGGTGGATACATATATGTTTGAGACTGTATATATATATTTAATGCACTGGAGATCACTGAATCACTTGCCTGCCTGAAAGTATATTTGAAAACGTTCACCAGCAATGGCCTGTAGTCAGGTATTGGCTTGGCTAGACTAGAATGCAGTGGATATATATATGTAGGAGACAGTATATATATTTTATGCACTGCAGATCACTGAATCACCTGCCTGCCTGCTGAAAGTTTATTTGAAAACGTACATCAGGAATGGCCTGTAGTCAGGTATAGGCTTGGCTAGACAAGAATGCAGTGGATATATATGTAGGAGACTGTATATATATTTTATGCACTGCAGATCACTGAATCACCTGCCTGCCTGAAAGTGTATTTGAAAATGTACACCAGGAACTACCTGCAGTCTGATATAGGCTTGGCTAGACTAGAATGCGGTGGATACATATATGTTTGAGACTGTATATATATATTTAATGCACTGGAGATCACTGAATCACTTGCCTGCCTGAAAGTATATTTGAAAACGTACACCAGCAATGGCCTGTAGTCAGGTATAGGCTAGACTAGAATGCAGTGGATATATATGTAGGAGAAAGTATATATATTTTATGCACTGCAGATCACTGAATCACCTGCCTGCCTGCTGAAAGTGTATTTAAAAACGTACACCAGGAATAGCCTGTAGTCCGGTATAGGCTTGGCTAGACTAGAATGCAGTGGATATATATGTAGGAGACTGTATATATATTTTATGCACTGCACATCACTGAATCACCTGCCTGCCTACCTGAAAGTGTATTTGAAAACGTACACCAGGAACTACCTGCAGTCAGATATAGGCTTGGCTAGACTATAATGCAGTGGATATATATATATGTTGGAGACTGTATATATATTTAATCTACTGCAGATCACTGAATCACTTGCCTGCCTGAAAGTGTATTTGAAAACGTACACCAGCAATGGCATGTAGTCAGGTATAGGCTTGGCTAGACTAGAATGCAGTGGATATATATGTAGGAGACTGTATAAATATTTTATGCACTGCAGATCACTGGATCACCTGCCTGGCCTGCCTGCCTGAAAGTGTATTTGAATACGTACACCAGAAATGGTCTGCAGTGAGATCTAGCGAAACTGGATACAGTGGAGATATATATATATATATATATATATATATATATATATATATATATCAGTCTGACTGTATATATATATTAAATACACTGCAGCTAACTGAATCAACTGCCTGCCTGAAGTAGATTAGAAACAGTACAGCAGGAACAGTCTGCAGTGAGATCTAGCTAACTGAATAAACTACCCGCTTAAAGTGAATGAAATTACTCTCTCTCTCTCTCTCTCTCTCTCTCTCTCTCTCTATCTCTCTCTCCGCCAGCAACACACTACACAAGGCCAACGTGCAGGCGGCCTTATATAGTGTGGGGTGTGGACTTAACCCCCTGAGCCATAATTGGCCAAAGGCACCCTGCCTTTGGCCAATTATGGCTCTTTTTGCTTACAGCGCTGTGATTAGCCAAAGCATGTGAGTCATAGTGCATGCTTGGCCAATCATCAGCCAGCAATGCACTGCGATGACGCAGTGCATTATGGGGCGTGACGCGCCGCTCGAATTTGGCGTGATCGCTCTATAATGTTTGATCTTTGTCGAACAATCGTACATACGATGTTCGAGTCGAACTCATGTTCGGCTCAAACTCGAATCTCATCCCTAGCGGCTGCATTTGATGGGCACAAGTGGCTGCATATGATGGGGCATTTGCTCTGGTGGCAGTATCTAAAAAAACAAAACAAAACATTTTTACTATTCTTTTTGCTATTTTTATTTTTTTATTTTTTACATACTGTTACCAGAGCAGTGTAGTGTCACCATAGTGACGACTATATAAGCAATTACTTCCCTAACACTGTTTGGCTGCAGTAGTAAACAATGTCTGTCATTCACGCAGCCATTATTTACTACTGTGATTGCTGTGAGTGGTTACAGAAATCCCATGATACAGGGCTGCTGTGATTGGCCCTGTATCATGTGATTTCTGTCACCAATCACAGTAGCATACAACGACTGTATGAATTTCAAACATTGTTTAATGCTGCTATTGTGATCGCTATGATTGGTCACAGCAATCATATAGTAAAGGGCCAATCACAGCAACCCTGTACCCAGATCTGTGATCCATTATGTCTAGGGGACAGATTGACCACAGATTGTGCTACTGCATGTCTCCAAGGGCAAGCATGAGTGGCTGAACTTGGAGGATGTATAGATACATCCTACCAGAACATTACATAGTTACATAGTTACATAGTTACATAGTTACATAGTTACATAGTAGGTGAGGTTGAAAAAAGGCACAAGTCCATCAAGTCCAACCTATGTGTGTGATTATGTGTCAGTATTGCATTGTATATCCCTGTATGTTGTGGTCATTCAGGTGCTTATCTAATAGTTTCTTGAAGCTATCAATGCTCCCCGCTGAGACCATCGCCTGTGGAAGGGAATTCCACATCCTTGCGGCTCTTACAGTAAAGAACCCTCTATGTAGTTTAAGGTTAAACCTCTTTTCTTCTAATTTTAATGAGTGGCCACAAGTCTTGTTAAACTCTCTTCTGCAAAAAAGTTTTATCCCTATTGTGGGGTCACCAGTCCGGTATTTGTAAATTGAAATCATAAACCTCTCTCAAGCGTCTCTTCTCCAGAGAGAATAAGTTCAGTGCTCGCAACCTTTCCTCATAACTAAGATCCTCCAGACCCTTTATTAGCTTTGTTGCCCTTCTTTGTACTCGCTCCATTTCCAGTACATCCTTCCTGAGGACTGGTGCCCAGAACTGGACCGCATACTCTAGGTGCGGCCGGACCAGAGTCTTGTAGAGCGGGAGAATTATCGTTTTATCTCCCCCTTTTAATGCATGCCAATATTCTGTTTGCTTTGCTAGCAGCAGCTTGGCATTGCCTGCCATTGCTGAGCCTATCATCTACTAGGACCCCCAGGTCCTTTTCCATCCTAGATTCCCCCAGAGGTTCTCCCCCCCAGTGTATAGATTGCATTCATATTTTTGCCACTCAAATGCATTATTTTACATTTTTCTACATTGAACCTCATTTGCCATGTAGTCACCCACCCCATTAATTTGTTCAGGTCTTTTTGTAAGGTTTCCACGTCCTGCGGAGAAGTTATTGCCCTGCTTAGCTTAGTATTGTCTGCAAATACAGAGATTGAACTGTTTATCCCATCCTCCAGGTCGTTTATGAACAAATTGAATAGGATTGGTCCCAGCACAGAACCCTGGGGAACCCCACTACATACCCCTGACCATTCCGAGTACTCCCCATTTATCACCACCCTCTGAACTCGCCCTTGTAGCCAGTTTTCAATCCATGTACTCACCCTATGGTCCATGCCAACGCACCTTATTTTGTACAGTAAACGTTTATGGGGAACTGTGTCAAATGCTTTTACAAAATCCAGATACACCACGTCTACGGGCCTTCCTTTATCTAGATCAGTGTTTCTCAACTCCAGTCCTCAAGGCGCCCCAACAGGTCATGTTTTAGGGATTTCCCTCAGATGAAACAGCTGAGGTAATTACTAAGGCAATGAAACTGATCAATTCACCTGTGCAAAACAATGGAGAGCCTGAAAACATGACCTGTTGGGGCACCTTGAGGACTGGAGTTGAGAAACACTGATCTAGATGGCAACTCACCTCCTCATAGAAGGTTAGTAGATTGGTTTGGCAAGAACGATTCTTCATGAATCCATGCTGATTACTGCTAATGATACCGTTCTCATTACTAAAATCCTGTATATAGTCCCTTATCATCCCCTCCAAGAGTTTACATACTATTGATGTTAGGCTAACTGGTCTGTAATTCCCAGAGATGTATTTTGGGCCCTTTTTAAATATAGGTGCTACATTGGCTTTTCTCCAATCAGCTGGTACCATTCCAGTCAGTAGACTATCTGTAAAAATTAGGAACAACGGTCTGGCAATCACTTGACTGAGTTCCCTAAGTACCCTCGGATGCAAGCCATCTGGTCCCGGTGATTTATTAACGTTAAGTTTCTCAAGTCTAATTTTAAATCCGTCCTCTGTTAACCATGGAGGTGCTTCCTGTGTTGTGTCATGAGGATAAACACTGCAGTTTTGGTTACTGAAGCCCCCCGATTCACTCGTGAAGACTGAGGAGAAGAATAAATTCAATACCTTCGCCATCTCCCCATCCTTTGTAACCAGATGTCCTTCCTCATTCTTTATGGGGCCAATATGGTCTGCCCTCCCTTTTTTACTGTTTACATACTTAAAGAATTTCTTGGGATTTTTTTGCTCTCCTCCGCTATGTGTCTTTCATGTTCTATCTTAGCCGTCCTAATTGCACCCTTACATTTCCTGTTGCATTCCTTATAAAGTCTGAATGCTGAGGATGATCCCTCAACCTTGTATTTTTTGAAGGCCTTCTCCTTTGCATTTATATGCATTTTTACATTGGAGTTAAGCCATCCAGGACTTTTGTTCGCTCTTTTAAATTTTTTACCCAATGGGATACATTGGCTAATGCCCTTATTTAATATGCTCTTAAAGCAAACCCATCTCTCCTCCGTATTCTTTGTTCCTAATATTTTATCCCAGTTTATGCCTTTTAGCAAGGTTTGTAGTTTAGGGAAGTTGGCTCTTTTGAAATTCAGTGTCTTTGTGTTCCCTTTATGTTTCCTATTTGTGTGATTTATACTGAAACTAATTGACCTGTGATAGCTGTTACCTAAATTGCCCCGTATTTCCACATCCGTGATCAGGTCTGTATTGTTGGTAATCAGTAGATCCAGTAATGTTTTATTTCTAGTTGGTGCGTCTGACCCATAAAATTGTCCTGCAAGACATTAAGGAACTGACGAGCCTTAAATGAATGCACGGTTCCCTCCGCCCATGTCTGGACAATTAAAATCCCCCATTATGATAACACCTCCTATCCTTGCTGCTACTCCAATTTGTGATAGGAGATCTGTCTCCACTTCCTCCCTCAGGTTAGGGGGCCTATAGCATACTCCCAGTATTATTTTCCCCTTAGCTTCATCCCTTTGGAG
Source organism: Lithobates septentrionalis (assembly GCA_037952835.1). Classification (NCBI taxonomy): domain Eukaryota; kingdom Metazoa; phylum Chordata; class Amphibia; order Anura; family Ranidae; genus Lithobates; species Lithobates septentrionalis. The sequence goes on along the minus strand of JBBDGP010000004.1, from coordinate 11,323,697 downwards.
CTCTACCCATAAGGATTCCACCTCCTCTCTAGCTCCCTCAGTGATGTCATCTCTCACATTCACTTGTACATTATTCTTAATATATAGGCATACCCCTCCCCCTTTTTTACCCTCTCTATCCTTGCGGTATAGGGTATACCCTTGAATGTTTGCCAGCCAATCATGAGAGCTGTTGAACCAGGTCTCTGAAATTCCCACAAAATCCAAATCCTCCTCGTACAACAGTATCTCTAATTCATCCATCTTGTCCGCCATGCTCCTGGCATTGGTGAACATGCCACATAGTTTAGACCGGTCGTATATTGTCTTCAAATTGGGTGTTTCGAGATTGCAACTAGGACTTGCTACTATACTCACCTTGTGTTTTTGTGCTTTGATTAACCTACCACTAATGCCCCCAATACTGCCCTCTGGAATATCTTCCGTGCTGGCTATCTCTGCCTCTGGACCCTCCCCCCCATCGCCTAGTTTAAAAACCCCTCTAACTTTTTAGCCATCTTCCTTCCCAGCAAATCTGCACCCTCCTCATTTAGGTGCAGTCCGTCCCTTCTATAGTACCGGTTACCGACTGAGAAGTCGGCCCAGTCCTCCAGGAACCCAAACCCCTCCTTACTACAGCAGCTCTTCATTGCTTGTCCCACCTGGCTATTTTTATATAGCGGCTGGGCAGGAAGTGGTTATTTGACAGATTCAGCTCCCTTTGATTTCAATAAGGTTTGAACTCTTTGAAATTTGTTAAACTTGTTTGAACAGCCCTGGAGTATGCTGATGGTGGACCCTCACCTGGCATGCATACCCCTATACCTGCCTGAACAGAACCTAGTGGAGAAAAAAAAATCCAAGAGGCGCTTGTACTTTGATGTGGGTTCATACAAAAAAACATTTGCACGACTCATTGGCTCAGGTTAGGCTGCTCATAGCAGACAGGGCTACCCTCCAGTGGGTACCCTGCAGGTTATCAGCAAAAGCATGCAGCAACAGAAGGCGCATCAGAGCAAAGGATAAAAAAGTCCAAATTCATTTATTGGTCTACACTCATCATTGTGCTTGAAAACAAATGTTGACTAGACCCGCTAATAATTAGAAAATCAAATGAACATTCTTAAAATAACTTTTAACTAAATTGTACTAATTTGTAAGCAGAGGTTAATATCCCTTTTAGTGAGGTTCCTCCCCTGAGTGTATCTGGGGGGTGGAGTGGTGTATCCCTATATATTCTGGTGTGGGAGGAGCCTTGGGCATAAGAGTAATGGCAATAGGCTCCAGTGGCAGCTCGTGGGTTTTTTTTGGGGGGGGCGGCAAACAACCCCCCCACGGCACTTCCCCCCCGCGGCACTAACACAGCCCCCCCACCACCACCCACTGTCCTTACCTTGGATGCGTGGCATGGCGTGGCGGGCTCAGGGAAAGCAGCACCGGTGACCGGTGTCCTCTCCTGGAGCAGCTTCCGCGGTGTCTCCTCTCTCCTCCTCCCGGCGCTAGGCGTTCAATAGAATTGCCTGACGTTTTGGCCAATCAGGAAACAGGTTTCATACCTGCTTCCCGATTGGCTGGGAGGAGGATCAGTGTTGCAAGAGCGAATTTTCATTCACTGTTGCAACACACCTGGATGGGCTCCAGACGCAATTCTCTGCATCCCGAGTCCACCCTATGTTGAAGCCTATGCCTTTAATCAGGTTATTAAAAAAAAAAACTGGCCGCTCTAATTTATATGCCCGGTGACCGGAAAGGGGCCAGACACATGAATGCTATGCATGAATCTATCTACTGCATATAGAGGATGGAGAGGATAGGTGGGGCGGCACCCGGGTGCCCCGAATGGACTCACTCTGGTATACAACACAAAAATCATTAAAAGGCTGTACATGTGAACATTCCTTTATTTCGCAAGGTGGGCTTATGACCAGGAGAATGTGAGTAAACTAAGATGGTGGACTTTCTCCCTATACATGTAGAGCTACTTCTATAGGAACCATAGGAATACTGTCCAGGTCTTCCTCAAAAGCTTTGCCCTAGAGCCAGGTAAGCAGATTAGTTCATACATTTCTTCAACGACTAATAGGAGCATAGCTCCCAACTGTCCCTGATTTTGAGGGACTGTCCCTGATTTCGAGCAATGTCGCTCTGACTCTGTCACTCTTTCCTCCTCATTTGTCCCTCATGTTGGTCTGATCTATATAGTTATATATAAAATGCACTATTTATCTTTCAAAAAATGTTTCCCAGTGCTAAACCTTTCATTCAATTTCTAAATTGCTGAATTTTTTAATTTTAAAAGAGAGTATAAAGAATAAGTAGTGGTTAAAAAAAAGCCCTTTTGGATTTAATTAAATTTTTTTGTTTTTTCCCCTTTAAGGGGGTGTGGCAGGGGGCGTGTCCTATGCCTACATACGTTTGCTAGTAGGTGTCCCTCATTCCCATCTCATAATGTTGGGAGGTACAGTATGAGTAGGGGTGTTGTTTTTGTTGTTTTATTTTTGGAGAACTTGAATAGGGCTGAGGGAATTGAGTGGGTGATAGGGTAATTGCATACATTTCATATTTCTTATTAAGGTTGGTCCTTGAGGGGTCATATTACAAAGGGAGTTGGCTGGGGGTGGACTTTTCAAGTTACCACCCCCAAATCCTAGAAGGTCTTTGTCTCACATCAGAGTTGTCTCATGGAGGCACATGTCTGTGGTCACCTGTGCCATGTTGCGTAACAGCAAACGGGACCCGTGGCGGGAAACAAGCATCTTTAGTTAGGTATACTTGTTATATTTTCTAATATTATCTGTATCTGTCATTACTTTTAATAAATGTTAGTTTTAAGTATTTGTGTGATCTCTCTTTGCACATATCAAATAAAAACCCTATAAGAACTTCAAATATCATGTAAATGTGAAAAAAGCATGGAATACGCCAAAAACAGGAACTATGTACAAATTGAGGACTACATATTCTCTCTCTCTGGAAAGCTGTAGTAAAATCTGTGCCTTACTGTAAAGCCTCGGATACACGATCGAATTTTTGGCCAACCGAGCTTCAGACTTTTGTCAAAAGGGCGTGTACCTGGATTTTGTCTTGCGTACTAACGGCACACAATTGTCGGCCAACAAACACGAACATAGTGACTTACTACATGGAATTTTGGCTTGAGCGCCAGCCTTTGGGCACCCTCTGCTAATGTTGTGTTTGGTGAGCATTAATTCTGAGCATGCGTGTTTGTACTTTGGGCTTTTGTGTGACGGACTTGTGTACAGATGATACGAAAATCTGACAACAGACCGCTGTCCTCCAAAAATTTACTAGCCTGCCATCCAACATTTGTTGGCCGTTGGACAACAATTGTCTGAAGGAGCGTACTAACGGTTGGATTTTAGGCCAACAGTCTGTCATCAGACAATCCCCTGCCAACAATTGGATCGTGTGTACAAGGCTTAAGCTTTGGAACAGAAGCGGTTAAATGCAGACTCCTTTTTTAGAGCCACAAGAGCAGAGTTCTTTTTTACAGAGGGTTAGCTGGACTAAGCTCTTCAGGACACCAGCCAGCATTCTCTTTAAACAGACCCAGAGCTGACTCTCTTAACCAGAAGGGGAGTGGCAGCAGCCCAAAAGTCTCTAAGATCTCTCATAACCATCTGTACTCACAAGGTCCAAAGACAGCTGGTTGCCTCCTTTCAATTTCCAAGCGAAAGCCTACTGTGGTACCAAACCAGATCTTCAGCAGACAGCCTGTCAGTCAGCTTCCTGTGGTCTCAACTTCCAGGCCCTCAGGTCACCCACCTGAGGCCTCACAAACAGCAGATGTGTAGTAGCATTGCCTGGGAGGGCAGCAAGCCCTCCAAGCTGGAATGATCCTTTCTAGGAAAAGACCCAGAGACAAGTGTGTACTCCCAGCATGCCATCAGGGCCTGGCTCCCTGGGATTGGCTAGGGCCATATCAAAATTCATGCTGTCATCTACATAGCTCCACACCTATGGTTCAGAAACTTCTCAAGCTTTCTCTAGACAGAGGCTGACAGCAGCTGAGCACACTGAGCAGACCTAACTACTGAATGCAGCAAGCAGAATAAGTTTAACTGACACAATTGCAGCCACACTGAATACACTGAGGCAAGCTAAACTATGAAAAACACAACTCACAAACACAGTGATCCAACACTAAAATGATCTAACGAATCCTAGGACACATCTAGAAGGGTGCTACATACAGATGTGTGTATAGTCTATCTCATCCCCAAGCATGAAGAAGATGGGAAGCGTCTATAGCCAGCTTGGCAGTAGATGGTGGCAAATCAGAAACCTGCTTACACTTGGAGTAGATAATAGGATAGGAGAACATGTGTTGACCTCATCAGTTAGAGCAGTACCTATATTGAAGAGGAAGGAAGAGGTGGATAGATATTATTTGTTTATATACTTTTACACTGTGGTGACTGAGGTTACTGCTGGACTTTAAGTTATGCAGGTGGAAGTATGTGATTTACAGATCTGTTAACATATTGCAGTAAACATTATTTAAAAGGCTGTATATGTGGACATTCCTTAATTTTTGTAGGTGGGTCTCAGGCTAGGAGAATGTGAATAATTTAATATGGTGGAGTTTCTCCTTATACAGGTGTTGCGTACCGTGTTTCATTCCTGAGCATGAAGAAGATGGGAGGTGTGCCTGGCCAGCTTGGCGGGTGCTGGCGGAAAATCAGCAACCTGCTTACGGGTGTATGGCCAGCTTAGGTCAAGATTTATATAGACCCCTTTCACACTGAGCCGTGCTGGGCATTAGCGGTAAAGCGCCGCTAATTTAGTGGTGCTTTACCGTTGTTTTAGCGGCGCTTTTCGGCCGCAAGCAAGGTGCTTTTAACCCCTGTTAGTGGCAGAAGAAAGGGTTAAATGCACATGAAAAGCTCTGCTGCCGAATCGCTTTTCAGTTGCTTTGGCAGCGCTGCCTATTAATTACAATGGGCAGGGGTGGTGGACCACCCCAAAGACGCTGCTTGCAGGACTTTTTCTAACATCCTGCAAGTGTACCTCTCCAGTGTGAAAGCACTCGGGCTCTCACACTAGGGCTGCAGGGGAGGCATTTTTTCAGGCGCTTTACAGGCGCTATTTTTAACCCAAAAGCGCCTGAAAAACTCCCCAGTGTGAAAGGGGTCTAAGGGAGAAAATAAACACCTTCCTTAAGTTAGCCTGCAGAATTGAAAAGGCTATAGACTAAATGTGTATTTTCTTGGATATCCCCAGTTGTGAACAGTGTCCTTTACATAGTAGGTGAGGTTGATAAAGACATAAGTCCATCAAGTCCAACCTATCGTTTAAAATCATTGTAAGTCAGTAGGAGTCATAGAGTACACAAATGACAAACATGGTGAAATAGAAATTTAGAGGGGCCACTCAAAACTCTTTGTATGACTATTGGAGGCATGAGAATGTCATAAACATGGACATATTTTTCTTTAATGTAGGTTTAAATGTAAATGGTGAAGTTCATTTTAATGTAAAATGGAATTTAGGTTAGTGATACCACTACCTACCTCTACACCTTTTCTTGGTTCATTGTTGTATCTCTCCTCTATCAGTGCCATGTCCCTCTGGAACTTCTGGTACCCATCCGGGTTGGAGTACAAGTCTTGTGCCAAAGCTTCCTCAAGGTCTCTAGAATGCTTTTTGATTAGCTGCTTACAGTAATTCCGAGATGCCTTTTCATTCATCTTAGAAAATTCTTCCCTTTTCTCTTTTATATTGCACTGTTTGGGAGAAAAATGATGAGAGATGAGGATGGCGGGTCATATGAGTTTCAAAATACGGTGAGCAGAGGCCCTGGAGAAAAAAAAAAGGTGGCTATTATAATTTTCTCATTTTATCATTTTCATGCCAGCCATTTAACAAATACATATTTTCAGAAAAAATACACTAAAAAAGTTTAGTGCACAAATCACAATATAATCCGTTTTTGGTAAAATATGTAATATGGGATTGTGTTAAGTAAATAGACACCAAACATGTCAAGACTTAAAATTGCATAAGCCTTTAAAATTGTGAAAAAACAATGGTGCTCAAAATGTTTTTTATATGTGATGCTTTAAAAACCTTTACAAGCTATCAGTTTAGGGTTAATTGTGAATGATGGCCCTAGAATTATTGCTCTCAATTTGACATTTGTGGTGATACCTCACATGTGTGTTACAATTACTGTTTACATATACAGTACATGCCTTTTTTGCTTTTAACTTGTTAAAAAACATTTTTATTTATTAAAATGTAATTTTTTTACACTTTTTTCCCATTAGACTTTACTGCTATCACAGGGGGTGTTAGCAAGCCAATATGTGTCAGAACTAGGGATGAGCCGGGCACCCCCCGGTTCGGTTCGCAGCAGAACACACAAACATCGTTAAAGTCTATGGGACACGAACGTGAAAATCAAAAGTGCTCATTTTAAAGGCTTATATGCAAGTTATTGTCATAAAAAGGGTTTGGGGACCTGGGTCCTGCCCCAGGGGAACTTTATCAATGCAAAAAAAAGTTTTAAAAACAACCGTTTTTTCGGGAGCAGTGATTTTAATAATGCTTAAAGTGAAACAATAAAAGTGAAATATTCCTTTAAATATCTGGCCTGGGGGTTGTCCTTAGTATGCCTGTAAAGTAGTGCATCTTTCCTATGTTTATAACAGTGCCACAGCAAAATGACATTTCTAAAATAAAAAATGTTATTCAAACCTGCTCAAGGCTGTAATGTATTGTTGGATCCCGGCAATATAGATAAAAACACCAAAAATACCAAAAAAAAAGGCGTGGATGTCACCACCAAAATCCATACCAGGCCCTTCAAGTCTGGTATGGGTATTAAGGGGAACCCCACACCCAAATAAAAAAAAATGGTGTGGGCGTTCCCCAGGCCCCCAGGTACTATATACTCTGAACAGCAGTATATATACAATACGGCCTGCCCTATATACTTTGCAGAAAATTGAGCCTTACGTGTTTGTGGTACCAGAACACTGTAAGCCCTCACAGTTGTTGAGTGCAGGAACGGGCCCTGCTGTGAAATATTATATTATAAATTGTAATTACATACCCTGTTAAACAGGGGCTTGAAAAATTGGGCCTTGGGTGGTGGTGGTGGTGGTGCCACAACACTGTAAGCCCTCACAGTTACACTTGTTGAGCGCAGGAACGGGCCCTGCGTTGAAAAATTATATCAAAAATTTTAATAAAATGCCCCTGCTAAACAGGGGCAGAAAAATTGAGCCTTGGGCAGTGGTGGTGGTGCAACAACACTGTAACCCCTCACAGATACTCTTGTTGGGCATAGGAACGGGCCCTGCTGTGAAATATTATATCAAAAATTGTCATTACATGCCCCTGTTAAACAGGGGCAGAAAAATTGGGTCTTGGGTGGTGGTGCCACAACACTGTAACCTCACACAGATACTCTTGTTGGGCGCAGGAGTCAAGTCAAACTTTATTGTCATCTACTACACGTGAGGACATACGGTAGAACGAAATGTAGTATCTCACAGGGCCACGGTGCTACATACAAATTAAACATAACAATAAATATACAAAGAAGAAAAACGCAGTGAAGAACTAAAAAAAAAAAAAGAATTATTTTAAACCTATACACATCTGGGAACTACGTAACTGTACATATACTGTATATTTCCAAAAGTCTTTGTAGCAGCAAGTGTTTATAAAAAGTGTCTAGTGCATATTCAAGAGTAAAAAGGAGGGAAAGTGAGATGTTCCTGGTCACAATTTATAGGTTGTAGAAGAACTTTCAAAGAGGATTGGAGTTGAGGGCTCTGACAGCCTGGGGGAAAAAAACTGTTGAGCAGTCTGACAGCCCTGGTTTTGATACTCCGGTACCTTCTACCTGATGGCAAGAGCTGGAATAGACTGTGGGAGGGATGGGAATGATCAGTGGCGGTGCGTCCATAAAGGGCGCACAGGCGCCGCCCCATCTCTCCTGCCACCCCTCTATCACCAATAGATAGATTCATGCATTTCATGAATTTATCTATGGTCGCCGCTGCCATCCCCTATTCAGACACCTGGCCCCTTTTCGGGCTCCTGGAGCCTGAATTACAGTGGAGGGGTATTTTTTTTTGAGGCACCTGATTAGAGCCACAGGCTCTAATAGGCGTCAAAAAAGGTGAACAGCGAGGTGCCATGCTGGGCGCTCGCAGTTCAGTTAGCTGTGTGTTAGGAAAGCGAATAAATATTTGCTTTCCTATCACTGAACTGCCTCTCCAACAATCAGGTGCTCGGGTCTGTTACCTGTCACCTGATTGGTTGAAATGACAGGCACTGTGATTGGACGCATATCAGTGGCAGCGTTTGGTGGGCACAGTGGCGGCAATTGATGGGTACAGTAGCTGCGTTTGATGGCACAGTGATGGCAATTTACGGGTACAGTGGTTGCGTTTGATGGGCACAGTGGCTGTGTTTGATGGCACAGTGGATGCGTTTGATGGGCACAGTGGCTGCGTTTGATGGCACAGTGGTTGTGTTTGATGGCACAGTGGCGCCAATTGATGAGCATAGTAGCTGCGTTTGATGGGCACAGTGGCTGCATTTGATGGGCACAGTGGCTGCATTTGATGGGCACAGTGGCTGCGTTTGATGGCACAGTGGTGGCAATTGATGGGCACAGTAGCTACGTTTGATGGGCACAGTGGCTGCAATTGATGTTTTTTTTGTATTTTTTTTTTCAGTTTGTTTGCACCCCCAAAAATTGTTGAGCACCAGCTGCCACTGGGTAGGATCCCTCACGATAATGGTAGCTTTGCTGGAGCATCATGTATGGAAAATGCTCAGGATGGAAGGGAGAGGGGCACCAATGATCTTTGCAGCTGTCTTCACTAGCTGCTGCAGGGTCTTGCGGTCAGCAGAACTGCAGTTTCCATACCAGACAATGATGCAGTTGGTCAGGACGCTTTCAATGGTTCCCCTATAGAATGTAGTAAGGGTGGGTGGAGGGAGACTGGCTTTTTTAAGATGGCTGAGAAAATATAGGCGCTGTTGTACCTGGTTGTCCAGGTAAGATCCTCCGAGATGTGCACTCCCAGGAATTTAATACTGCTTACTCTCTCCACAGTGAAGCTGTCGATGGTCAGTGGGGGGTGATCAACAGAATTTCTACTGAAATCCATCACAACCTCCTTTGTTTTGCTTACATTAAGGAACAGGTTGTTTGTACTACACCATTTAACCAGTTGTGCTACTTCCTCTCTGTAGAGTGTTTCATCATTGTTGCTGATGAGACCTACAACAGTTGTGTCATCCCCAAACTGGATGATATGGTTGGAGCTGAACTCGGCAGTACAGTCGTTGGTCAGCAGTGTGAGGAGCAGCGGGCTGAGCACACATTCCTGTGAGGCACCTGTGCTCAGTGTGGTAGTGCTCAACGTGCTGCAGGAACGGGCCCTGCTGTGAAATAATATTTAAAAAATTGTAATTACATACCCTGTTAAACAGGGGCAGAAAAATTGGGCCTTGGGCAGTGGTGGTGGTGCCACAACACTGTAAGCCCTCACAGATACTCTTGTTGGGGGCAGGAATGGGCCCTGCTGTGAAATATTAGATATAAAATTGTAATTACATGCCCCTGTTGAACAGGGGCATAAAAATTGGGCCTTGGGTGGTGGTGGTGGTGCACTAAACCAAAAATATTGTTGGAAGCTAGCATCATCAAGATTGAGGAGGAATAGTATAGTCAGCATAGGCAGTCTTCAAGGGATCCCACATCCATAGCAAATTCAATCGGTTACATCAGCATCAGGTGCTTGATAGCTGCTGATCCAAGACTGATTCATTTTTATGAATGTGAGCCTATCAACAGAGTCTGTGGACAGGCGCACTCTTTGATCCATTACAAACCCTCTAGCAGCACTGAATGTGCTTTCAGAAAGCACGCTGGATGCAGGACAGGCCAGTAGCTCAATTGCATATTGAGCAAGTTCTGGGCAGCGGTCCATCTTCAAAACCTAGTAACCAAGTGGATGCTCTGTTGGAAAGGTCTCCAAGTCTGCTCTTGCCCCTAGATATTTCTGCACCATGTAATGCAGACGCTGGCGATGGCTGCTTGAACTGATCAGACCTTGGTGCTGAGGACTGAAAAATTGTTTAACCGCTTGGTAACTGCCTCACACACTTATACTTCGGCACAATGGCAAGGGCAGGCAAAGCAACGCATATATACCTTGCTTTGAATCTGCCGCCTAGCTGGCATGTGCATGCACCACGGTCTTCGTGACCATGCCCGTGCCACCCACGGACTCGTTGTCTGCCAGTATCCCGCGATCGGGTCACGGAATGGCAGAACGGGGGGATGCCATTGTAAACAAGGCATCTCCCTGTTCTGCCTAGTGACAGGACACTGATCGTCTGCTCCCTTTCATCAGGAGCAGCGAACAGTGTCGTGTCACAGTAAGCCCCACACAGTTACAACACATCGCTAGGACACACTTAACCCCTTCCTAGCCCCCTAGTGGTTAACCCCTTCACTGCCAGTCACATTTACACAGTAATCAGTGAATTTTTATAGCACTGATTGCTGTATAAATGTGAATGGTCCCAAAATAGCGCCAAAAGTGTCCGATGTGTCTGCCATAATGTCGTAGTCACAATAAAAATCGCTGATCGCCGCCATTACTAGTAAAAAAAAAAAATATTAATAAAATTGCCAAAAAACTATCCCCTATTTTGTAAACACTATAACTTTTACGCAAACCAATCAATAAACGCTTATTGCGATTCTTTTTAACAAAAATATATAGAAGAATACGTATCAGCCTAAACTGAGGAAAAAAATTAGTTTATTTATATATTTTTGGGGGATATTTATTATAGCAAAAAGTAAAAAATATTGCCTTTTTTTCAAAATTGTTGCTCTATTTTTGTTTATAGCGCAAAAAATAAAAACCGCAGAGGTGATCAAATGCCACCAAAAGAAAGCTCTATTTTTCTATATATTCAATATATATAAATATACTGTATAGATAGATAGATAGATAGATAGATAGATAGATAGATAGATAGATAGATAGATAGATAGATAGATAGATAGATAGATAGATAGATAGATAGATAGATAGATAAAAAGGAAGGCATGCTCACCATAAACTGGATATGGAAACTCAAGTTAGAGTCTTTGAAGGACTTGTTCATGAATATCTGAAGAGCTTCTTTCTCATGCTGAGCGCTCAGCTCTAAAAACTCCTTGAGGGTCTCTGTGGGGAATCGTCGTCCTTCCTCTCTCATCATCTTCTCATAGTGTTCAGTTGCCTTCTGGACAGCCGCCTTGTTCTCCATCTCCGATATACTTATCACAGTGTCCTCCATACATACAACACTGAAAGAAGTGATGGCTTCTGTGTACTTATACACTAGTTGCCCCAGTACTATACATAGGAAATATGTAAAAGAAAAAAAAAAGAAAAAAAGGAAAAAATTACACCCAACAAAGGCTGGGGGAACTTACTTTGGTATAAATCTTGACCAATATTATAAAAAATACCAATCCTTAGTGGCTTAACCCTCCAATAAAGCTGGAAAAAAAAGAATTGATCATCAACAGCTGATAACTTTTTATTTCTTACTCTGACCTGGTCCTGCCTTCGTTCTCTGCCTAGGTGAGAACAATGTGTACTCTGCTCAAGCAGCCTCTTGGGATATCTGATATGTATATCCCAGGAGGCTGTTGAAGCAGAGTACACATCCCTTTCCACCCATCTCTCCCTTCCTGCCCCTCCATCTCTCCTTTTACTTTAATTTTTTTCCCTCCATTCTCCTAAGTCTCTGCTTCCCTTCTCCTTCTACCTTCCATTCACCTTCTCCTAAAATATCCATGTTAGATATAAAAGGAGGCATCAGCTTCCACACTGCAACTGGAGGATAGCACACCTGGGAAAGTGTCATCAGTTGGACGTCTGCAAAAAGCCATAAGACATTACTCCCAATGTATAAAGAAAATGGCAATGTGTGTGTGTGTTTGTGTGGCAGCAGAGCAAGGTGTTACAGTGGGACAATGCTGAATTCACTAGGGATGTGAGTAGGTTTATTGTGGATAACCCCAGTGAAAAGGGTAGCATTAAATATAATATGGCAAACCTTACACAATCTCATCTTCAGGATTCAAGAGCTGGAGACCGTAGCTCTGACTGGGGCAATTATCTCCCAAAACATAAGTCTATGGTATATAACGCCAGGCACTCAGTGTACTCTTGAGAAACAATCCATTTAATGGCTACATGTATAATGACAGCATCAAAAATGCAATACGATGTGATTAACGTTACAACGTGTACCAATACCTACCTGTAGGAATACCTGTTTGCATACCTCTTTGTAAACCCTTCTTCTTACAAACAATAAAAACTATTGAGGTATAAAAAAAAAATGCAACACGTTTTGTCTTATGCAGCCTTCCTTGTGATTTTACATGTAGAAAATAAAAGGCTTTTTTCTCAAGAGTACATAGAGTGGTCTGCTTTATTTACCATGGTCAAGCATTCAATATACTCTTAAAAATGATTTGCCATTATTCAAGGGTTGAGCCACTAAGCCCAAATGTTTTCGGTATTATAAATTAATAGGAGAGAAATATATCAAATGTTTAGATGTAAAAGCTCCTCTGCCTCATTTTTTCTTCCTTTCTTCTTCCCGCCTTTTCTCCCCTCCATCTCTCCTTCCATTCCAATCCATTTTCCCCCCATTCACCTCTATCTCTCACTCCATATCCATCTCTCCCTTTTATTCTCCTCTGTCTCTACTTCCCTTCCCCCTCCTTCCCTCCATTCCCCTACGTCTCTTCATCTATTCCCCTCCATCTCTTCCTCCCATCCCCTTCATCTCTTCCTACCTTCACCTCCATCTATCCCTCCATCTCTCCCTCTGTCAGGGCCTGGATCTGAACCTTCAAACTCTGCAGTGTCTGGCAATGACTCTTCTTGCTAAGCCACCTAGAATTCCGGACAGGTCCCTGGACAATTCCAATAGAATGATTCTACCTTGAACCTTGTTTGTCTTGAACTTTGCTCCTCCCATAAACTTTCTATATAAGCCATGTCTTTGCCCTTTCTGTTTGCCAGATTATTGTGCTCCCTCCAGCCAATATCTTACTCTTGTCAGTCCTGTTACCATTCAAACCTTTGCTACTACTCGTTACCGACTCTTGGCTTGTTCTTCGACTACGCTTCTGCTTGATGTCAATCTGCAACCACTCGTTACCAACCTTTTTCTTGTTTACTGACTACGCTTCTGCTTATCCTCACCTGCTATATTTGTGATTGAACACCAGCTTGCCCACCACCTGGTGGGGCGATCCTGAGGACCACAAACTGGTACTAACATGCAGCAAAACCTACCTCCACCATCAGGAGCTCTGGTGAACCCTGGTTAGTACTTAGGCTCTGCACCTCAGGTGAGTCCATGTCATCTGCTGGAGTAACCTTCTTCTGTACATATCCAGCTGGTTGATGGGTGCCTCACTACTGCAATAGCTACTGGTCTTCGAGCGTAACCCCTGACAGTGACCCTATGCCTTCCCCTCCTTCCTTCCATTCACCTCTATCTCTCACTCCCATCCCCACTTTCCCTCCATTCCTCTCATTGCCTCTGCCCTCTCTCTCCATCTCTCCTCTTTGGCTCTTGTTCTCCTCCTTCCCTGTACTTCTCTCCTTTTCCCTGTCTACTTATCCTTCACCCAGTCTATCTTTCCTTCCTTCTCTCACCATCTCTCTCCTTCTCCCTTCTTCTCCTCCTTCACTCTTCATCTCACACTCCTTGCTTTATGTCTTTTCTTCTCTTCCCTCATTTTCTCTTTCCTTCTTCTTCTCCTTCTTTTAATGCCCCCCCCTTTCCTTTTTTTTCTTTTCTTTTTCTCTCTCCGGCACTTTTCTCCCTCTGCCTCAGTTCATGACTCGCAAATTTCTCCATCATTTTCCCCTTTGTTTCTACTATCTTATGACAGATCAACTCACTTTTCCCACACACGGCTTTGATGTCATCCAAAAGTTTGACTTTAGCATTTTTATAAATGTATTCACAAAATGTCTGACACTGAGCCATGAACCCAGGAGAGAGCTCTTCTTCTGACACCTCGTCCATCCTCTGAAGAACCTTTTTATTCCCAGAAGGAAGGTCAAACACAAAACATTTGCGGGTCCTGAAATACATCCGGATGGTGTCTCGGCAGCGATTGCACTCCTCTGTACTCTCCGCTTTAAAGAATAGAATAATGAAAGATACAAAAAAATGTCAGTCATAAAAAGAAGTGACATCATAAAAATATATTTTCACATAAAAAGGGTTTCAGTTAGTGGATGGTTATGTTCAGTGGCGGCTGGTGCTCAATATTTTGGGAGGGATCGGGGGCAGCAAACAAACTTGATCCCCTCACTTGTACTATCACCCCTCCCCCCTACCACATGGGATGGATGGGAAGGTGGCGATCAGTGGTCTTACCTTAGGAGGCCAATGACGAGGTGGTGCTGGATCCTGGGTAGGGCTCCTGGAAGCTGGAAGAGGCTGTTGCTGCCCCTCCGCCCCTCCACCTAAGACTCCCTGGCCAATTGGGTCTCAGGACCCCCTTCAAGACTGGCCGGGTGGAGAAGCAGGAAGACATTAGTGAATATTAGTTCGCTAATTTCACACAACTGGGTGGGCTTCGGGCGCAGTACTCTGTGCCCAGAGCTCACCCTTTTTTTAAGCCAATTAGAGCCTCATGCGTCTGGCGCCCTGCATGTAGATTTGGGGGTGGACGCATGGATTAGGGGGGCGGCGCCCCTACGCCACTGGTCATGTATCATTGTGATACTTTGGCTGACAATTATTCAGTCATGCAACACTGTACCCATATGAATGTTATATAATTCTTAAAGGAGAAGTACAGCCAAACCCTGTTTGCCTGTACTTCTCCTGTGGATCACAGGAGTGCAGAATGAATTGCACTCCTGTGTCCAGACATCACAGAGCCGGTCCATGCTCTGAAAAGATCGCGACCAAACCACTGAGAGCCTGAGCCGGCCGCTCCCGCCCCCCTCCGCAGCCACTCACAGTCACCAGCTCTCTGCTCACGGAGCCCTGAGAGCCAATCACAGATCTCGGATCTCTGAGAGCCAATCAATATATGTGATCAAAATATGTGTGTTTGATTGATTAGTTCGATTAGTTCTCAGTGCATCCACCTAGGTAAGTATGATTCTAAAATAAAAAAAAATGTTTTTATACTGCTCTTTTAAGACAGGTAGAACTTCTTTTTGATGGTATTTAATCACCACTGGTTTTTATTGTTGATTTTTTTTACCATATAAAAAGAAAAAAAAAACTGTTTCCCTCAGCTTCTTCTATAAAACTTTGCAAATATACAATCTTTCTTCATAAAATTAGGCCAAAATGTATTCTGCTACATTTATTTTGTAAAAAAAAAAAAAGAAAAATTGTGTCTTATTTAGTCTAAAAGCTATAGAATATACAAAATAGGATATATATACAGTACTTGAAATACAGGATATCAATCCTCATGTACTGATGGCCTATCTCATTTCCTCAGGCCCTAAAATGCCAGGACAGTACAAATATCCCCCAAATGACCCCCTATTGGAAAGTAGATTTATTTATTAAGACACATGGTGATTTCATTGAAGTTCAAAATTTTTGTCACTGTTTTTGGAAAATGAAAAAAGTACATAAAATGTGATTTTATTTCACAAAGTGGTCATTTTAACCATTTCCCTACTGCCACATGCAGATATACTGCGGCAGAAGAATCATGTATCTGTACGTTGCCCATTAAGAGGCGGGTTGCTGGCACGCGCGCCCCCTGGGAGCTTTGTGAGCGCGAACGCAGGTCCCGCGGACCCGATTTCCATGGGGATACCCGCGGTCGTCTCACGGAGAGGAAGAACGGGAAAATGCTGATGTAAACAAGCATCTCCCCGTTTTGCCTAGTGACAGGACACTGATCACCGCTCCCTGTAATTGGGAGCGGTGATCAGTTTCGTGTCACACAAAGCCACCTCCCTCCCACAGTTAGAATCACTCCCTAGAACACACGTAACCTCCTACAGCGCCACCTAGTAGTTAACCCCTTCACTGCCAGTCACATTTACACAGTAATCAATGCATTTTTAATCGCACTGATCGCTGTATAAATGTGAATGGTCCCAAAATTGCGCCAAAAGTGTCCGATGTGTCTGCTGCAATGTCGCAGTCAAGATAAAAATCGCCAATCGCCGCCATTACTAATAAAAAAAAATTATTAATAAAAATGCCATAAATCTATCTCCTATTTTGTAAACACTGTAACTTTTGTGCAAACCAATCAATAAATGCTTATTGCGATTTTTTTAACCAAAAATATATAGAAGAATACAATCACACACAGACACACACACAATCACACACAATCACACACACACACACACAATCATGCAAACACAATCACGCACAGACAAATTCACACACACACTAACACACATAATCATACATAATCACACATACAATCACACACATACAATCACACACACAATCACATACTCACACACACAATCACAATCCCATTCACAATCACACACAAATACAATCACACACACAATCACACACATGCACACAATTACACAATCACACACAAACAATCACACAAACACAATCACACACAAACACACACACACAATCACACACACAATCACACAAACACAATCTCACATACAAACACACATGCACAAATTCACACACAATCACACACACACACACACACAAACACACACACACACAATTTCACACAACCACACACACACACACACAATCATACACAAAATTACACACACACACAATCTCACATACAAACACACACCCACAATCACACAAACACAATTGCACACACAATAACAAACACACTCTCACACACACATTCACACTCACACACACAATCACATACACAATCACACACACACAATCACACAAACACGCACACACAATTACTCACACACAATCATACACACATCACACAAACACAATCTCACACAATCTCACACACACAAACACAATCATACAAACAAACACAATTGCACACACAATCACACACAATAACACACAATCACACACACACAATTACACTCACACACAATCACACAAACAAACATAATTGCACACACAATCACACTCGCACACATAATCACACACACAATTACACACAAACACACACACACACAATCACACACAATCACACTCACACACACAAACACAATCTCACACACACACACAACAGAGTGCTGGCTGCTAGGGATAAGCCCAGTGTTCGCCGAACAGCAAACATTATGCGGTGTTTGTGGCAAATTCGAGAGCCGTGGAACATCGTCAAAATCTATTGGACACTAACATAAAAAACCAAAAGTGCTAATTTTAAAGGCTTTTATGCAAGTTATTGCCATAAAAAGTGTTTGGGGACCTGGGTCCTGCCCCAGAGGACATTTATCAATGCAAAAAAAAGTTTTAAAAACGGCTGATTTTTTCAGGAGCAGTGATTTTAATAATGCTTAAAGTGAAACAATAAAAAGGAAATATTCCGAGACTTCCGGTTCTGGCGCCGCATGTGAGGGAGTGAGGAACGGCAGCTCCGGGTGTAATCAGCCTAAAAATCCGGCTATTAGTGCCTGCGGATGGTGAGCAGCTCTCTGTCCCTCCTCACATTAGCCCAGGGAACACAGTGGATGGACAGATTTGTCCCACACAGTCCCACCAGCGCCTCCACAGCTACGCGAACGGAGCTCTCCCAGCCCACTCCTCATACATCCAACATGGCAGATGGAGCAGCCCCCTCAGGCATGTCAGCTCCACACACTGACTCTGCTCATCATGCAGTCTCTCTGCCAATCCCGCCCGAGGAACAGTATGCTGGCCTGGCTTAAGCTGTCTCTCCTATCTCCCACCGTAACAGCAGCGGTGGACAGGGCTATTTCTGCAGGCATAACACAGCTCAGAAAGGAGCTGGGAGACCATGCCAAGAGACTCTTTGAGTTAGAACACCGCATGTCCGACTTGGAAGATGAGTTACAGAACTCCTTTACCTCTAAACAGCAGTCATAGCAAGCTCAGCAATTTATACTTGACAAGCTGGATGACCTGGAAAACCTCCCTTGACGCAATAACCTGCGGGTTATTGGTCTCCTGGAGTCCATTAACTCAGAGTCACTAAACAACATCTGCACTACACGTATACGCCTTGGGAACCATAGCACCATGCATAGTTGAGAGAGCTCACCGACTAGGGGCACCATCAAATGACAGTCGTACACCTAGACCTGTTATTGTAAAATATTTAAATTACTCTGACAGGTTTAACATCCTGAAGTCATTCAGGAACTTTAAATCTTTGCAATTGGATGGCCACAAGCTACTTCTGTTCACAGATTACTCTCAGGAGGTCTTCCAAAAACGCAAAGAGTTTCAACCCATGTGTACTGCTCTATATTAAAAGGGGATCAAGTTTACACTGGCTTATCCAGCAAAATTCTGCTTCATGGAACCATCCGGTGATCCCAAATCCTTCTCTCACCCAGAGGAAGTGATGCACTATCTGCAAGCCTATCTCCACATTCCAATGGACACCTCTGCACCCTCTACCACTTCACACTTCGCTGCACCAAGAGAACAACGCAGCCCCAGAAAAGATCTGCCAAGAAGCTTCGTCTCTCTGACTCATCTGGTCGCAACAGAATGCGCTAATCTACGCTACAGAAATGTCACTCCATCCTTTTCATTTCCAGCTGACATCACACTGTTATATCTGCCCTGATAGCTTCAGCTAAAACCATTGTATCCCCTGTTCGCTGTTACTGATTATCTTAGTTTCATCCTACTTGTTCAATGTTTTCTGAGGTTTTTTTTTTTCCTCTTTTATATTTTCCTCTCTCTCGAGCATCTAAATCTTTACACGGTTGCCTGCATAGTCCACCCACCCTTCCATCATCTATCGGATAGAGGGTCGCCACGCAGTCCGCGGGTACGAGCTCCAGAATCCCCTGGTAACGCTGTTTGTCTACGTTGGATACACATGTGGAAAAACAGACTTCACTGGGTATGTTACTATATTTTGTGTTACTCACATTACATCTGGTTTGTTCTCCATTGTAAACCCTCCTCTCCCAGGCTCCACTACATTCCTCCCCTCCACTGGTTCTTTAGTGATACCTAAGTCACATATACATCCCAGCATCTACTATTTCTTCTAATGCACCTTATCATGCTAATCAGACCCCCCTCATTCATCTCCTGGAACGTCAAAGGGTTATGTTCGCCCAACAAACGGATGATGGTTCTTCGTCACCTAAAACGCTTAAAAGCAGACATAGCCCTGCGCCAGGAAATTTAACTAAAGCTGATTTTATTCGTATGCGCAAACTCTGGGTAGGTCAGGTGCTTGGGTCATCAGCAGTGAAAGGTAAAGCAGGTGTTCTCCTAGTTCACAAAAATCTACTCTGCGAAGTGATCTCAGTCCAAGAAGATAGCAAGGGTAGGACACTTACAGCACGACTCAAAACGTCTGCCCGTGAATGGGTAATAACAAATGTTTATGCCCCAAATTCTCCTTCACAACATTTCTTTCAAACACTGACCTCCAATCTAGCTCCGCATCTCCATTTTCCCCTACTGGTAGCTGGAGACTTCAACTCAGTTCTCGAACCATGAGAAGATAAATCACTTGTGGGGAAGGATCATTTCCTAAGCCTCGGCCTACAAGAAAAAGGTCTCCAGAAAATACTATGAGGCAAGTAAAGCCCTACGCTTGGCTCAAGCCAACTTAGTGCAGAACAAATCACAAAAACACAGGGAACTATGGCGCAATGCCAAGGACCAATTTCATCTGTGGGCAGAGGCTCAGGAAAGAATGCATCAGTCAATGCTTGATCTTAGTTATCATAAATATGGTAATAAATCAGGCAAACTTCTGGCCCAATTGTGTAAAGGCCCCCATTCCCCCACACATATAGTTGCCCTTAAAGACGGATCTGGTAGCCTCACGACCTCACCCAAAACTATAAACCTCATCTTAGAGAAATTCTATGCTTCGCTATATGCACACTCAACCTGGGTTCACTCCCCTACACACCTCCATCTCCACCCCCTTTTTTTTTTTCTTTACATGTTTTCATGCGGATCCTCACTTTTACTCGAGTACTATACCATGGATCAATTATATACATGCATAGTTATCTACTGTATTGTAAACCTAATAAATCTTTAAAAAAAAAGAAAATATTCCTTTAAATATCGTGCCTTGGGGGTGTCCTTAGTATGCCTGTAAATTAGTGCATCTGTCCCATGTTTAGAACAATGCCACAGCAAAATTACATTTCTGAAGTAAAAAAAGTCATTTAAAACTTCTCACGGCTATGAATTGTCAGATCCCAGCATACAGATAAAAATCATTGAAAAAAAACGGCATAGGTTCCCCCCGTCCATTACCAGGATCTTTGAGTCTGGTATGAATATTAAGGGGAACCCTGCGCCAAAATAAAAAAAATGGCATAGGGGTCCCCCCAAAATCCATACCAGACCCTTATCTGAGCATGCAACCTGGCAGGCCGTAGGAAAAGAGGAGGGACGAGAGAGTGCCCCTCCCCTCCTGAACCGTACCAGGCCACATGCCCTCAACATGGGGAGGATGCTTTGGGGTCGCCCCCAAAGCACCTTGTCCCCATGCTAATGGGGATAAGGGCCTCATCCCCACAACCCTTGCCCGGTGGTTGTGGGGGTCTGCAGGCAGGGGGCTTATCGGAATCTGGAAGCCCCTTTTAACAAGGGGACCGCCAGATCCTGCCCCCCTATGTGAATGGGTATCGGGTACATTGTACCCCTACTCATTCACCAAAAAAAGTGTCAAAATGTTAAAAATTACAGTGGACAATTTGGGACAAGTCCTTTATTAAAAAAAAAAAACTGCCCCGCAATGTCCATCCATCTTCTATCACAGCGTCCGACGACCTGATTAAAAAAAAAGCAACAACTCCGTCTCCATGGGAGGCTCCTGCCGACTGAATCCTCTTTGCGATGAGAGCTGTTATATAGCTAAGGGCGGGGCCACCTGGTGATGTAAACTGGTGACCCCGCCTCCTTCTGATGTCACATGATGTCACATGATGTCGGAAGGGGGTGGGGTCACCCGTTTACATCACCGAGTGGCCCCGCCTTCAGCTATATAACAGCTGTCATCGCAAAGAGGATTCAGTCAGCGGGAGCCTCCCATGGAGGCGGAGCTGTTGCATTTTTTTTTACTCAGTCCATCAGTGCTGTGATAGAAGATGAATGGACATCGTAGGACAGTTTTTTTTTGTTTTTTTTAATAAATGACTTGTCCCAAATTGTCTACTGTCATTTTTAACATTTTGGCACTTTTTTTGGTGAATGAGTAGGGGTACAATGTACATGATACCCATTGACATGGGGGGCGGGATCTGAGAATCCCCTTGTTAAAGGGGGCTTCCAGATTTCGATAAGCCCCACCGCCTGCGGACCCCCCACAACCACCGGGCAAGAGTTGTGGGGATGAGGCCCTTGTCCCCATCAACATGGGAACAAGGTGCTTTGGGGGCGATGCAGAGAGCGCCCCCCTCTTTTCCTGTGGCCTGCCAGGTTGCACGCTCAGATAAGGGTCTGGTATGGATTTTGGGGGGACCCCTACACCATTTTTTTTATTTTGGCACAGGGTTCCCCTTAAAATCCATACCAGACCTGAAGGGCCTGGTATGGATTTTGGGGAGACCCCTACCCCATTTAAAAAAAAAAAATTGGCGCAGGGTTCCCTTAATATCCATACCAGACCCGAAGGGCCTGGTATGGATTTTAGGGGGGAACCCCATGCATTTTTAAAAAAAATTTTGGTGCAGGGTTCCCCTTAATATTCATACCAGACCCAAAGGGCCTGGTAATGGACTGAGGGGAACCCATGCTGTTTCTTTCAATGATTTTTATCTAAATTGCCAGGATCTGACAATACATTACAGCCACGAGCAGTTTTAAATCAGATTTTTTCCTTTAGAAATTTATTTTTGCTGTGGTATTGTTCTAAACACTGGAAGATGCGCTACTTTACAGACATACTAAGGACAGCCCCCCAGGCATGATATTTAAAGGAATATTTCATTTTTATTGTTTCACTTTAAGCATTATTAAAATCACTGCTCCCGAAAAAAAGTCAGTTTTAAAACTTTTTTTGCATTGATCCATGTCCCCTGGGGCAGGACCCGGGTCCCCAAACACTTTTTATGGCAATAACTTGCATATAACCTTTTAAAATTGGCACTTTTGATTTTTCATGTTCGTGTCTCATAGACTTTAAAGGTGTTTGCATGTTCGTACACATTTTTTGCCTGTTCACATATTCTGGTACGAACCGAACCGGGGGGTGTTCAGCTCATCCCTACTGGCTGCAACATGAAGCCCATATTTACATGTGTGATTGCTATGATTGGTCACAGAGATCATATGGTGCAGGGCCAGTTTCATTCAAAGATCACAGAGTGCACTTCTGCACACACTAGAGGGCATGCAAGAGCAGCGCCAGGGGAGGAGGCCATTTAAAAACGGCCTCCCAACCTCAGGAGTCAGTCATCCAGCCAGATGGCAAGTGGTTCATTTCTTGGTGTGACAGCAATTCAAAATATTTGGATTGTTCATAACTTTCTATCAGGGTGACAATAGAGGACCAACAGAGAGGGTGAATCTCCTCATCAGGGACACAGAGAAAAATAAAAACTTGCAAAGGATCTAACCCTTAACTAACTAAAAAAGAAAAACAACCGTCTTTACATACACTTTACAATCTGCCTCTATTAGATTCTAGCCTGCAGAGTCAAACTTGTACTGGAAATGTAAAGCTGAAGAATGATTGTCTGACTTTGGTTGGCTGTTGCAGGGTAATGCACCTAAACCACTCTTAACCTGTAAGATACACCTCCATGAACTGATGACCATTCACAGCTCCAAAACTCCTTTGGACTAACTCCCCTCCAGAACCTACACCCCATTTCTTGGACTAAGAACCACTTCCTATACCTACCACCCAGGACTGATGGCCACATGAAGAAATCACTAATATCTTGACTTCAAAATTAGAAGCAACTCAAAATATTAACTGAAAATCAGACAACCCAACCATTTATTAAACAACGGCATTCTGAGAACTATATGTACTGTATGTCACACAGTATTTTATCATTTACCTTGTGTATAGACTCAATGATACCCAATTTGCAACAGTAGCTGTATTATTACTCACGATTGTGAGGTAGCAGAGCATTCTCCAGGTACTCATCCTCTGTGATCTCCTTTCCATCCAACTCCAGCAGCAAGGTGAAATCTCTCACCGCCCAGATGAATGCAGGAAAGTGTCTGGAAAACTGTCCCTCATTATTCTCATTATCCTTAGATTTTATCTTAATCATTTCAGCCAGCTCTCCTACAAAACTGATTTTGAGTTAAGGATGTACAAACCATGTTATTTTCTTCAAAAGTTCTATATTTTAGTCCTTCCACAACCCTGGATTAGGGGTGAACCAAACTACCTTGGGTTAAGTTCAAGCAGGGCTTGGCAAACTTTATTGAAGTTCGGATTCCAAACCTAAACCCCATTTAAATTAGTGGGAGCTGAATTAGTCAAATTAAAATGCCCATTTTCTAGGCTAATAGGTAAGGTGGTGTCTACCTGTGAAGGGGCATCTCTGTGATGTACAGAAAGTGCTGCAGCAGCTCTGACATTTGAAAATGATACAAAAACTGTTTAAAATTACTGGCAAATTAAATTTAATTGCCGGCTTCTTAAAAAAAACATACCCACAAAGTTTTCTAAGGGTCTTCTATGAGTCTTTGGGAGCCTTTGGAGGGGTTTGTTTGCCATTTAAAAAAAAATAGCAATGACATGTCATATGCTGGCAATTTAAACTGTATAATTATTTTCTTTGTATATGTCACTTTTGTTGTAATACATGCTACAGCAAGAATGATAACACATTTTGTAGAATACCCCCATAAATTCATGAGGGCCCCTTAGACCTGAAGGATCTGGTATGGTTTTCCTGGGGGACCTCATGTAATTTTTGTAGGGGGTTTCCAACGCTTTGCTTACATGGCCAGGGATTCCCAGCAATGTAAGTAATTTTGGCCGGTGATGCCACTGGTTGTTAAGGACTCGTTGTTAAGGTCACTGGTTGTTAAGGAATTTACAATCATTGACAACAGGAATCTGCCAGGTATAATAACGGAAGTAATATGTAAAGAGCCCCTTGCTCGCTCGGTTCCACTCTCCCGACACTCCTCTGCTGCTATAGAATCAGATTGCAGATCGCAACGTCTGATGGTTCGTCATCTGATGCTCCGGGATTCGAACTACAGCTATGTGCCATTCAAATCCAGTTGTGATAGCGCGGAACAAACACCAGGCAGGCTGTATGTAAGTTCAAACAGAAATCTCATTTTTATTGGATGCACACAACACACTTTTATACACAGTAGTTTGAACACCCCGCCCCCAACAACCACTTTCCTATTGGTCAATTGTAACACTTTAGTCCTCAATTAGGTCCTCTTGGCCATGCAAATGAGGACTTGAAACAGGGTCAGCAGGGATTGGTCCGATAGCTTGAATAGGAGAACTGATATGTGTAATGACACAGAGAAGCCCCAGGGGGTAATTAAAGTACATAAACAAACATTTAAACACAGAACAATGCATTCCTTCCAGACCGTGGAGCCATCTGGAGGGGGTAAGCCTTAAAACAGGGCAGAAGACCCCCCCCACTGTATAATAGAATCAAAGGAGAAATACTTCAGTATTCCAAGCTTCATGACAATACTCCCCCCTGGAAAACAGTCCAACAGCCACAGTGAGACCCCGAATGGGTCAACTCGAGGATGTTGGAAAAGTAGTCTTAAGGTTCCAACAGTATGAATCAGTCACTCTTTGTAATATGGCAAATACAGGGTTCCCAGAGTCTGTGCCTCTTGGGGGGATATGGACCTGAATCCAAAGTAACACCACCTCAAGGGTGCTCAGGCATACAGCTCACAAAGAGCACCATTCCCCCAAATGCCAGGGGCCACGATCGGTTGGCAAGAGGCTAGCATTCAGTCCCCTCCAAAAGCCTCTGTCCTGGCTAGGCCTGTCACATTTCTCCCTTGTCGGCAGATGACTAACACAGGAGGAGACCCAAGACGGATTTACTCCAAAGTTAGTCCATAGCTCCAGTCCCCTAATGCCTGTACCCACACAGTACCCCAAACAAATTGTTTCAAACAGCATTACTTACCGAGCCAACCTCTGCCTCTCTCAGAGAACATGCCCGCCACTGGGGACAGGCCTGGACTGGCCCTTCTCCCTGGAGTCCTTTCAGCCGCTGGAGAGAAGACAGGGTGACTGGGCTCACTCCGTCATGCTGTTGGGGATTTGGGCCGACTGCCCAGCATCCCTGGGGTATACAAGTGGGGATTGAAGTCCCATCCACTTTTAGTAGGTGAAAATCCCCCAGTGCTTGCAAAGCATGGCTGACATCCTCCTGTCTCAGTGTCGCACCATTTTCTGGGGTTGTGTCAGTTGAGACCGAAGTCCCATCTACTACCACAGGAACTCCCTCTTCTGTTAGTTGAGGGCAGAGGCCAGCAGCACTCTGCCCTCTTGCCAGCACTTCTACTGGGGACTCCACATCCTCCGCTCTGGCTAACCATTGGGGCAGGAGGCTGGCTTCCTCCACTCCCAAACTGTGTAACTGCCATTGGGGAGGTGAGCCGGCTGCTTCCTTTTCCATTCCCTCATCTGGATGTTGGGACAATATGTCTGTGGTACTGTCTCCCAGGTGCACGGATCTTTGCTGGGGAGGAAAGACCGCTTCCTCCACCCTGGCCAACTGTTCAGGAGGGACGACGAACACCTCCTCTCCCTTCTCCCCCTGTATCCTGATCTGCTGCTGGGAAGTGATCACCTCCTTCTCACCCTGAGACTCCGAAACTGCCACAGATGTGGGGCAGAGGTCTTGGACCCTCTGTACGGTGGCCAGCGATTCAGCTGGGGAAGTTCCTTGTGACACCACAGATACTGTTGTTGGTGCTGGGCAGAACACAGTGAAGTTTGGCCCTAATAACAGCTCTTCTTCTGCTGGAGGCTGACCAGGTTGTTCTTCCTCAGCAGAAAAGTCTATCAAATCCCCTGTCTCTGCACCTGGTGTCTAGGGATAAAGGTTCACCATCTCCTGTCCGTGGAACCCAGAAGATTCTATCAGTGCTGGGCAGAGGTTAGCAGAGCTCTGCCCTGTTGTCAGCGCTTTGGGGATAGTGATCTCCATATTTTCCACTGCTGATTCTCTGGCAGTCTGCTGGACAGGCACATTCCTCCATCCATGATCATCCAATACAGAAACGGGTTCATCAAGGTCAGTCAGCACTTGCTCCATCCACCATAAGACCTCTGCGTCCATCGCTCTTGGGGCAGGTTGGCAAAGCACACCGTTACTCTGCCACATTGTCGACTCTTCAGCCAGGATTTCAGAGTTGTCAACTGGTATTTCCTGATAGTCCCAGGCAAAGGGAGCCCCACCCTGCTGCTGAGCAGAGTCTAGCAGCTGTCTGTAGGCGATCTCAAGCTCCCATTCCTGAATGGCCAGAAACTCCAAATCTTCCTGTGCCCAGTGCACTTCCGAGACATTCAGTCTTCGCTCTCTGTGCTCCATTATTTCCTTCAAACGCCACTCCCGATCACTCCCAAAGTCAGGGTCCTTGGACAGCCTCCAGTACAACAACCCCAGGCCATCGTAGTCAAAGCCTTCCATGGGTCTGTAATCCGCTGTCCATGGGCACACTTTGGCTACAAACCACTGGAGGGCTCTGTAGCTCTCGTCCAACTGCATTTCAGATCAGCCTGCTTAACTCAGCTGTCAACTCCTGGTTCAGTTGTTCCCCCAATAACAGCATTCGTACTTCATACTGTGACCAGTACCCTACATGGATAGAGAGGAGAACTTTTCCCTGGTGTCGCTGCTCATGGGCTAGCGCTTCCTTACAGAGTTCGCAGCGGATAGAATCAAACCATCCTAGCAGGACCGGCTCTGATACTGGTCCTCTGTGCTGTATCTGCATCTCTCGCAACCTCCTTCTGAATTCCTCATCCATGGTGGCTGGTATCTGTACCTCTCCTCTCCAGCTATCTGGACCTTGGATCCAGGTGATGGTTTGGATGTGTTCACTGCAAGGAAGTACAATCCCACCGGTCCCTCCCTGGCTCTCAGGTAAGTCTTTCAGCGTGGCTCTCCTGCAGGCTGCATAGCTGGTCATTCACTGTGGTGGTTTGGAGTGTCCCAGTAACTGGAGAGCAAATCCCACAGCTGCCAACTAATGTAATGAGCCCCTGCTCGCTCGGTTCCACTCTCCCGACACTCCTCTGCTGCTATAGAATCAGATTGCAGATCGCAACATCTGATGGTTTGGTCATCTGATGCTCCGGGATTCGAACTACAGCTATGTGCCGTTCAAATCCAGTCGTGATAGCTCAGAACAAACACCAGGCAGGCTGTATGTAAGTTCAAACAGAAATCTCACTTTTATTGGATGCACACAACACACTTTTATGCACAGCAGTTTGAACACCCCGTCCCCACTTTCCTATTGGTCAATTGTAAATTACACTCTAGTCCTCAATTAGGTCCTCTTGGCCATGCAAATGAGAACTTGAAACAGGGTCAGCAGGGATTGGTCCGATAGCTTGAATAGGAGAACTGATGTGTGTAATGACACAGAGAGGCCCCAGGGGGTAATTAAAGTACATAAACAAACATTTAAACACAGAACAATGCATTCCTTCCAGACCATGGAGCCGTCTGGAGGGGGTTAGCCTTAAAACAGGGCAGAAGACCCCCCACTGTATAATAGAATCAAAGGAGAAATACTTCAGTATTCCAAGCTTCATGACAATACACCTTTTATACTTGACATTCGACTCCAGCCAGATGGGTAAATGTTTGGGGGTTCGAATTACCGCACCGAGTAGGCAGAGTTTGGTCTGAACATGTGTTTGGACTGAACTTTAAGCTCATCTCTACCCTGGACAGTTAAAAAAGAATGTCAAACGATCAGTGTAGAAATCTACCATACATCTTTTACACATTCCTTTCACATTTGAGATTATGGTCCATAGATGTGGATTTGGCCTTTAGGAGATGAAGCAGAACAGCAGCTGGATGGTGACACGAGGAGTAAGCAAAACTTACTATATTCATTACGAGATTGTATCAATGGTCTTTTTTATTGCCTTTTTAAACCTTGTATTAAAAGAAAATAAATTATGGTTTGGGGTTTATTTCTCTTAAATGAATATTTCCTGACAGACTCCATGGCAATATACTTTTGGGTAGCTCTGCTCTCACTTCTACCCCATAGGACCCCAGTGCCATAAATTTTCAGGCTGAGCCAGAGGCTGCGTTCCTTTTTTGTCCTCCTCACTCAAAGGACTAATTTTGTATAAAGTTTTCTTACATCTTGGAAGTATCTGCGACCAGGTTTTGTGTGAGAAAGCTGTGCAGATATCATGAGCATCCTGTGGTATCCAGAAGTCTTCCAGGATGGCTTGAGTCCCCAGCTATCAGCAGGGTGGTGTTGGCACACATATGCAGAGGATCGATGCATTTAAAAGTGGGGGCCCTGCCATCGGTGAGCGTTTGAACTGGTCAGATGTCCTGCTATCAGTGGGTGGCCATCAGGTGTGCCCAGCGTGGTTTCTGCAACTGCTGTTCCTGTTCTGGTATCTGGGTCATGTGAGTTCTGTGCTCCTTTTCTTTGTTTTCTTGTGATATTGCTTATTATGAAGTTTTTCCCTGGTTCTAACAGTTTCTGGCCTCTCATGGCGGCTGGAACGCATCTGCATTCCATGCCGCCACTTATGATGTGGTCAGCAGCTTCAATGTTGTTCTGCGTATGTGTGGGGCCAGTGGCAAAGCCAAGGTTTGGTTCGCACATGTGCGGTGTGGCTTCTCAGCCCTAGCCATGCCTGCTTGGACTGCCCCCTGCGGCTAGCCCCTGCGTAGTAGATAGGGAATTTGGGTTCTCTCCTCCTTTCTTCCTCTTGCAGGGCTTCCATCAGTTAATGTTCTTTCCTTTTTCCTTGGTGCATAGCTTTCCTAGATCTTATTGTCAAATTTAATCACAGGAGGAAAGAGACTTTCCTAGGTCCCATAGGCATCGGTCCCCCTCGAGATCAAGACGTCTTAGATCTTCATCAAGGTCCAGACATCACAGGGGAAGCTCAAGTTCCTCTTCCAGGCATCATGTTTACCACCATCCGAGTCGCTCTGGGCTTGGAGCTTGTTGGGGGGTGCGGATCTCAGGCCCCAGCCGGCAGGTTGCAGTGTGAGACATGCTGTGCTCAGGCATTGGGTGAAAGGTAAAGTGACAATCAGCAGATGGTATCGCTGGACAAGTGAGTGGTTGTGTTGCTATGGATATTTAGCTGATTTTATAGCATATTTGTTTGTTAGTTAGATTGCATAGTTAGTCTTTAGGATCATGGGTTGTGTTAAGAAGGTAGGCTCTCCCCATTGATATGCAAATAAACCAGTCCGACTGGTTTAGGAGCTAAGCAGAGGATTTGATCTAAGCGGAAGTGAAGGGGAGGGTTTTTGGGAAGCATGTGGAGACAAAGAACAGAGTTGGTTTTGAAACACAAAGGAACAACATGTGTGCTGGAAGCGATTCCCGACGGCCTGTGCGAAGCAATGAGTGCGGTGTTTGGGGTGGACGTAGTAGAAGAACCGCTCAGCAAAAAAGTCCGAATCCAGGGGCCAGAGAAGTTGCCAAGGGCAGAAAGGGGTTCCCCGGGAAGCCGGGGCCCCAGCAGCACCGTGGGGAATAGAGGGTTCTTGTTCGTTCTTCCTCTGTGAGGAGATCGTATGTGTTGTCCTTTATTGAGTGGATATGCGTGTACAAGCTAATCCATAGCTTGTCTCTGGTAAGCGTGCATTCCTATAGGTGGTGGATTTTTCACTGGGTGTATATCGATGCAAGTCTGATTAATCACTGTTTGAACATTGATTTTGCCTCAGGGATCTTTGTCTCTTCAATCATCACCATCCATTTGCACAATCTTATGTCATTCATTGTTTTTTGTCTTTTACCACTTACCAATAATTTGGTTTTGGGACTTTTTGTTTCTGGCTTTATCACATTTTTTAAGGTTTATTTTTTTGTCACTTTAAATGATTGATTTGTAGTAGATTGATTTTCAATATTTCTATTTACTTTGTATTTTTTTGGTTTCACTTTTAGTAGTTTAACCACTCAATTTTGTAGCGCGGTTCTTGGAATTTATTTATGTGTGCTGGAAGACTTGATCTGAGGACTTTGGAGAAAACAGTTGGACTCTGAGCAAAGAACCATGAAGATAACATCTTGATTCCATCTCTAAGTTGAGTAGCGGTTTAGTAATTATTGCTTACATATTGTACGTGCTCATTTTGTTAGAAAGGATAATTAACTTGTTCATGTTGTAGGCATATGTTATACTTTACATGCTACTAATTGTGTACCCTGCAGTTTTATTTGCAGTTTTGTTCCTGTTCAGTAAAGCACATTAATACACTACAGAGGTCTAAACTTCCTTGGCTTTTACCGCAAGAACCTTTAGTAGACACCAAGCAAAACAGTGGTGCAAGAGACTCTGAAAGCTTGGAATGCCAGTCAGAAGCAGAATGTGGCTGGTGGGTCAGCAAGTTCCCCACCTAAAGTTAGCCACAAGGATCTGGGGCCAGCCCAGACATCCCCCAATAAGGTCCTCGGACAGAGAAGACACTGATGATGAAGACATATACATGGGTTTTGATTTTTCATTGGTTGTTCCTCTGGTACAGGCAGTCCCCCTCAAAGCAGAGTAAGTATTATAAACATCTTTAGAAAGAGCAATGTGACTTCCCACTGTTGCCAGAACTTAAGGAATCACAGATGAATGGAGCAAGACAGAGAGGAAAAGGTCCCTGCAGAGAAGGCTAGCAAAACTTTATCCGTTTAAAGTAGAGGATGCCCAGCACCTCAAATCAGCTCCCCTGGTAAATGTGGCCTCCATAAGCCTGGCCAACCACGTCACCCTGCCATTGAAAGATGTCATCTCCTTTAAAGATGGTCTGGACAGACTGATCGATATGGATCTGAATGGCAGGCTGGGTCCGCCTGTAAACTGGCTTTTGCGGCCATGTCGAAAGCCATGGAGGTCTGAGTTGACAGAGTATATTCTTCACTCGAGTATATCTCAGATGGGGCAGCCAAGGCCTTGGCTGTTGACGATCTGAAGATTGCAGTGGTGTTCCTGGGTGAGGCCTTGATTGATATCATTTGGTCTCTAGCTCCGGTTATGCTATGGTCCGTTACAGCCCAAACATGCCTTGTGCCTTTAAGCAGGCCTGGTGAAAGATCCTCTTTGAGGGGTCCTTGCTCTTCGGTAATAAGCTTGACAGTGCTATAGCCCAGACCACAGGGGGTAAGTTGGGGTTCTTGCCCCAGGACCGTCACTTGTTTAGCCAGAAGAGATCTCAGTCCAGAAGGCAGTGTTTGGATCGTTCTAGAGCGGCATGCTCTTACAGGCCCGGGGAAGAGTTTAAGAAGAGCTGGAGGAGAGACCAGTTGTCCTTTCAGAAGTCATCCAAGAAAGCAGTGTCAGGAGGCCGTGAGGCTTCAAAGCCCTTTTGAGATTGGGCCCACCCAAGTATTCCCAGTAGGGACTTGCCTGCTTTACTTCCAACATGTTTGGATGGCCTTGGTCTCGGATGCTTGGACCATCAGGATTTTCTCCTCAGGGCATATGTGGACCTTCAGCCTCCCCCCTCTGCTAAGATTTGTTCCTACAGAGCTTCCATGCTCCAACGAAAGGAAAATGTATGCATGTCTTGTGTTGAGTTCTTGGTAGGAACAAGGTGCCGCGGTACCAACTTGAGATATTCCAGGGCATGTATTCGCCACTATTCTTGGTCAAGAGGAAGTCTGGGTCATGGAGACCAGTCATCGACCTTGCACATCTAAACAGATTTATCAAAAGAGAAGGTTCAAGATGGAAATGCTATTCTCTATCCAACAGGCAGTTCATCTGGGCAACTGGCTCATTTCTGAAAGATGCCTATTTTTACGTGCCTGTTACAGGTGCCTTCCAGAGATTTCTCCGGTTTGCAGTGGGTCAGCAACACCTTCAGTTTACATGCCTACCATTCTGAGTCAACTGAGTCCCAAGCAGTTTGTTGTATATCTTGGGACACAGATCAATAGAGCCCAAATTGCTATTATTCTGCCTATAGAGAAGATTCTGGTGATCCGGAGCAGGATATTTTTGGCCCTGTCATCCGCTCATCTATGGGCACCCCAGTGCCTGATGATTGTTGGCACCATGCATTGCACTGCTCCAATGTTCAAATGGGTCCTATGGAGAATTCCTCCCTTTCAAAAGAGGTTCCTCCAGCAGTGGAGGCCAAGCAGCAAAATTCAGATTACCCACATCTCTCGGCCAATGAGGAGGAGCCTCCTATGGTGGCTGCTGAGAAAGAACCTGCTCAGTTGCCACTCAATATCACCCATCAATGGGGTTACGATCACAACCGATGCCAGCAGCAAGGGCTGAGGTGTGCATTGCCTTTCAGAAGTCGCTCAGGGCCAGTGGAGTTTCCCCTCTCGAGGAGTTATGTCGAATGTCTTGAAACTTGGTGTGGCCTTCTGCGCTGGACTTTATCATGGCAGTCTCCTACATAAAGAGGCAGGGAGGTCTTCTTCCCCACTGACAGGGCGGGCTACACGGGTTCTGATGTGATGGCGCTGACCAATTAGAATGCTCCAAAACACCCCTCCTGATGGGGTACGTTTTGGAGATTCAGCTGCGGGGGTTTCTAAGCCCCGGACCCCTGAGGCAGCTATACCAGGGCTCAGAAAGGGAGATTGCCGCAGTCCAGGTCAGCGGGACTGGGAGGGGGGTGAGGAGGGGGTCCTGTGTAAGTTCACCATTTAAAGGGTAGGTGAACTTACCCTTTAAATGTGCTTCCCAACCACCTCACGCAGATATACTGTGGCATAAGGGCACGTACAGGCAGAATCACCTACCTGTACATTGCCCTCTAAGAGGCGGGTTGCGGGTGCGCGCGCCCACCGGGAGCTTCGTGGGCATGATCGTGGGTCCCGCAGACTCGATGTCCGCGGGATACCCGTGATCGTGTCACGGAGAGGAAGAACGGGGAAATGCTGATGCAAACAAGCATTTCCAAGTTCTGCCTAGTGACAGGACACTGATCACCGCTCCCTGTAATCGCGAGCGGTGATCAATGTCATGTCACACACAGCCCCTCCCCTCCAAAGGACAAACTTAACCCCTACAGCGCCACCTAGTGGTTAACCCCTTCGCTGCCAGTCACATTTACACAGTAATCAATGCATTTTTAATTGCACTGATTGCTGTATAAATGTGAATGGTCCCAAAATCACGCCAAAAGTGTCCGATCTGTCTGCCATAATGTTGCAGTCACAATAAAAATCGCTGATCGCCGCCATTACTAATTAAAAAAAATTATTGATAAAAATGCCATAAAACTATCCCCTTTTTTATAAATGCTATAACTTTTGCGCAAACCAATCAATAAACGTTTATTGCGATTTTTTTTACCAAAAATATGTAGAAGAACACGTATCGGCCTAAACTGAGGAAAACAAATGTTTTTTTATATATTTTTTGGGGATATTTATTATAGCAAAAAGTCAAAAATAATGCATTTTTTTCAAAATTGTCGCTATTTTTATGTTTATAGTGCAAAAAATAAAAACCGCAGAGGTGATCAAATACCACCAAAAGAAAGCTCTATTTGTGGAAAAAAAAGGAGATGTCAATTTTGTCTGAGAGCAACGTCACACGACTGCGCAATTGTCAGTTTAAGCAACGCAGTGCCGGATCGCAAAAAGTGCTCTGGTCTTTGGCCAGCCAAATGGTACAGGGCTTATGTGGTTAACCACTTCTTGTCCAGCAAGAATATCATTTTTTTAGTCCTGGCGATCCCCTTCAATGTAAAAGTACGAAGCCACGGAATTACTTTTACAGATGGCGGAAGGGGGTCCCCTCATCCTGCCAATGCCTTTACCAAACTATTCCACGTGATTGGAGATTCATTTTTTTTATTTTCTCTTATATTATTTTCTATTCTATTTTTTTTTCTATTCTTTTATTTTCTGTTCTATTTTATTCTCTTTGGAAATTCTAAAACTATTCGAAAACTAATTGAATTTGAAAACTATTCAAATTTGAAAACTATTTAAATTTGAAAACTAATCAAATCAGAAAACTAATCAAATTCGAAACCTATTTGAATTTGAAAACTATTCGATTTTGAAAACCTTTCGAATTCGAAAAGTATTCAAAAAGTATTAGAAAAGTATTCAAAAACAATTAGAATTCAAATTTCCTGCAAATTTTTATTTTTTTATTATTTTGGATTCATTTAAATTCGATACTATTGTAATTAGGAGATTCGGATACATCCGAATTTCTGAAAAATTTAAATTCGTCCGAATTTCAATTCAGAACGAAACTAACTGCACATGTCTACTTTGGAGGGCAGAGGTCTAACAGACCCCAAATCTCTCCACAAAAAGGACCTGTCATGGCTCATGCCCATATCACAAGAGATGTTGTTCATTCCTTCTGATAGCACTAAAAGAGATTAAAAAAATTAAAGATACAGTGTAATTTTTATAAAAAATAAATAATAAAATACAATTAATAAAATTAAATTAAAGCTGAGGTCCGGCCGTTTTTTTATTTTTTTAAAGTCAGCAACTACAAACACTGTAGCTGCTGACTTTTAATAAGGGCACTTACCTGTCCAGCAAGGCCGATTCGTCCACCAGATCGGGTGCTGGCGCTGCCATCCTAACGAAGGGAAACAGGCAGTGGAGCCTTGCGGCGCTTTGTGAATGGATGCCTGTCTACTGGGACACACACGTCCCAGAAGACATCGTGCCCCATCTCCCAGGAGACAACGCGAGGGAGGACAAGAACCGCAGAGTAGGACGTGGTAGGTTAGGACGATCTGCCTAGCAACAGCCATTTCTGGTAAGTAAAAAAATGTTGTTTTTTTTTAAATGTTTTTATTTTCAAATGTTTTTTAATGTATTTTAAGGAGTGTGTTTATGTTTTTTTTTTGTTTTTTTTTAAGGTGGATCTCCTAGTTCTGTGCCCCAAGTCCACCCTTTTTTAAGCCAATTAGAGCCTCATGTTCTAATGACGTGGTTCAAAAAAAAAAAAACATAGAAATACATGCGTCTAGGGCCCTGCATGTAGATTAGGGGGTGGCCGGATACATGGATTGGGGGGGGGGGGGGCAGTATGGAGGGGCTGCCACTGGTCAAAAGGGACTTATGCAGATAACAGAGGAACCAGGCAGCAGAGAGAAATTACACTTGCTTTGGATAGAGGCAAGTACAAAGTAAAAAAGAATGTGCTTTGTTCATATTTTACGTCTGAGGTTTACAACCACTTTACATATTTTGGTACCTTCTCTATAACTAATTGTTTCTTAAATACAATCAAATACACACATACTGTATATGTGAGCCATGGACAGTGGACACACCCACAAAATGACCCCATTTTGAAAAGCAAACACTCCAAGGTATTGCTATAAAAACAATCAGTTCTGACAGTGACTAGTTGCATTAATGCAGCCATTGAAAAAAAAAAAGATATATATATATAGTTTTCTAGCAAAAAAAAAAATGTTCTTTTACATGTAAGAGAGGAATGTCAGAATTGACCTGGACTGGAAATGGTTAATGTACAAAACTGTTATGCCCCGTACACACAATCGGACATTCCTACAACAAAATCCATAGACTTCTTTTCTGATGGATGTTGGCTCAGACTTGTCTTGCATACACACGGTCACACAAATCTTGTCGGAAATTCCGAACGTCAAAAACACAGTGACGTACAAAATGTACGACGAGCCAAAAAAAATGAAGTTCAATAGCCAGTGCAGCTCCTCTGCTTGATTCCGAGCTTAGTTCCGAGCATGCATGGAACTTTGTGCATTGGAATTGAGTACACACGATCGGAATTTACGACAACGGATTTTGTTGTCGGAAAATTTGAGTACCAGCTCTCAAATTTTGTGTAACGGAAATTCCAATGGAAAATGCCTGATGGAGCCTACACACAGTCAGAATTTCCGACAACAAGCTCCCGTCGAACATTTTCCATCAGAAAATCCGGCCGTGTGTACGCGGCATTAGTGTACATGAAAATGTCAAGATATTTTGTATATATCATAACTATCATATTCTAATTTTACAAGCTATTACATTTTGGGACACAAAGTCCGATCAGCCTCTGCCCCAGATGATCTACCTTCCGATGTTACTGTCATTAACCTGCCACTAAATGGCACTGTATTGTGAAGGATACTGGAGCTTCTCAACTGCATCTTCATCAATGGTTCCTCGGCCGTTGTAGATTAGGACACTGCTCAGCAAGACAGACAGACAAAAAATCTTCAGATCATTTTTCTTGTCTCTCTGTAAAACAGCAATGCCCCTAGGTTACTTGGAGTTACATACAGTAGTTAGTCTGGTTGAAAAGACACAAGTCCATCCAGTTCAACCAATAGAAGAGAGAAAAAATTATACAATCCTATATACACTACAATCTTATACCCGGAGATGATCCAGAGGAAGGAAAAAACCCCAATAAACTATGATCTATTTTGCTCCAGCAGGGGAAGAATTCCTTCCTGATCCCCCAAGGGTTTAGTGCTCATGTTTTGAGGCTCATCACAGAAATATGAAAAATTTGAGTTTGCAGAGAGTGCTTTGGCAACTGGACCTAGAAGCAGCAACTCTACTTCTCTTCATAGAGATACAGAATTCTTCTCAACCTTTGGGCCATTCTACTTTTATACTGTAATTTAGATACCTGGAAAATCTGATTTTGATGTTCATTCATTTAAAGTGGATGTAAACACTCACATATACCCATTTGGCCCTGGGCTTCATCCAGACCGGCCCACTTTAATTTTGAGTGTCCCCATCATCACCCCCTTACATCAGAGTGTCCCCATCAGCACCCCCTTACATCGGAGTGTCCCCATCAGCACCCCCTTACATCAGAGTGTCCCCATCAGCACCCCCTTATATCAGAGTGTCCCCATCAGCACCCCCTTACATCAGAGTGTCCCCATCAGCACCCCCTTACATCAGAGTGTCCCCATCAGCACCCCCTTACATCAGAGTGTCCCCATCAGCACCCCCTTAGATCAGAGTGTCCCTATCAGCACCCCCTTAGATCAGAGTGTCCCTATCAGCACCCCCTTAGATCAGAGTGTCCCTATCAGCACCCCCTTAGATCAGAGTGTCCCTATCAGCACCCCCTTAGATCAGAGTGTCCCTATCAGCACCCCCTTAGATCAGAGTGTCCCTATCAGCACCCCCTTAGATCAGAGTGTCCCTATCAGCACCCCCTTAGATCAGAGTGTCCCTATCAGCACCCCCTTAGATCAGAGTGTCCCTATCAGCACCCCCTTAGATCAGAGTGTCCCTATCAGCACCCCCTTACATCAGAGTGTCCCCATCAGCACCCGCTTACATAAGAGTGTCCCCTCTCCTCCCCCTCCCACGTGTACTCACAGCTCTGAAGGCAGCGTCTCGTCCTAACTCCAGTCATATGATAAGTGATAAGTGACAAGTGATAAGGGGAGAGAGGAGGCAAAGTCTCCCCCTGCAGGCTGGAGGGAGCAGAAAGCCTAATTCTCTCTCCAGCAAGTATCGGCAGCTGCTCCTTGGTGACAGGAGTGAAATCACGATCACTCACTGTCAGTGAGGAGCGGCTCCAGGACTGCGCCTGACCGGTCCACTGAGCCATCGGCCCACGGGGAAACTCCCAGTAGTCCCGATGGCCAGTAAATGCCTGCATATACCCAGTGAAATGACTAGCATCAAATGATACACAGAGATGAAACAAATCTTCCCACATACAGTAAGCTTTACGAGTTTATGTGCAGCCATCCATCCTATACAGCCAAAGTCCAGAATTTACACAGGACCTCTCAGCTTTGAAAAGCAGGAGGCAGGGATCTGAAGTCTTACACTGCAGATCTAAGTGAGGAGAGGAGGAGAGCTCTGAGCCCTGGTTAGAGGGAAGGGATAAGCACACTGAGAACATGCAAAGCTCAGTATATCAGTCACAGGTAGGGATGAGCTTCGTGTTCGAGTCGAACCCATGTTCGACTCGAACATCGGCTGTTCGACCGTCCGTCGAATTGCGAACGATATGGGCCGTTCGCGCCAAATTCGTGTGGCGCGTCACGGCCCATAATTCACTGCGGCATCGCAGTGCATTGCTGGCTGATGATTGGCCAAGCATGCACTATGACCCGCATGCTTGGCCAATCACAGCGCCGTCAGTAGAGAGAGCTGTAATTGGCCAAAGCCAGGGTGGCTTTGGCCAATTATGGCTCAGGGGATTTAGTACACACCCCACACTATATAAGGCCGCCTGCACGGCGGCCCTGTGTAGTGTGTGTTCCGGTGTGCTGAGAGATAGAGAGAGAGAGAGACAGTGTCATTTGATTTGAGTTAGATAGATTAGGCAGAACAGTCAGTCAGTTAGCTGCACTTACAGTGTATTGTGTATATATATGCATCCCAGGTGTTGCATATATATATATACACTGTATTCAGTTTAGCTAGATCCGTTCCTGTTATCTTCTATCTAGACTATTTAGTGCAGTGTGTCCTGCTCACAGTGTTCAGCTAGATCCGTTCCTGCTATTTACATTCAGTGCAGTGCGTCCTGCTCACAGTGTTCAGCTAGATCCGTTCCTGCTATTTACATTCAGTGCAGTGCGTCCTGCTCACAGTGTTCAGCTAGATCCGTTCCTGCTATTTACATTCAGTGCAGTGCGTCCTGCTCACAGTGTTCAGCTAGATCCGTTCCTTGTATTTACATTTAGTGCAGTGCGTCCTGCTCACAGTGTTCAGCTAGATCCGTTCCTGCTATTTACATTCAGTGCAGTGCGTCCTGCTCACAGTGTTCAGCTAGATCCGTTCCTGCTATTTACATTCAGTGCAGTGCGTCCTGCTCACAGTGTTCAGCTAGATCCGTTCCTGCTATTTACATTCAGTGCAGTGCGTCCTGCTCACAGTGTTCAGCTAGATCCGTTCCTGGTATTTACATTTAGTGCAGTGCGTCCTGCTCACAGTGTTCAGCTAGATCCGTTCCTGCTATTTACATTCAGTGCAGTGCGTCCTGCTCACAGTGTTCAGCTAGATCCGTTCCTGCTATTTACATTCAGTGCAGTGCGTCCTGCTCACAGTGTTCAGCTAGATCCGTTCCTGCTATTTACATTCAGTGCAGTGCGTCCTGCTCACAGTGTTCAGCTAGATCCGTTCCTGCTATTTACATTCAGTGCAGTGCGTCCTGCTCACAGTGTTCAGCTAGATCCGTTCCTGGTATTTACATTTAGTGCAGTGCGTCCTGCTCACAGTGTTCAGCTAGATCCGTTCCTGCTATTTACATTCAGTGCAGTGCGTCCTGCTCACAGTGTTCAGCTAGATCCGTTCCTGCTATATACATTTAGTGCAGTACGTCCTGCTCACAGTGTTCAGCTAGATCCGTTCCTGCTATTTACATTCAGTGCAGTGCGTCCTGCTCACAGTGTTCAGCTAGATCCGTTCCTGCTATCTACATTCAGTGCAGTGCGTCCTGCTCACAGTGTTCAGCTAGATCCGTTCCTGCTATTTACATTCAGTGCAGTGCGTCCTGCTCACAGTGTTCAGCTAGATCCGTTCCTGGTATTTACATTCAGTGCAGTGCGTCCTGCTCACAGTGTTCAGCTAGATCCGTTCCTGCTATTTACATTCAGTGCAGTGCGTCCTGCTCACAGTGTTCAGCTAGATCCGTTCCTGCTATATACATTCAGTGCAGTACGTCCTGCTCACAGTGTTCAGCTAGATCCGTTCCTGCTATTTACATTCAGTGCAGTGCGTCCTGCTCACAGTGTTCAGCTAGATCCGTTCCTGCTATTTACATTCAGTGCAGTGCGTCCTGCTCACAGTGTTCAGCTAGATCCGTTCCTGCTATTTACATTCAGTGCAGTGCGTCCTGCTCACAGTGTTCAGCTAGATCCGTTCCTGCTATTTACATTCAGTGCAGTGCGTCCTGCTCACAGTGTTCAGCTAGATCCGTTCCTGTTATCTTCCTACTGACAGGCAGGCTTGTCTGGTTACAGTATATAAAGCTACCTGAAGAAAATTACAGGTGTTCTATCCCAGCTTAGTGCAGCTACTGGCCATTAGTATGTCTGGAAGGCCAAGAAGGAGAGGCAGACAGTCACAAGCCAATAAGAGAGGGCAAGCAGGCTCTGTGTCTAGTGCTGGTCGTGGAGACGGTGCATCCTCATCAGCACGTGGCCATGGGACACACTTGGCCTTTTTTTCGGCAGCTGGCCGTGTTGAGCCGCAACATGCGGAAGACTTGGTCGAGTGGATGACCAAGCCGTCCTCATCCTCCTCATCCTCTCTCACCCATGCCCAGGGTGCTTTGTCTGGCAAAGCAGCGGCCTCTTCCCTCAGCTCAATGTCATCAGTGACTCCTTCCCTAGCTCCACCATGTCCTCATGAGGATTCCCTCGAACTGTTTGACCACAGTGTTGGGTACATGCTCCAGGAGGATGCCCAGCGTTTGGAAGGCTCTGATGATGATACTGAGCTCAATGAAGGCAGTAACATGAGCACGGACAGAGGGGGTGCCCAAGAAGGACAGCAATCTGGCAGTCATGCTCCCCCTGCTGCAGCATACTGCCAGGTTTGCTCCAGTGATGAGGAGGGAGGGGATGATGAGGTCACTGACTCAACGTGGGTGCCTGATAGGAGAGAGGAGGAGGAGGAGGAGGAGGAGGAGGTGGCACATCACCAACTAGGCAGGATGCCCTCCAGGGGCCAGCCTAAGGGCAGCACATTGACTGCATCACACCCCAAAGCTCCACATGTGCAGGGCGCTGCAGTCTCTGCGCGTTATTCAAAAAGTTCTTTGGTGTGGGCCTTTTTTGAGACGAGTGCATCAGATCGCACCGCTGCTATTTGCAACATATGTCTCAAGCGTATCTCGCGTGGCCAAAACATCTCCCGCTTGGGTACCACATGCTTGACCAGACATATGTTGACCTGCCATGCAGTTCGTTGGCAAGCGTATCTGAAAGACCCACACCAAAGAACAAAGAGGATCTCTCCTTGCTCCTCATCAGCTGAGATTTCCAACCCCACTAGACCTTCAGTCCTCTCTGAGACCTGCAGTGAGAGGAATGAAGGTGTAGAATTAGGTGTGTCACAGCCAAGTACTTGTGGGCAATCTGCTTTGGGTACACCGACGTCAGATTGTACCAGGCAAATTTCCCTGCCCCAGCTGCTACACCGCCGAAAGAAGTTTGCTCCCAGCCATCCACATGCCCAGCGGTTGAATGCTAGCTTGGCAAAATTGCTAGCACTTCAACTGCTGCCTTTTCAGTTGGTAGACTCTGCCCCCTTCCGTGAGTTTGTGGAATGTGCGGTTCCTCAGTGGCAGGTACCCAAACGCCACTTTTTCTCACGGAAGGCGATTCCGGCTCTCTACCGGCATGTGGAAGGCAATGTCCATGCCTCGCTGGACAGGGCGGTCAGCGGTAAGGTGCATATTACCGCTGACTCATGGTCCAGCAGGCATGGACAGGGACGTTACTTAAGTTTCACGGCGCATTGGGTGACTCTGCTGGCAGCTGGGAAGGATGCAGGACAAGGTGCAGTAGTGTTGGAGGTTGTTCCGCCACCACGCCTCCAAAATGCTGATTGTGACACACCTCTCTCCTCCACCCCCTCCTCTTCTTCTTCCTCCATGGCCTCTTCCTCGGAACCAGCGGTGCTCCGTAGGCGTTCAAGGGGCTACGCAAGTACGCAGGCCAAAAGATGCCATGCGGTGCTTGAGCTGGTGTGCTTGGGGGACAGGAGCCACACTGGGGCAGAGGTTTTGTCAGCTCTGCAGGGGCAGGTTCAGAGGTGGTTGACGCCACGCCAACTTAAGGCAGGAATGGTGGTTTGCGACAATGGCACCAACCTCCTCTCTGCCCTCCGACAGGGACAACTGACCCATGTGCCCTGTTTGGCTCACGTCCTTAACTTGGTGGTGCAGCGGTTCTTGGGCAGGTACCCGGGCTTACAGGATGTCCTGAGGCAGGCCAGGAAAGTCTCTGTGCATTTCCGCCGGTCATATAATGCCAGTGCTCGGCTGACGGACCTCCAAAAGGAGTTTAACCTGCCCAAGAACCGCCTAATCTGTGACATGCCCACCAGGTGGAACTCGACGTTGGCCATGCTGCAGCGGCTGCACACGCAGCAGAGGGCCATCAATGAGTACCTGTGCGACTATGGCACCAGGACAGGGTCAGGGGAGCTTGGTTTTTTTTCCCCACGCCAGTGGGCCATGATCAGGGATGCATGGACTGTCCTGTCACCATTCGAGGAGGCCACGAGGATGGTGAGCACTGACAGTGCATGCATCAGTGACACTGTCCCCCTTGTCCACCTGTTGGAGCACACGCTGCGTGGAATAATGGACAGGGCACTTGAGGCAGAACAGAGGCAGGAAGAGGAGGACTTCCTTAGCTCTCAAGGCCC
This sequence comes from Lithobates septentrionalis, assembly GCA_037952835.1. Lineage (NCBI taxonomy): Eukaryota > Metazoa > Chordata > Amphibia > Anura > Ranidae > Lithobates > Lithobates septentrionalis. The sequence continues at coordinate 11,281,028 of JBBDGP010000004.1, read as the reverse complement.
CCTTTATCCAGACAGTGTTCCTGCGTGCCCGCCGATCACACAGGAAGAGGAGGAGGAGGAGGAGGAGGAGGAGGAGGAAGATTGTGTCAGTATGGAGGTGGAGCCTGGCACTCAGCATCAGCAGTCTTTAAGGGATCAGTCCCAAGGAACACATGGACTTGTACGTGGCTGGGAGGAGGTGGCTGCGGACGTTGTTGTCCTTAGTGACCCAGAGGACTCCGGACCGAATGCCTCAGCAAACCTACGCTGCATGGCCTCCCTGATCCTGCAAAGCCTGCGTAAGGATCCTCGTATTCGTGGTATCAAGGAGAAGGACCAATACTGGCTGGCAACCCTCCTTGATCCACGTTACAAGGGTAAGGTTGCGGACCTTATCTTGCCATCGCAGAGGGAGCAGAGGATGAAACATCTTCGGGAGGCCTTGCAGAAAGGTCTGTGCAACGCGTTCCCAGAGACTGGGAGGTTACAAACTCCTGTTTCTGGACAACGTGTTGCTGAGGCTTCGGTCAGTCAAAGAAGGAGCGGTGGAGAAGGTGGCCGTCTGACCGATGCGTTCAGACAATTTTTTGGTCCGCAGCCCCAAGGTATGATCGGTTCCAGCAACCATCGCCAGCGTCTGTTTTACATGGTGCAGGAATACCTAGGGGCAAGATCAGACTTGGATACCTTTCCCACCGAAAATCCTCTGGGTTACTGGGTCTTGAGGATGGATCACTGGCCAGAGCTTGCACAGTATGCAATTGAGCTACTGGCCTGTCCTGCATCCAGCGTTCTTTCGGAACGTACATTCAGTGCTGCTGGAGGCGTGGTAACCGATCACAGGGTGCGTCTGTCCACTGACTCGGTCGATCGGCTGACCTTCATAAAAATGAATCAGTCTTGGATCACCACCAGCTACCAAGCACCTGATGCTGATGTAACTGAATAATTTTTTTCAGATCCCTTCAAAGACTGCCTATGCTGATGCTGAGTGATTATTCCTGAGTAATTATCCTCTTCCTCCTCAATCATCACGCTGATAGCTTGTAAGAACATTTTTGGTTCTGGGCGCCACCACCAGTGCCTAAGGCACAATTTTTCAGCCCCTGTATAACAGGGGCCTTTTTATTACAATTTTTGATGTAATACTTTGCAGCACGGCTCGTTCCTGCATTCCAACTAGAGTGTCTGTGAGGGGTTGCAGTGTTGTGGCACCAGCACCAGTGCCTAAGGCCCAATTTTTCTGCCCCTGTCTAACAGGGGCGTGAAATTACAATTTTTGATGCAATACTTTGCAGCAGGGCTCGTTCCTGCATTCCAACTAGAGTGTCTGTGAGGGGTTGCAGTGTTGTGGCACCAGCACCAGTGCCTAAGGCCCAATTTTTCTGCCCCTGTCTAACAGGGGCGTGTAATTACAATTTTTGATGCAATACTTTGCAGCAGTGCTCGTTCCTGCGTTCCAACTAGAGTGTCTGTGAGGGGTTGCAGTGTTGTGGCACCAGCACCAGTGCCTAAGGCCCAATTTTTCTGCCCCTGTCTAACAGGGGCGTGTAATTACAATTTTTGATGCAATACTTTGCAGCAGGGCTCGTTCCTGCGTTCCAACTAGAGTGTCTGTGAGGGGTTGCAGTGTTGTGGCACCAGCACCAGTGCCTAAGGCCTAATTTTTCAGCTCCTGTTCAACAGGGGCATGTAATTACAATTCTTGATCTAATATTTCACAGCAGGGCCCTGTGAGGGCTTACAGTGTTTTGGCCACAGCAACACCTAAGGCCCAAATTTCTGCTGAGTATATAGGGCAGGACCCTACTTTCAAACATCTAACTTACAAACGACTCCTACTTGCAAACGGAAGGAGACAACAGGAAGTGAGATGAAATCTACCCATAGGAAGGGAAATTCTCTCATGTAAGAGTTAATATGGGAAAACAATTTCTCCTTTCCACTGATGCTTTCCAATCCTTGTTCCACAAAAAAACCCAAATTTTCAAAAAACATTTTTCATTGGGACAAAAAAGTGAGGTGAAATCTTCTGAAGAGGAGGAAAGACGCAAAACAAATGTCACAGGGGTGATAACCCTTCCCTATGTTTTCCAAAAAGCTTAGAAAAGATTTTTTGGCTGGAGCTAAACACATTAAAAATGTTCAAAATTACAAACAGATTCTACTTAACAACAAACCTACAGTCCCTGTCTTGTTTGCACCGCCTGTATACTGCTGTTCAGAGTATATAGGGACCTTTCCTTATTTTAATTTGGGTGCGGGGTTCCCCTTAATATCCATACAAGACCCAAAGGGCCTGGTAATGGACTGGGGGGTACCCATGCCGTTTGTCTCACTGATTTTCATCCATATTGCCAGGACCCGACATGACATTAAACCCGCAAGCAGTTTTAAATGAGATTTTTTCCTTTAAAAATGACATTTGGTGCAGGGACTGTTCTAAACATGGGAAACACGCGTCACTTTACAGGCATACTATAGACACCCCCCAGGTACGATATTTAAAGGAATATTTCACTTTTTTTTTTTTACTTTAAGCATCATTAAAATCACTGCTCCCGAAAAAACGGCCGTTTTTAAAAGTTTTTTTTGCATTGATACATGTCCCCTGGGGTAGGACCCGGGTCCCCAAACCCTTTTTAGGACAATACCATGCAAATTAGCCTTTAAAATGAGCACTTTTGATTTCGAACGTTCGAGTCCCATAGACGTCAATGGGGTTCTAACGTTCGTGCGAACTTGCGGTCCGTTCGCGGGTTCTGGTGCGAACCGAACCGGGGGGTGTTCGGCTCATCCCTAGTCACAGGCTTACCTTTTGTCTCTGGTGTCGGGAAAACCTGTCAGAAGCAGTGCCAGCTGGTGCTCCAGCCAGGGGTGGGCAGCGAACAAACCCCCCCCCCCGCACCCATGGGTGGCACTCACGTGGCTGGATGTCCTCTCTGGCTTGTGTGTGTTTGCGGTGATGCAGAGCGAGATTGTTCCGATAAGGATGGTCATCTCCCGGATCTCCCCGTACAGCCTCCCCCGGTACCAGCCAAGGTCGCTTCTCCTCTCTGCCAATCGGGTCTCAGGACCTGCTTCCTTATTGACCGGGAGGATAAGCAGGATGACATTAGCGAATATTAATTTGCTATTGTCACACAACTGGGTGAGCTCAGGGCACAGTGTTCTGTGCCCCAAGCCCACCCTTTTTTAAGCCAATTAGAGCCTCACGTTCTAATGACGTGGTTCCAAAAAAAACCCCATAGAAATACATGCGTCTGGCGCCTGGCATGTAGATTAGGGGGTGGCCGGATACATGGATTAGGGGGACGGAGCCCGGTATGGAGGGGCTGCTACTGGTCAAAAGGGACTTATGCAGATACCAGAGGAACCAGGCAGCAGAGAGAAATTACACTTGCTTTGGGTAGAGGCAAGTACAAAGTAAAAAAGAATGTGCTTTGTTCATATTTTAAGTCTGAGGTTTACAACCACTTTACATATTTTGGTACCTTCTCTATAACTAATTGTTTCTTAAAGGTAATCAAATACACACATACTGTATATGTGAGCCATGGACAGTGGACACACCCACAAAATGACCCCATTTTGAAAAGCAAACACTCCAAGGTTTTGCTATAAAAACAATCAGTTCTGACAGTGACTAGTTGCATTCATGCAGCCATTGAGAAACACTGTGATCACCGAAATTGGCCCTGTACCATGTGATCACTGTAACCAATCACAGGGATCATACAGTAGTAGTAAGCAAGTGAATCATAAATGCCTGCAACTCTTTGCTACTGGACGTATGAGCTCTGCGATTGGCCACAGTGATCACATGGTACCAGGGCAGAGCACAGCCCCCGGTACTTGGATCGGTGATCTGTTGTGTCTGGTGGACACAGTGGTCACAGAATCATGCTGCTGCGCACCGCTATACCACAAATCCTCCCGAAATGATGCTTGTTGGTCAAAACTTACTTTATTGACATTCCCCAGACCTTCTGTGTCCAGCAGGACCAATGTGTGATCTTTCACTGAGGGATGGGGGACACACCACATCCAGATACCTTTGGTCTTTGCTTGTATAGCAGCACCCAGCTCGAAGCCTGAAAGCACAGGATATATCCAGATACATGTGTCAGTAGATCGAAGGGCCCAGTCACATATAAGTTGCGGTAGCGTCTGATGAAATACATGTTTTTCTACATGCTATTGCAAAGCATAGCAAGTCATGGAGTCATTCATTATGACATTATACCCAAACACACTGTCAAAGTAAAGTGCACCTGCACGGCAAAGTACCACAACACACATGCTGTACATTGTGATGTGTTGTGTTAACAAATGGTCTGATTTACATTAACTGCTTAAGAACCAGCGCACGCAGATATACGTCAATAGAATGGCACCACTGGGCAAATGGACGTACCCGTACGTCCCCTTTAAGATGCGGCATTGTGGGCGCCCGCGCACCGCTGCGAGCTCTGTGAGTCTGACCACGGGTCCTGCGGACTCAATGTCTGCGGGGATACCCGCGATCGTCTCATGGAGAGGAAGGACGGGGAAATGCTGATCTAAACAAGCATTTCCCCATTCTGCCTAGTGACAGGACACTGATCACAGCTCCCTGTGATCGGGAGCGGTGATCAGTGTCGTGTGACACACAGCCCCTCCCCCCCACAGTTAGAACACATCCCTAGGATACACTTAGCCCCTTCACTGCCCCCTAGTGGTTAACCCCTTCACTGCCAGTGTCATTTTTAGAGTAATCAGTGCAATTTTATAGCACTGATCTCTGTATCAATGACAATGGTCCCATAATGGTGCCAAAATTGTCCGATGTGTCTGCCATAATGTTGCAGTCACAATAAAAATCGCAGATCACCGCCATTACTAGTAAAAAAATATATATATTAATAAAGATGCCATAAAACTATCCCCTATTTTGTAGTTTTGCTATAACTTTTGCGCAAACCAATCAATAAACGCTTATTGCATTTTTTTTTTTACCAAAAAATATGTAGAAGAATACATATAAGCCTAAACTGAGGAAAATTTTTTTTTTTATATATTTTTGGGGGATATTTATTATAGCAAAAAGTAAAAAAATATTGCTTTTTTTTCTAAATTGTCGCTCTATTTTTGTTTATAGCGCAAAAAATAAAAACCACAGAGGTGATCAAATACCACCAAAAGAAAGCTCTATTTGTGAGAGAAAAAGGATGTCAATTTTGTTTGGGAGCCACGTTGCATGACCGCGTAATTGTCAGTTAAAGCGATGCAGTGCCGAATCACAAAAAAGTGCTCTGGTCTTTGGCCAGCCAAATGGTCCGGGGCTTAAGTGGTTAAAGTACACTGCCAGCCAATTCAAATTGTAAAACAGCCCAGTAACTGCCGCCCCCCCCTTTCCCACTCATGCCACAGGGCTCTATGCTCCCATCAGCAGGCCCAGGACAAGCATAGCGGATGCCACTGGGTAGAGAGTAGAAAACGTCCTTTCACTGGTCTCCCCTTTCTGACACTGAAGTGATGTGTAAAACCTCACTTTTGGGTCCTGTTGTTGCTGTCCCTTTAGCTTCATTGAAGAATAGGTGTGACATCAGGAGCCTTTTAGACCTCTGATGTTTCATTAAAGAGAACCTGTCACCAAAAATGTGTCACATAGGCAAATATTTGTCCCCATGTGATGAAAAAAAAATGTTTTTAAAAAAGGGTAAACGTGCGGTTAAGGTCTGCGATTTTAGATGTTTCTGGGAGCTTCCCATGGGTACTACTTGACCCCCCCCTTTTTTTTTTTTTTTTCTTGTTCCCAATCCCCATTTCTATTCCTTTTTTGTGACAGATACTGATGCTGAGTAGCACTAAGTCCTCTGTCTGCTGTGTACACAGAGTTTTCCAATGGTTACTTTCCTGTACTCGATTGGTTGATATTACACATTTTACTGATTTATGTGATAGTCTTGACAGCAATGTCTTTTGGATGGACAGTTTTTCTACCTATGGTTATGTTTGTACTCTGAGTGTTGTGTCTATGTGCCCTATGTGATTTAATATGGTATCAGAATTGGAGACATTTATGTTTTTTTCTACCTGATCTGTACGGTTTGAAAATTCTTAATAAAATTCTTAATAAAAATGATGTAAACAATTTAAGTTACACCCAAGCATTTAAAATCCCCCCCCCCCAAAAAAAATCTTAAGCCTCCCACCATATGCACACACGTGCATACATAAATGCATGCTCCCGGGGCGCCTATGCACTAAAATGTTAATTGTACAAGTGAGAGCAATAATTCTTGGCCCGTTATTCATGATTATCTCTAAACTGATGATCTGTAGAGGCTTTTACAGCATTGGCTATGGAAAATACAGGGTATAAAAGTTTGTTGTTGTGTCACAGGTTCACACGTTTTTACATTTATATACGGATATCCTCCTGCGCTAAAACGTCAAAAATATATGAACTCAATAAGGGTGAGTTGTGCTATTCCAACTCATAAAAAAAGTGCTGAAAATATAATATGTACTGAATAAGCCAATAAACACATAAATAAAAACATAAATCAGTGCAATCACACAACAATAATAAATTAAATTATGAAAACTTTTCCTCAGAATTATACAATACTGTCCCTTTTTAAAACGTGACCCAAAAAGTATGCAATGTGCTCTTCAGTGCTCAATCTTGATATACTGTTCCACGTGAATCCCACATGAAAACTATTGACACACCAACACTCGGTGTTCCTTTTCCAATTTATAAATAAGATGAACTCTCACATTAAACATTGGGACCTGGATACCATTGCTCCATACTGTGCTTTTCCCCTTTAAGGGGATATAGGTTATAGCATCACCTTGTCTCCTCCACTGCACAGTAGGTCCTATTAGCGCCCCTTCCTCTTAAAAGATGGCATAACACCACTCCATCTCCTCCACACTGCAAGTAGGTACAGATATATTCTCCAAAGATAATATGAAAACTAATAGTACTCAGCCCTGTGACAAAGTCTTGATGACAACACATGTCGGGTGGAGCTGTACTTGCAGGGTCTTTAAAGGGTTACAACATGAGAAAATGTGCATGTATTGCAGAGATGTACTACATACTATTTTATTTTATTTTGCCCAGACATACACTTTAAAAAAAACAATCAGTTGGAATTGGATCTCTCACCTTTTTGAACACCAGCCAACTTGTTCATCAAATAAGACTTTCCAGTACGATACATTCCAACAATGGCCACCACAATCAATGGCTGAATTATCTTGGACAAGATATCTACCGCTTCATCATTGACTCGGAGGCTTCCATTTTGGAGATTTTCAATCAGACACACTGGAGCCTCCATTTTGTTATCCTACCTAAAGACAAACACAGGCATGTTGATCATATTTAAAGTGTCTCCAAACCAAAAATGTGTACAGTGTACGTCAAGCAGGTATTAACCTCTGGGTTAGATTGAACTTGAGTTGGAGGCAACCCCTATTTGATTTTATGTGATTCACAGTTTGGGAAAATTACTAACTATTGTGGCCATTCACCACTATAGGAAACAATTGCCAATACTGCACTTCCTGGCCTTTGAACTGTGTGGCAGGTGACTTAGAAGGACCACTAATGGGGGTTTCATGCCAGCCCCCTTCTGTATAAAAGGCAGGTTTACCAGCAGCCTTTTTCAGTGAGTGCTGGAGACTTGGAGCAGATAGGGAGAGTTGACAGTGAGTGAGTAGGTAGAGATTGTTGCTGGTACACAGTGCTAAACAGTATTTTGCTTTACACAGTGCTGTATTCTTTTACATTTTACAGGAAGAGATAGATTCTGCTATACAGTGCTGTATTGGTTTCGATTTTTCGGGGGGGAGGGGTATATAGTGCTATACAGGGCTATACACTGTAACACACAGTGCTGTATTGTGATACATAACTGTCAATTGCAGTGTGGTGGGCTACACATGGGTGTATCTCCCAGCATTGGGGATTTGGTCAGGATCAATGGTGTCCTCAATGCTGAGAAATACAGGCAGATACTGTACTCATCCATTATGCCAGTGGGGTCGCTTGGGGGGTGCAGGGGGTGTGGACAGCACCCGAGTGACACCATCCAGAGGGGTGACACCATCAAGTAGATATATATGTATATATGTGTATGTGATGGGTCCCTTTTATGAATATATATGTGTATGTGAGGGGCCCCAACTGGAATTAGGAGACGACAGGAGTAGCGGTGACCTCTGAGGGGGGAAGACATGAATGGTCGGTTCTCTGTCTATCCCACCTCCCCTCCCCCCATTGCAGGAAAAGTTCGGCTCACTTCTCCTCCTGGACATGATGTTACCACACGGTGTGCGCTCCCCGGTTGTCCTGGTAATGGGTGGTTGTTTACTAGCCTGAGCTGGATGGAGTGATGCCAGCCGGGGAAGAGGTGAGACACCCTTCTGGGGGAGGTGGTGCAGGGGCATTGTATGCAATGTGAGATTGTGGAGTGTTTGGGAATGAAATTCGAAGGGGGCTGTAGAGTAATTATTATTTGTGTAGGGGGTGGGTAATTATAATTGAAGGGGGGCTGCAGGAAAATTATAATTGTGGGGGAAGGATAAATATTATTGAAGGGGTGGACTGCAGAAGAATTATAATTGAAGGGGGGGGTACAAGGGAATTACAATTATAGGAGGGGGTTATAATTTGAGGGGGGGAGCTGCAGGAGAATTATAATTGTGTGGGGGAAGGTTGAATAAAACTGAAGGAGGCTGCAGGGGAGTTACATTTAACAGAGGAGGATATGTGAGGTGTTATAATGGGGAAGGTGGAGTGACGCCATGTTTTACCACACCAGGTGACACCAACTAGTGACGCCACTGCATCATGCCATACCATCAGGGAGGCATGTGATTGGCTCCAATTTTTTTTTCAAAGGTGCTGTCAATCACTTATCTTTTCAACTCATAGTAGTCCCTGTGAACTTCCCTGATGTTCCTTTATGTATATGATGTTCGGTGATGTTCCTTCATGTGTAGGAGCAGTATTATTTTTGTTATGTTTTGTGGTAATTATTATGTTTTGAAAACAATATAAATAAATAATGTTTAAAAATATTACTCACCTAAACAGAACTTATAATGTCATTCACTCCACCGCCTGGTCTCACAGCGATCACTGCAGCCATTTAGTTTGCACAACGGCTTTTTGAAACTCCTCCCAGTGGAGCGCTAACGTAATGGACCAACTCCATTTAAAGCGTTGCATCCCAGTGGGACTTCCTCAGAAGCTCAAAATAAAACTGTGCAATTGAAATAAAAAATCAACAATTAAAATGATAACAATCATAATCTCAATAACCAAAATATAAGTGCAAAATAAACTGCGCATATCATAAAAAATAGCCCACTCAGAAATAATTCCCCATCTTCCAAGACCATGTCCTAATGTTTAAACCGTTTCCAATGACTCCTCTGTGTCTTCCACCAAATTCATGAATTAATCATCACAGTCCACACCCTAAGGGATAACCAGGTGGTGTTCACAAATTATCTCAAAGTAGGTCAAAATTGGTGTTTTAGCTGGATCCGTTCTCTCTTTACCCATTTCTCCCCCCCCCCCAATGTGCAGGCTCTCGTTTCAGTAATCATTCAGAAAAAATTAAGAGGCTTGCATAACATAAAACCTTTTAAAACTTTATTAAACAAAAAAATATAAAGAAAATTCACATTTGCTATACAGTACTATTTAAGAAGTGCCTTCAGGACAAAAAATACCTCCATGCATCAGGAGTGGGGTCACCAATATTATCCTGTTCGATGTGAGGACATCAAAGACTGATCCCATTCAACATGTTTTGTCAATAAATTACTTCCTCAGGAGTGGCGTCTGTGCTGTCATCTGAGCAACCTTATATAAAAAAAAGTGAAGGCCTCCTCCTTCCTAAGACAATTAAGACAAGTATGAAAATTAGATTAAAAAAAAATTCCAATGGAAAAACTTTACAATCATTTTAAATGTACCTTCTTTATATAATGAATACACCTGCCACCAGCGGCGGCCGGTCCATAAGGGGTGCAGGGGCGCCACCCCCGAATCTCCATGTGAGGTGCCGGACTGATAGGTTTCTATGAGTTTTATTTTCTGAAGCACATGATTAGAGCCCGAGGCTATAATTGGCTTCAAAAAGGTTGTGCTCTGTACCCCAAACCCACTTGTGAAATTAGCAAATCAGTATTCGCTATTGTCTTTCGGCTTCTCCTCCCTGCCAATCAGGACAGGAGGTAGATCTTAAGACTGGATTAGCCAGGAGGAGAAGCTGGAGAAGCCGCAACCTGGATGGGGTAAGAGTGGACCTGGCAGGGGGGCTTGTTTTGCCCCCCCCCCCCAAAAAAAAATGCACCACCACCCACCACTGCCTGCCACTATGCCAGATAGCAAGCAATTGTGCTGCAAGTTTGAAAATGACTTGCTAAGCTATTGCTAGACATGCCAGGCTTCACAAATTTGTTGCAATTGCAGCAAGTCAGCATTGCATGACCCCAGATCAATTTTCTTTGCAAACATTATGCAAGTTCTGCTGCAAGTTCTGGTTCAGTCATGTTGTGCAATAGTCATCCCACCACAGGAGGCACTGTGACTGAATTTTCATCTTTGCTCCCTGCTAAGTGCCCAAGTGTCCAAGTGCTCTGCAAGTGTACAACATACCAGTAAAAATGTGCATCAAACTAACAAGACTTATGCCGCGCACACACGGTCGGACTTGCCAACGGGATAACCTCTGTCGGCATTTCCGACGGAAAAATTTAGAACATGTTCTTTAGCTAAGTCCATCGGAAATTCTGACAGAAAAATCAGATGGGGCATACACACGGTCGGAATATCCGACCAAAAGCTCCCATCGGACTTTTCTCTGTCGGAAATTCCAACCGTGTGTACGCGGCATTACAATTCAACACTGTCACAAATTTGTGGCAAGTTATCTTTGCTATCTGGGATATTTTATATTAAAACATATATTAAAAAAAAACATTTACTGTACCCCCTATTTGACGAATCTTAAAAATATCACAACTTTTTACCAGCTCCACTGGAATCTAATAGTAACATGGTGATAATATGCATTTTGCCAAAATTATTTTGCAAATATTTGCACATCAGAGAATATTTCAAAAACACAGCATAGCAACTGATGTATCCCATTAGTATTTTACACTGGTCCATTCAATACTAAACTGAAATTAAAGGTACCGATCCTACCACTCATTATTTTTTAATTTTTGGCTTTGCTATGGACCTGTTTATTTGGCAATAACTTTGTATATATAATAACTGTATACCTTGCCACCGGCGTTCAACTATCATTTTATCAAAAAAAGAATTTGGTTCCACAGAATCAATAACATAGAGAAAATAGAGGAACTCATTAGCATCTCATAGGAAAAAAATATCCAAATTCACCTTGATATGGTATAATTGGATACAATTTAAATCTTCCTCTGCCTACGAAGCAGTAAATGTATAAATACAGAAAACACAACCCCACAATAGAATACATCTGATACTAGAGGAAGGGAGAAAAGAATAAAGAAAAGAGAAAAATTTAGCACAAAATAAACCCCTAACCCCACACCCCTTTCACCCCTCCCCCCTCCTTTTTTTATTTTATTATTTTAATTCCTTTTAAAGACAGTCCTAAACTGGACTGTATAAACTGTTTCTTAATTATACTAAGAACTCATTTTCCAGACACAGAATGTTATTTTTTTCCCTACTGTATCTGAATGTAATCTATTGTTTAAATGCTACAATGGAATGTTGTATGCGATTCTTACGTTCACTCAATAAAAATTTATGAAACAGAAAAAAACAAAAAATGTTGTCATTACTAAAACTAACAAGGTAATACATATATTGTTTTTTAAAGACAAAGAATGCTTACTTTTTATGATACCGTCTTGCAATTTTTTTTTCACAATCCTTAGACAATACAATTCAACAACATGTATGCACTTTTTCATTTTCTTATTTTGAGCATTGTTAGTTTCAAAATAAATAGTGTTACTGCATTTCATTTTGTAATTTGTCCTCTTTAAAATTACATTACAATTATGTTTCTGGTACAAAGCATTGCAAATTTATTCACAAATTAATTAAGTGTTTTTTGTTTTTTAAATGTTGCACTTTTTCAAAATGGAAATGTGTAAATATATGTTAAATGTGTAAAAATATCAACCACTTTAATTTGTTCATTTTTCAACAAACTTCAAAAAACTTGCCATGCCTCTCACTAAATACCTCAGACTGTCTACCTTCCAAAAAGGGGGAGTTTGGGGGGTATTTGTATTGTTCTGACATTTTAAGGGCAACAAGAAATGAGATAGGCCATCAGTACAGCTTGTAGACACTATAACTTTCACACAAAATAATTAATATACACTTATTAGGATTTTTTATTTTTTTTGCCAAAGACATGTAGCAAAATACATTTTGGCCTAAATTTATGAAGTACTTTAGATTTTATTGGATATGTTTTATAATAGAAAATAGAAAATATTTTTTTTTCAAAATTACTGTTCTTTCTTTTGTTTATATAGCAAAAAAGAAAAACAAATACCACCAAAAGAAAGCTCTTTTTGTGTGAAAACAATTACGGTATATCAATTTAATTTGGGTACAGTGTTGCATTACCGAATATTTACCAGTTAAAATAGTGGAGTACTGAATAGAAAAAAATGGCCTCGTCATGAAGGGGGTAAAACTTTTCGAGGGCCAGGTATTTAACCACCTCAATACCGAGCACTTTCACCCCCTTCCTTCCCAGACCAATTTTCAGCTTTCCATGCTCTCGCACTTTCAATGACAATTACTCAGTCATGCTACACTGTACCCAAATTACATTTTTAAAATTTTGTTCACACAAATAAAGCTTTCTTTTGGTGGTATTTCTTCATCAAATGTCATCATAAATTTAGGCCACAATGTAGTCTGTTACATATCTTTGGTAAAAAAAAATCCTGATGTACTGACAGCCAATCTCATTTCTTGAGGCCCTAAAATGTCAGAACAGTACAGATACCCCCCCAAATGACCACTTTTTGTAAATATGACAGTCCAAGGTATTTAGGAGTCATAGTGAGTTTTTTTGAAGTTACAATTTTTTGCCCACAATAGTTTGGGAAAAGGAAGATCCCCCCCCCCCCCCACAAAATTGTCATATTAACAAGTTATTTCTCACGCATGGCATAGATAAACTTGCAATTACACCCCAAAATACATTCTGCTACTCCTGAGTATGGCAATACCACATGTGTGTGACTTTTACGTAGCCTGGCCACATAGAGAGGCCCAACATGCAGGGAGCACCATCAGGCGTTCTAGGAGCATAAATTACAAATTTTGTTTCTTGACTACCTATCACATTTTTTAAGGCCCTGGAGCACCAAGACAATAGAAATGCCCACAAAATGACCCCATTTTGGAAAGCAAGCACCCCAACGTATATTCTAGGAGGCATAATGAGTCTTTTGTACATGTAATTTTTTTTCCACAAGTTTTGGAAAATGTGGAAAGAAAATGAAAAAGTATTTTTTTTTTTTACACAAAGTTGTCAATTTATAAGATATTTCTAACACATAGCATGTACATAGCAAAAATTACACCCCAATATATATTCTGCTACTCCTCCTGAGTATGGCGATACCACATGTGTGTGACTTTTACACAGCCTGGCCACATAGCGAGGCCCAACATCCAAGTAGCACCGCCAGGTATTTTAAAGGCATAAAGTACACATTTCATTTCCTGACTGCCTATCACATTTTTGAAGGCCCTGAAGCACCATGACAATGGAATTAGATGTGGCAGATGATTTTATTTATTTATGTAAAACCTTTATTCTTTATCTTTTTTTATTATTTGTGTCTGTCTTATACTATTTAAAAACAAAACAAAAAAAAACTACCTTAAACAGGGCAAAAACCTTTGCTCATAGGAAACTGGGTGTATATATGTTATATGCTTAAAATATATAAGGGTGGGCAGATAAAAAGTTGATTGTGGTAAGATTGTTGTCACTGTTACATGGTTGAATTAATCAAAGTATTAAAGAAAAAAAAAAAAAAAAAAAAAAGAAAAAGTTTTTTTTTGAATATCTGAGTTTTAATCCTGCACTTGTAAAAAAATTTTGGCACAATAGAAGGGGTATGAAAAATAATTATTTTCTAAGTCCGTCTGAATTTTCGACGGAAAAAGTCCGATGGGGCATACACACGGTCAGAATAGCTCAGACTAGCTCGGAATAGCTCAAATATCAGACTTTTTCTGATGGAAATTCCAACCGTGTGTACATGGCATCAGAGTTAGCTGGTGATGATATTGGGCAGAAAATGACTAAAGCTAAACACAAACTTCATTGTTTTTAGATGACTGTGATTATTTTTTCTGAAATTGTCTCTAGACTGACATGGTTTGATTTTTGCCATATTAAGAACTCTTGAAGAAATTTGAGCGCTAATAGGGCGCTTGAGACATTTTTACCATCAATTGGTGGTTTTCCCTGTAGACTTGAAGGGTTTACACCCAGAATTTAGAGATGTGATGGTGTTTACCTCTCTGACAGGGTTGGACATACTTTCCAAATAATTTCTAAGCAGCTGTTGAGGGAGGGAGGTTGGGGTCAGGTCTGGTTTTTTTTAACAAACCTGGCTTTTGGGGGGGCATTTTCAATATTGTTCTTATGTTATTTAGCCTGAGTGGTGGTGATGTTTTTTTTTTAATTTAAGACTTTATGCCTTGCTGCCTACAATTCCACGAGGAAATGTTTCAGAATAGACTCTTTTTTATGATACGCTCTGTTTTATTTGGACTTATATTTGGTTATTGCAGATCATGATTGCTATAATTTAATTTATAATTCTCATTAATGTTTATTTATTCATCTGCGTCTGATAACAGCTCATCTTGCTCCATTATATTCATTTATGTTTATTTACTCTTGCTACCATGTAAACCTTTTCGATACCTTCTTTTACTATATGCATTAGTTGTATATTTGTATACTTTAAAACTTTTTCAATAAAAAATATATGGTGAAAAATTTTTTAAATAATAAAAATGTTAATTGTTGTTTGATGGTTTAGACACTTTCTATGCATAGTTCTTTTTTATTACGTTTGAGAACAAAAAGGGCACTTATCTGTACACTTACAGCTTTTATTCATCATCATCACTGATAATAAGCACAGTAGCTTAGTTTAACACTTTTAGGTTAGATAGGGAAGCATGGAGGTAAATAAAGTTTTGACAAAATAAGAAAAAAAGTTATCAGTTAATAATTGTTGGGGTTTGGTGCTACACCCAGTGCTGGATTTATAAGGGGGTAAAAGGGGCCCCCTCTATACAAAATATTATATAAAACAATTATATAAAATATTAAAAATAATTAATAAAATATTATGGAATGTATAAAAACAAAATACTGTATATACTTGAGTATAAGCCGATCCGAATATAAGCCGAGGCACCTAATTTTACCACAATAAACTGGGAAAACGTATCGACTTGAGTATAAGACGAGGGTGAGAAATGCACAGCTACTGTAAGTGGAAAAGAGGGTCAGCAATGCCCATTTGCAGCCTCACTGTGCCCATTTGCTGCCTCACTGTGCCCATCTGCAGCCATAGGTTCTCCAAACTTCAAACTTGGTAGTTAAGGGTTCCTAGATGCCCCCTAGCTGCAGCCAAAATTTGGGGTCTCTGGACCCAAAGGGTGCTGAAATGACATTGCTGCAGATGGACATTGACATAGCTGCAGACTTTTAAAATGCATGACACAACATCGTTCTGAGTTCACTTGAGCCGCCAAAATTTGTTTTTTAAAAATGATACAATATAGCAGTCTGGATTAAACTGTTTACAGATGATGGCCATCAAAATATTACTTCCCAAGATACATTTAATAAAAGAAGTACCGTACAGTATATACTCGGGTATAAGCCAAGTTTTTCAGCACATTTTTTTGTGCTGAAAATGCCCCCCTCGGCTTATACTGGAGTCAAGCACTTTTATGCAGCAGAGAATGACATTTTCCGAACTGACTTTGGGGCCCCGTGTCTTGGGGCCACTTGGTGCTAGGAACTCCAAATTTGGTGTGCAAAACCAGTGGAATTAGCACCACAACATATCCAAAGCTGGGGGTTCCTAGAGTTACGGGGCCCTGAAGTTGGTTCGGAAAATGTCAAGCACTTTTCTGCAGCAGAGAATGACATTTTCCGAACCAACTATGGGGTCCCGTATCTCAGGGCCACTCAGTGCTAGGAACCAGCTTTGGATATGTTGTAGTGCTAGTTCCACTGGGTTTGCACACCAAATGTGGGGTTCCTAGCACCAAGTGGCCCCAAGATACGGGGCCCCAAATTTGGTTCGGAAAATGACATTTTTTGCTGCAGAAAAGTGCTTGACTCGAGTATAAGCCGAGGGGGACATTTTCAGCACAAAAAAAAGTGCTAAAAAACTTGGCTTATACTCGAGTATATACGGTACTTCTTTTATTGAATGTATCTTTGGAAGTAATATTTTGATGGCCATCATCTGTAAACAGTTTAATCTAGACTGCTATATTGTATCATTTTTAAAAAACAAATTTTGGCGGCTCAAGTGAACTCAGAACAATGTTGTGTCATGCATTTCAAAAATCTGCGACTGTCATTGAGAATGTAAACCAACTTTGTGTAAGAGGGGCCCCCAAAAGCTGAAATGCTCTGGGCCCCCCCAAGGTCTAAATCTGACCTTAGATATGCCCGTTAATCTTTAGGCAGTAGCCCTAAAGTGCTGTTTTGATTCCCACAGCCCTGGATCCAGGTTTAGGTAGATGATTAGTGAAGAATCTCAGCAACTGGACTTAGTTTGGTTTTAGGGTCTCTCACAAAACAATCGCTTGTGAATAAAAATGGCCATTTTATGATAGTCTGCATCTTAACTGGGGGCAGTATTCATTGATACAGGTTGTGGAAGGGAATGCAACACGTGAGCTGTGCTACTGCAATACTGCAATGTGGTATGTTAAGAACGATAAGGGTAATGCATATAATTTGGGCCATCAATGAAGACAGATTTAATTCCCTCTATAACACAAAGGACTAAAAAAAAATACTTCTAAAGAAACAAACAACAAATTAAAAAACGATCTATGAGTAAACACAGTAAAATACTAAACTGTAAAATAAAAACATCTAATAAATGTCAGACGAGGGCAGCAATAAACATGTTTATAAAATGTTTTTGGGAAATGAACGTTTGGACTTGTATAACAAGGAACTGTGAGAGATGAGTAGATTGGCAAAACAGCTTTCTCTCTTATTTCTCTTTATATGAAAATGCAACATTTGTGTATTCACACACTGACTACTGGGTATTGCTCAGTAACTATATGTGCTAATTCTACATTTTTGATTCAAATGTAGTTTCCTTACCTCCCTGCAGGTCGACAGGGACCTTTCTGCTGCTGTGCTGAAGAAGAAGCTGTTTAATTTTGTACTGACTTCAGTATATAAGGAACAGAAAGTGAAAACAGCGCACCCTGTATGCAAATTTGGTTGAATGTTTTCAAAATTCTGCAAAATCTCTCCGATGCCCCATAATTCTGCTGTTAGCAACTTTGCCGCCAAAACCTTTTTATTGTTTTATTTTTTTATTTTACAATGTATAAATAAATAATAAATGTGCATTCTTTTACATGAAAATGTTAAACCCTTAAAGTGGTTGTAAAGCCAAGACATTTTTTACTCTTATGCCCCGTACACACGAGCAGAATTTCCGTTGGAAAAATCTTGGATGGTTTTTCCGACGGAATTCCGTTCAAGCTTGCCTTGCATACACACGGTCACACAAAAGTTTGCTGAACTTTCGACTGTCAAGAACGTGGTGATGTACAACACTACAACGAGCCAAGAAAAATGAAGTTCAATGCTTCCGAGCATGCGTCAAATTGTTTCCGAGCATGCATAGGAATTTTGCGCGTCAGAATTGGTATAGACGATCAGAATTTCCGATCTGAACTTTTTCCAACCGAAAAATTGAGAACCTGCTCTCAATATTTTGCTGGCTGGAATTTCGCCAGCAAAAGTCCAGTGGAGCAGACACACACGGTTGTATTTTCCGACCAAAAGCTCTCATCGGACTTTTGCTGGCCGAATTTCCGATCGTGTGTACGGGGCATTAGAGCTTCTTTCAGAAATTTCACTTTTCCCCTCTTGAAAGCTCACACATCTTCTTATAATCAATAGAGTCTATTATACCCATCAAAAATTGTTTTCTTGGGGTCTCCAACCTTCAACTAGAGTCAAGAACGTGGTGACGTACAACACTACGATGAGCCGAGAAAAATTAAGTTCAATGCTTCCAAGCCTGCGTCAAATTGTTTCCGAGCATGCGTAGGAATTTTGCGCATCGGAATTGGTACAGATGATCTTTTGCTGGCTGGAATTCCACCAGCAAAACTCCAATGGAACATACACACAGTCGCATTTTCCAACCAAAAGCTCAGACTTTTACTGGCGGAATTTCCGCTCGTGTGTACGGGGCATAATGCATTCCTTGCAATAAAGTTAAAATGTCCCAGTATTTTTTGTCAACCTCTCACCCTCAAAGCTTACCTGAGTCCTCACTCGATTCAGTACTGTGCCCATCTGTAGTAGCTCTCTCCACACTCCCCGCTCCCAAAGGCTTTACGGAGGCAGCAGGAGCTATTGGCTCCCACTGCTGTCAATCAAATCCAGTGACAAAGGAGCGGGCCTGGGATGAGCCAATCTGTATGTGTCTATGGAAATACACGGTCTGATTTGGGAGAGAGCCTGCATGTGCTCCCCATAGGAAGTGGCTTCTTATGGTGGTGCATGGAGAAAAGAAGGAGCTTAGAGTACTGGTGGTGGAACCCCAGAAGATATAGTTAAGGGCCGAGCAGGTAAGTATACCATGATTGTCATTTAAAAACAATATTTAAATCCCAACTCTGGGCAAAAAAAAAAGATTCTCGTTCAGTGGGGCTGTGCCCAAACTGCATGGGTTAACTGCTCATTTGATTCTAGGGTAGAGGAGATTGGAGATATACTTACCCGATTTTCCCAGCACAAGACAAATCCAGCACCCCTGCGCTCCAGTGGTCTTCAATAGTGGATTATTCCTAAAGCCATCATGCCCAAAGCAGGCTCCATAGACCAGGAACAGTCCACCACTGGACTGTGGGGGAGCACTGTTTTCTGGAAGCTTGAAAGGATCGGGTGAGTTTGAGCTTTTTACATCGACCCAGTCACCTGGTTAGAAAGAATGTAAACTGGTTATTGTGTCAGGGTCCAGGAGGGACTCCCCCCTTTTTTTCCTCCTCATTACAAACTGGAGGAAGACAGGCAGGGTTTAGAATGGTGCAGAAAAAAACAATGAAGCTTTCAGGAACTCCCTGCTTCACTCTAACAGCGCATGGGTGCGGGAGGTTCCACACTCTGTTTTGGCAGCAATCACACACACCTTCATGTCTGGGGACAACGTCTTCATTGCCTGGCTTATTTTTTCTTCAGTCCAGGTCTCTCCAGGTAGTTCGGCCACCACGCTCAACTATGAGCGGGCGCCTTCTTCCTCACACCACTGGATAGCAGTGGCAGGGTCCATCCCGATGCCTGTAATGATGGTGAATAAGCAAGTTGACTGCAGAGTAGCAGAAAATCCTGAACGAGCCCCCACATTTAGCGATACCCCCGAAGCAGCTGCTTAAGTTTGTGCAGTCCGTTACTCTGCCTCTCATTCCCAAGAATTGCCTCAGCCCCTACTAGCACACCTGGCAATGTGTTTAATAGAATACCACAGTGATGACACACTGACACAGTTCAAGTATTAATGTTTCTTCAATTTACTTAGGCAGCAAGAAACTCAAAATGCTATTGTCAGCCAGATCCCGGGCAACCAAGATTTGGTTGAAGTGGTTTTCTATAGTGCTCAAACTAATTAGATGTACACATAGACCGCATCAGTTCAGTCAGTGACAGATAATCAGTAATTACCTTCTTCAAAACTATTGAGTACTTGTAGATGTAGCAATGCGGACTATAATTGCCAAATGCAGTGATCCTCTGGTGTTTTTCATGCATCATATTCCCTCTAGTGCTCAGTGTTATTAAATGACATCATATTTATGAGCCCAGCTAAAGTAATTATGGAATGTGTAGTTCCCCAGACTGGTGATTGCTCTGCATGACTATACACCTGGACTACCTATCCCAGAGGTCTTTGCTACCATCAAAGGAATTCCTGGGACACTTTGCAGCAGACATCTCCACCCTAGGAACACTTTACTAAATCGAATTGAATGCAGTGCTTAAACACTTTAAACTTACTCTCTACAAGGAACTTAGTACATCTCACTACCCCAATTGGATTACAATAAACAAGCTTCGACATATTGGTGAAGAACATCAGATCTGCAACAAGGACATAGCCATTAGAGTTACACAAGGGCCCTTGTACAACCACCTCTAGGCCTGAACTCTCGTTTACCATAGCCGTTGAATAGGAATGAGCCGAACACCCCCCAGGTTCGGTTCGCACCAGAACCCGCGAACAGAACGAAAATTTGCATGAACGTTGGAACCCCATTGAAGTCTATGGGACTCGAATGTTCGAAATCAAAAGTGCTTATTTTAAAGGCTAATGGTATTGTCCTAAAAAGGGTTTGGGGACCCGGGTTCTGCCCCAGGGGACATGTATCAATGCAAAAAAAAGTTTTAAATACGGCCGTTTTTTCGGGAGCAGTGATTTTAACCACTTGCTTACTGGGCACTTAAACCCCCCTCCTGTCCAGACCAATTTTCAGCTTTCAGCGCTGTCGCACTTTGAATGACAATTGCGCGGTCATACAACACGGTACCCAAATGAAATTTTTATCATTTTTTTCCCACAAATAGAGCTTTCTTTTGATGGTATTTGATCACCTCTACGGTTTTTATTTTTTGTTAAAAAAATTTAAAAAGACAGAATTTTTTTTAAAAAATTATATTTTTTTTATATTTTGTTATTAATTTTTGCAAACAGTTAATTTTTCTCCTTCGTTGATGTACGCTGATGAGGCGGCACTGATGGGCACCGATAGGTGGCAGTGATGGGCACTGATGGGTGGCGGTTATGGGCACTGATGGGTGGCAGTGTTGGGCACTGATTGGGCACTGACTGATGGCAGCACTGCTAGGTGGCACTAATAGGTGGCACTTGTGGGCATTGATAGGTAGCACTTGTGGGCATTGATAGGTGGCACTTGTGGGCTTTAATAGGTGGCACTTGTGGGCTTTAATAGGTGGCACTTGTGGGCTTTAATAGGTGGCACTTGTGGGCACTGTGGGCACTGGCAGATGGCACTTGGAGGCACAGATGAGGCATCTGTGCCTCCTTCCTCTTCGGGACCGATGTCCCTTTGACATGAGCCGGTGATCGGCTTTTTTTTCCTCCTCACGCTGTCAGCGTGAGGAGAAAACGAAACCGATCACCGAGCTTTTGTTTACATCATGTGACCAGCTGTCATTGGCTGACAGCTGATCACATGGTAAGGGGCCGGGACCGGCCCCTTACTCGGATCTGTGATCATCCGAGTCTCTGTGACTCGGTGATCACAGCGCGCACACCGCGCGCCCTGCAGGGTGCGCGCGGTGCGCGTGCATAGGGGAGGACGTCATATGACGTCCTCCCGGAGATTGAGGTCCGCGCTGTAGCCGTCAGTCGGCTATGGCCCGGACCTCTAGTGGTTAATGATGCTTAAAGTAAAAAAAAAAAAAGTGAAATATTCCTTTAAATATCGTACCTGGGGGGTGTCTATAGTATGCCTGTAAGGTGGCGCGTGTTTCCCGTGCTTAGAACAGTCCCTGCACAAAATGACATTTTTAAAGGAATAAAAGTAATTTAAAACTGCTTACGGCTTTAATGTAATGCCCGGTCCTCGCAATATGGATGAAAATCAGTGAGACAAATGGCATGGGTACCCCCCCAGTACATTACCAGGCCCTTTGGGTCCTGTATGGATATTAAGGGGAACCCCGCACCCAAATTAAAAAAATGAAAGGCGTGGAGCCCCCAGGCCCTATATACTCTGAACAGCAGTATACAGGCGGTGCAAACAAGACAGGGACTGTAGGTTTGTTGTTAAGTAGAATCTGTTTGTAATTTTGAACTGGTACATTTTGAAAGTGTAGCTCCAGCCAAAAAATCTATTTTTAAGCTTTTTGAAAAACACAGGGAAGGGTTATCACCCCTGTGACATTTGTTTTGCTGTCTGTGCACCTCTTTAGAAGATTTTACCTCACTTTCTGTCCCAATGACAAATGTTTTTTGACAATTTGGGGTTTTTAGTGAAACAAGGATTGGTGATAAAGCATCAGTGGAAAGGAGACACATTTTTCCCGTATTAACTCTTACAGGAGAGAATTTCCCTTCCTAGTTTTCATCTCACTTCCTGTTGTCTCCTTCTGTTTGCAAGAAGGAGTTGTTTGTAAGTTGGATGTTTGAAAGTAGGGGCCTGCCCTATATACTCAGCAGAAATTGGGGCCTTAGGTGTTGGTGTTGCCACAACACTGTAAGCCCTCACAGTTACTCTTGGTGGGCGCAGGAACGGGCTCTGCTGTGAAATATTAGATCAAGAATTGTAATTACATGCACCTGTTGAACAGGGGCAGAAAAATTGGGCCTTTGGTGGTGGTGGTGTTGCCACAACACTGTAAGTCCTCAAAGCTACTCTTGGTGGGTACTGGAACGAGCCCTGCTGTGAAATATTAGATTAAGAATTGTAATTACATGCACCTGTTGAACAGGGGCAGAAAAATTGGGCCTTAGGCACTGGTGCCACAACGCTGCAACCCCTCACAGATACTCTAGTTTGAGCGCAGGAATGAGCCCTCCTGTAAAATATTGCATCAAAAATTGTAATTACATGCTCCTGCTAAACAGGGGCTGAAAAATTGGGCCTTAGGCACTGGTGCTGGTGCCACAACACTGCAACCCCTCACAGATACTCTAGTTGGAGCGCAGGAACGAGCCCTGCTGCAAAGTATTGCATCAAAAATTGTAATTACACGCCCCTGTTAAACAGGGGCTGAAAAATTGGGCCTTAGGCACTGGTGCTGGTGCCACAACACTGCAACCCCTCACAAATACTCTAGTTGAGTGCAGCAACGAACCTTCCTTGCAAAATATTGCATCAAAAACTGTAATTACACGCCCCTGTTAAACAGGGGCTGAAAAATTGGGCCTTAGCCACTGGTGGCAGTGCCCAGAACCAAAAATATTCTTACAAGCTATCAGCATGATCATTGAGGAGGAAGAGGATAGTCACTCAGCATAACAGGATAGTCACTCAGCATCAGCATAGGCAGTCTTGAAGGGATCTGACGTTTCAGAAGAAATTATTCGGTTACATCAGCATCAGGTGCTTGGTAACTGGTGGTGATCCAAGACTGATTCATTTTTATGAAGGTCAGTCGATCGACCGAGTCGGTGGACAGGCACACCCTGTCATCAGTTACAAAACCTCCAGCAGCGCTGAATGTGCTTTCCGAAAGAACATTGGATGCAGGACAGGCCAGAAGCTCAATTGCATACTGTGCAAGCTCTGGCCAGTGATCCATCCCCAAGACCCAGTAACCCAGAGGATTTTCGGTGGGAAAGGTGTCCAAGTCAGATCTTGCCCCTAGGTATTCCTGCACCATGTAAAACAGACGCTGGCGATGGTTGCTGGAACTGATCATACCTTGGAGCTGCGGACTAAAAAATTGTCTGAGTGCATCGGTCAGACGGCCACCTTCTCCACCGCTCCTTCTTTGACTGACCGAAGCCTCAGCAACACGTTGTCCAGGAATAGGAGTTTGTAACCTCCCAGTCTCTGGGAACGCATTGCACAGACCTTTCTGCAAGGCCTCCCGAAGATGTTTCATCCTCTGCTCTCTCTGCGACTGCAAGATAAGGTCCGCAACCTTACCCTTGTAACGTGGATCAAGGAGCGTTGCCAGCCAGTATTGATCTCTCTCCTTGATACCATGAATACGAGGATCCTTACGCAGGCTTTGCAGGAACAGGGAGGACATGCAGAGTAGGTTTGCTGAGGCATTCGGTCCGGAGTCCTCTGGGTCGCTAAGGACGATATGATCCGCAGCCACCTCCTCCCAGCCACGTACAAGTCATTGGGTTTCTTGGGACTGTAAATGATCCCTTAAAGACTGCTACTGATGCTGAGTGCCAAGCTCCACCTCCATACTGACGCAGTCCTCCTCTTCCTCCTCCTTCTCATCCTCTTCCTGTATTATCAGCGGGCACACAGGAACACTGTCTGGATAAAGGGGCCTTGAGAGCTAAGGAAATCCTCCTCTTCATCCCTCTGTTCTGTCTCAAGTGCCTTGTCCATTATTCCACGCAGCGTGTGCTCCAACAGGTGGACAAGGGGGACAGTGTCACTGATGCATGCACTGTCACTGCTCACCATCCTCGTGGCCTCCTCAAATGTTGACAGGATAGTGCATGCATCCCTGATCCTGTCCTGGTGCCATAGTCACACAGGTACTCATTGATGGCCCTCTGCTGCGTGTGTAGCTGCTGCAGCATGGCCAAGGTTGAGTTCCACCTGGTGGGCATGTCACAGATTAGGCGGTTCTTGGGCAGGTCAAATTCCTTTTGGAGGTCAGCCAGCTGAGCACTGGCATTATATGACCGGCGGAAATGCACACAGACTTTCCTGGCCTGCCTCAGGACCTGTAAGCCCGGGTACCTGCCCAAGAACCGCTGCACCACCAAGTTAAGGACGTGAGCCAAACAGGGCACATGGGTCATTTGTCCCTGTTGGAGGGCAGAGAGGACGTTGGTGCCATTGTCGCAAACCAGCATTCCTGCCTTAAGTTGGCGTGGTGTCAACTACCTCTGAACCTGCCCCTGCAAAGCTGACAGAACATCTGCCCCAGTGTGTCTCCTGTCCCCCAAGCACACCAGCTCAAGCACCGCATGGCATCCTTTGGCCTGTGTACTTGCGTAGCGCCTTGAACACCTAGAGAGCACCGCTGGTTCCGAGGACAAAGCACAGGAAGAGGCCATGGAGGAAGAAGAGGAGGAGGGGGTGGAGGAGAGAGGTGTGTCAGAATCACCAGTAGTGGCATTTTGGAGGTGTGGTGGCGGAACAACCTCCAACACTACTGCACCTTGTCCTGCATCCTTGCCAGCAGAGTCACCCAATGCGCTGTGAAACTTGCCAGTAGAGAGCCGGGATCACCTTCCATGAGAAAAAGTGGCGTTTGGGTACCTGCCACTAAGGAACCCCACATTCCACAAACTCACGGAAGGGGGCAGAGTCTACCAACTGAAAAGGTAGCAGTTGAAGTGCTAACAATTTTGCCAAGCTAGCATTCAACCGCTGAGCATGTGGATGGCTGGGAGAAAACTTCTTTCGGCGGTGCAGCAGCTGGGGCAGGGAAATTTGCCTGGTACAATCTGACGTTGGTGTACCGTAAGCAGATTTCCCACAAGTACTTGGTTGGGACACACCTAATTCTACACCTTCATTCCTCTCAGTGCAGGTCTCAGAGAGGACTGAAGGTATAGTGGGGTTGGAGATCTCAGCTGATGAGGAGCAAGGAGAGGTCCTCTTTGTTCTTTGGTGTGGGTCTTTTAGATACGCTTGTCAAGGAACTGCATGGCAAGTCAACATATGTCTGGTCAAGCATGTGGTGCCCAAGCGGGACATGTTTTGGCCACGCGAGATACGCTTGAGACATATGTTACAAATAGCAGCGGTGCGATCTGATGCACTCATCTCAAAAAAGGCACACACCAAAGAACTTTTGGAATAACGCGCAGAGACAGCAGCACCCTGCACATGCGGAGTGATGCACTCAGTGTGCTGCCCTTAGGCTGGCCCCTGGAGGGCATCCTGCCTCGTTGGTGCTGTGCCTCCTCCTCCTCTCTCCTATCAGGCACCCACGTTAAGCCAGTGACCTCATCATCCCCTCCCTCCTCATCAATGGAGCAAACCAGGCAGTATGCTGCAACAGGGGGAGCATGACTGCCAGATTG